>JAUBNQ010000028.1:5560091-5570466 GCA_032353495.1 Ctenopoma kingsleyae
CTTTCTGCTTATTAAGACACATAAAAACATGTCATGTCACGTCAGTGTATGTTTACCTGTCGTCAGTGCGCAGTCCTGTCTCCCAGGTCCCGTACTGACTGTCGGTCTCACGGACCAGAGTTTTGGAGTCATTCCCCTCCTCTTCATCGCTGACATTTTGCTTCTGCTGCACCTGGAGGCAGGGGATTGTTAATGAGGGAGGATTAATCAAACTGAATCTACGTATCAGACTAGAGAGACACTAAAAGCAGCTCTCACTTCACATCTGCAGGTGACAGCTTGACAATCTTAAGTTTGGTAAATATATGTGACTACTTCATTTATATCTTTGTTGCAAAGTTCAACTGCAATTCAGTAACACGTTATTATAAATATTAAAGAAAAGTTGGTTAATCTATCATCACTGTGACTGAAGAGCCAACAGTGCTACTAATAGAGCTGCATCCTGTTGAGCTTGAGCAGCCTGCAGAGATAAGATGCATAATGAAAGGTGAAGGGATGAGTTAATGGAGACAGGACCAAAGTGGGGACAAAGGCTGAGGTAGGTGGGTGGGTGATTGAGTGTGTATTTGCTGTCTACTGAACCATGACTCTTTTAATGAGGCTGGTACAGAGGACACACTGTCTCAACCACACAGAGCTCACAGAGGCACGCCTGTGCATGAACTGATAACTGTGGTCTATATCGGGAAAAAAAAATACACAATAGAAAAACCTTCTGTCCTCAGATGCAGCCTGTTGGGTGGACAGAGAAATGAAATACACCTGGTGCTGTAATTGTCCAGGTTCTTAGACTATAAGAGTAGTTCAACAGGTATGTTTATTTAAGCAGTAGAGCACAGCTCACATTCTTCACAGCTTCATCAAAGTGTTCTTGTCTTTCGTGTGTATAATGGAGATGTAACAGTAAGGCACTTCAAGAGAACGAGATAAAGATAGGATTGTGACTGAGAACTTTTGATTGAGCTGAATCGAGTGTGAAAAACAGCGGTGCAGGATGTCATTCGTCAGCTAAGCCTTTCCTGACAGGAAAAAAGAAAACACAGTACAGTGAGAATGGCATTCAGCACTGCTCCCGGCCTCTGAGAAAGCTCCTGCTGTCAGGTTCATCCTCTTCCCAATGAATTACAGCATTCACACTTTTCGAAGTTGACATCACATGATTGCACCACTTACACTTAAACACACACACTTCCTATATCTAGTGGTCTTGGGGTTAATTAAACAGGGAAGTCAAGCAGGTGGGAAGGTCTGCCACGAAGAATGGGCTAGTGAGAGATGAATGTCAACTATAGAAACATCGCTAAGTGATTATTTCACTACAATAGTATAGAAGGAATAGATCAATACTATCTAATGCAGTGGTTCTCAACCTTTCTGAGTGGCAACCCCCAAGATAACATTCGCTGGTGTTGGCAACAAGAAAGGCTGATCTAATGTATGAAGATAGCCAGTAATAAAACTGTTCATATCAATAAAGAGATAATACAAAAAAGATAAAAACAGGCTTTCATTAACAACGTGTAGAGTGGATTGGGGCCCAGACATAATAACTATAATATACTGAAATAGTCTAATTCATTGTGGTTTCATGGTGTTTAAAATGAAACGTAAAAGGTAAGAGTGGGTTGTCGGGGACGTTGTCTAAGAAGGCAAAAGGTGGTTTAAAAAGCTGTTACATAAGGCACGTCACAGGGACGGAGGGTGTGTCTGAAGCTGCTGGACCATTTGACAGGCGCTTCTGCTTACTGGACCTTCACTGTGTCTGAAAACAGCTTTCTGATGTGGAATCATGAAGGCTGCCATCGACCAAACGACACACAGTACAATCTAGTCTGTTAAACGTGTAATGAAACCCGTGTCATCATGGACAATTTAAGCTTAGAGCAAGATGACATGAAATTGCACAATTCTTGGTTCCATTCCAGCTGCAGGCCGGAATATTATGTCATGTTTCTCTCTTCTAGCTGTTCATACACACTACTATCACTGTTGTCCAAATGCCAAAAGATCTTAAAGCCAGGGCTTGTAAAACACTGGTAATAAAAATATTTTATCCTACGTGTGTTACTCAACACATCCATACCTGATCAGCATAGACGCAGAGGCCCCATTATACAGCAACTAAAAGAAAGACTTTAACAGGCTGCTCAAGGCTGTTGTAGCTCTCAAATAATTTATTGTTTGTTACAATTTGGTCTCAGTACTCAACTTCAAATTAACTTTTTTTTTTTGTCTAGTCTGCATTAATCTATAGACAACTTTTAAGCATTAAATTTGTTCACAGTTGCTCTGCTGAACAGACCGTCACAGGTGTGGGCTCTGCTATGGACCACAAACATGGAAAACATGGCTATACGAGGAACCAGCAGGACTAGTAGCAAGGATTTATAGCTGTCAGGAGCAAGGCTATTCTTTCTAATAACATTAGCAATAGTCAGCTTCCCCTAGACAGGAAGGGTGTGTCAGGGGAAACAACATAACAAAGAGCGGATGAATGGAAGGATAGAGGAGAGAAAGGGCTGATCACTAAATAGGGTTAACTGACAATCTGATGAGGAATGGGCTGGAACAAGGTTGTGGAAACTTGTTCTTGATAATGCACTGATCGCTGATTGCCACACATAACACAATAACACACTCACACAGGACGGAGAAACACTGCTCCAATCTCAACAGTTAAATGGAAAACGAGTTGCTGTGTTGCTGCTGCCTGTAAAGTGAAGGTCTCTGCTGTAAATCAGAGTAGAGAACACAGAGTGAATCACTAGATATAACAACTGTTTACAAGAACACGGCATCCAAGGCACACGCTTACAACCCAGCTTGTGATATTGTTGAGGAATGTGTGTGCATTTCAGGATTGCCATTGTTTTCTCCAAACGGATACCTCCATAAAAATATCTGGCAAGGTGTTCACATACTTCTGTACTGCAGGTAACACTGCTATAAAAGAGAGGCGGGCCACGACTTAGCCACATAACGTTAGATGGGATTTGATGTGACCACTTTAATTACTCTGGAGCTACTAACAGTTGGAAAAAAAACCAAAAACATTAAATTTGCAGTATGCTACCACTCTAATCAACCAGGCTAGGGTTAAATGAGAAAATATACTCAAATGAACACAGCAGTAATCAATAACAATATCTTGCATATATTATATATAACTGCTCCCACACGCACTAATCTCATGCACGTCAAAAAACAGGCACTGTAGCCACATTTTAGAGGTCTTACATTAAGTCTGACAGTGCAGGACAGTGTTATGTTATTCTTTCATTACGTAAGTAGTGCATATGGACAAGGGACCAATGCTGTACAAAGCATCTAGTAAGAGCACAGCAAAAGAATGTAAGAACCTGACTTGGCTTAAGATTTGAACTCAAAGAGTGCTGAACCTGACTTAAAGGATTATTCTCATTACTTTCAGTCTGGGGTCTTTTTACCTTGTTTTCTTCGTTTGGAGAGTTCAATTTTTGTCAGTTTACCTAAGTCTACACATCTATGTTTCACTGGTTTGGTCAAAGTGCACAAGCACAAAGCCAACAGCTAAACTGTGAGGATTATTTGAAGACAGTAACACACAGCAGGCTACACGTCTACAAGTAGCTGCAAGTAGTTTTTCAGTTCAGATGATGTCATCCGGAGGAGCAGGTCGACCAAGACTGCAATTTGGTCGGCCTGCTCCTATAGACTCCATAGTATGAGAGACCAGATGACATCACCTGAAGCAAAGAGATGTTTTAATAAAGTGAAGGAAGAGTTGAATAAGTTCAATACCATTTACATATATGAACCAACCAAACTAGAACCATATAAAGCAAGCTGCAAATTGCTGAAGTCAAACTTTAAGGGGATCTCTAGTACTCTATAAGTAGAAACAAACATTTAAATGCTCTGGAAGGAGCCACACAAAGTCTGATAAACTGCCTCAAGTGATGTCACATTAGCTGCTACCAGCATCTCACTGGATCAGTCAGTGGTCATGTTGCACTGTGGGTAATGTAGGCATCAGGCTTTGATAAATAGGAATGCATGGAATAAAAAACAAAACATTTCTCTGCTGATAAACCTATCCATTATTAGTCTGACAGTGCAGGACAGTGTGGGAGTGGAAAGTTAAATCAGCAGAGCGCCCTTTGAACTGAAAAAGGTGATTTAATAAATTCATTTGAATTTTACTGACATGGATTTATTAATTATTCAATACTGTGTGTTTACTGCTTGTACTGGCGTACAATCACATGTAACCCCAGGTGGGTGGTTGTGAAGTATGGTCGACATGAGCAGTTGCCCGTTTATATTTACACAACATCTGATATGACACAAATGCTATGTCAGAGTACTTACATGGTACAGGGACTGGGAAACCTGTCATCTTGCAAAAACACTTGAGATTATGAGCTATCACATGTCAGTCCCCATTCTTATAAACTTTAATAGTGATATGGTAAAATATCATGGAGTCCTAAGTCAGCTATTCACAGTGAATTTCAGTACAGCAACATTTACTGATGTGGATACTGACTGTATGGATAACAACTGTGTGAAATGAATTTCTATTGCTGTTATTTAGCACAAGCTCATGCAGAAAGTACAAAACCATTAATCACTTTAAGCTGTCATACATGCTTTATGATTTCCATTATCTGCTATGATAACAGCCAAAGCTATTCAAAGAAGTAAATATGAAATATATGTGTAAGACAGGAGAGACAATTAAACAAGCATTTGTAAAGGTGGCAGACATAGTGCAGTGTTCTCAAATATTCAATGTCATGATCTACAAGCAGCGTCCATTGAATCTCTCCACTTCACATCTCCTCCCTCTTCTCACCCATTTACTGGAAACATCCCTGTCCATCCTGTCCAACTGACCCTCTTACTATCGCTCATCCACATACCACCAGTCCAGCAGACTCACAGACCACAATCTTGTAAGACGTCAACACAACTGACAGCCGCACAGACGTCATGAAAACACCTCTTATCTTTTCCGAGTTCTGACTCATGAGGTGTTGCACAGCAGTTCAGCAAACAGGCGTAACCTAAAGTTAGGAATAACTTCACAGCACTTTATTCATATCCCTACATGGATTTCTAAATCTGTCCATATGTTTTAGAGCATACGCGAGGTTAGAGGTCAGAGTGGGGGAAAGTTATAGGAAGTCAAGGAATCACAATTTTTGTTGTCGGAAATTTTTTTCTGCCAAAATAAACATTAGACTATTTTCTATTAAGAATCACCCCTTTAACTCTTGTCAGAAACAATTATACTAACCAGTGGTAGACAACAGAATGGCCTGAAGAACCAGTATAACAACAATCTTTGCTAAAGTGAGACAAACAAAGAAAGGTTTACATTGTGCCAAAGACAATATAAGATAGAAAAGTAGTGAAAGCAAAGAGGAGAAGCAGGAGTGGCTGTGCACAAGAAGGCAGATGGACAAGTTCTTGACGTGTTTGGCTATTGACCAAATAGCTGATGGAGGAGCAGCTGTTAACACAGGGACTGAATGGACATTGCTGTAAAATGACTTGAATTTTTAAATATAATCTTACTATGCACACAGTTATGGTAAATACTGGTTCTACTTATGATTACTGTTTGCAACTAGTATCAGAAAAAAGTTGGTACCAGTGCTTCCCTGGAGTGTTTGTATTAAATGCATGCGTAATCTTACAGCAGTAGGTGTGTTGGGTGCAGTGCGCCTGCGCAAGGACAGACGTTGCTGGCTGCGCAGTGAGAACCTGCGGATGGACTCCCTGCCGCGCGAGGCCAAGGAGCGCAGGGAGCTGGTTCTCTTGAAGTCCCCAGTCTCGTCCTCTCCTCTGCCTCCCCTCTCCACCGAGCTGGATAAAAAGCTGAGTGCCCCGTGAAGGGAGCGTCGGACATTTCCCACCCATCCCGACACCTGAGAGTGAGCCACTGACAGCTTGTCTCCCAGATACTCCATCACAACGCACTGCTAACTAAGACTTGCTGTGTCACAATAGAGTCTGTGAATGCTTATTATCACAGAAACAGGGGATCATTAGAGTCTAATTATGCTGGAGAGGTGACAGCGTCCTAGGCATTCACTGATGTGTGTTGCTGGGTCAACACTGCAGCAGTGAGGAACAGCTCCACAGTTCAGCTGGTTCCATGTGGTGATCCTGGTGGTGTCTTCTGCCCACAGCACTGCAGTACAGGAAGAGCAGCCAGTCTGTGAAGGGTAGAGGACTGAGTCTCTCTTCAGTCTCACTTCTAAATGGCCTTTCTGCCGTGCAGTCCCACTGGAGCTGTCAGGACTCTGTTTGAACTCATCACTGTCAAGGCTCCAGGCTGGCGCCCTTAAGTGAATTGTGAAGCTTTCTAATGTCTATTTCGATGCACACACGATATGCTAGTTATGATATGCCTGCCACACCATCCACGTGTGCATGAAAATGTTACGCAAGGCCACCACTTAAAATTAATTATGCAGTACACTACTTTATGAGACAGTCTGAAAAACTGCAGCTCTGTTCGCCAACAAGTCTCTCAGTCATGTTTCCCTGGCTTCAACTATTGAAGTACTCAAGTGGTGAGCAATAGCACAGACTTTATGTTTGTCACAACATTCACTTATCTGTTTATATCGTACAGGTTGACTGTGCTAATAATTGAGTATGAGAATGGTTACAACAACGTTCTGCCAATCCTCGAGGTGTGAGCTTCTCTACCCTGATCTCAGCCTCACATACAGCTGACCTGACAGCTGTCCCACAGCTGATGTTGATCTGCTTCTTCCAAAACAAAAAGGCACAAATTAAAAAGTTAAAGAATCCATCCATTCAACAAGGCTACATCCCCATGGTGCGTAGTGCTATGCTACCTTCTGGCAAAAAGCTGTGAGAGGAAATGGTGCAGGACAGCTGGTGGCAAAAAGAAAGCTGCTGTAGTAATTCGTATTCCATACGGAAAACCAGAAGGCGACCAACACAGTGGCAAACAGAGGAAACAGGAGAGAGTTCTGTGGTGAGGAATACAAATCCAGAGGGGAAAAGAGGAACCGAGGAAAAATGTGTCTCTCCTCGCCCTTTTCTGCAGGTATGGGCAGGTAGGACAAAATGCGTCAGCAATGCTGCTCTCTGCACTGAGCATTAGGACTCACCGTCAAGGAGAAACTGGGTGGAGAGAGGGAGTGTGGAACAGAGTAGGGGAGAGTGAGAGAGAGAGAATGGGAGGTCCCTGATTCAGAGAGGGAGGGAGAAGGGAAGGAGATATATGTTCTGCGGTGCTCTGTCGTTATAGCCCGATACAGTTGCAGGGCAAGACATTGAAGTGTCATAGCCAGAATAGAAAAGCAGTGGAAACAAGTGTTGATAGATGCAAGAAAGCTACTAAGCTAGTAAGTAGCATCTCTGTTCAAAGCAGAAAGAAAAAGTGGTAATGACAAAGTGATATAATCAGACAGGAATGAGCTCATGTCAGTGATCATGTTAAGGAGAAATCTATTAATAGATGGATTAGACATGCATGAGAGAGAAGAGTGAAAAGACAGGTGTGGTTCTACCAATGAAATCAATCAGCTTGTCAGCATAATGTGTCCAAAAGCAGCAATCACAACAATCCAGTAAGTGTTTGTTTAAATCTCACTTAGTCACACTAAGCACAACAGATGCTTCAAACTTTCTGAATCATACTGCCATCTTAAACAGGCCTCTGGAATATGGTGCCAGTCATCTGGTACCCTAAATAAAGCCACAGCGGGCGACTCCAGAGGCACTTCAGAGAATTAACCTCAGAGCAAACTGGGACAGAGGGGCTTGCATAGGCTGAATCCCTGTCCACATATGCCCCCTAGAGGTAATCTGATTAACTTTTCTTTGAAGCGCTGAGTTAAAGGCAAGTCTGCTGCAAGGTTGTCGGTTTACAACAGCACACAAACAGACCCCTCTCACACTCCCGGAGTGAGTCAAGGCACTCAGTGAAACCAGGTGCATCTTCCTGAGTATTTTTTTCACCAGTATATGCAAGATAACACAGTCAAAGCTTAATTCATTATTTATTTAGCATTAAAGGTGATATTCATGATATCAATTAGATGAAAGTAATTGTCAGTTGCAGCCCTAATCAAAAATATATACTTACACTTATACATTTTCACAATATTCTGTCACAACACACAATGGCAGTTTGGATGAGGGAATGCAAGAAATTTTAGTTCTATTGGGAACTTCCTTCAACTGATTATAATAAATAAATGTTTGAGGTAGAGAGGAGATATAAAATTATACGTCAAGATTTATCTTATTATTACAACCCTGCAACATTCCTCCTCTCAGCACTAAGCATCACCTACTGGTGACTAAGTGACTCATGGCTACTCGCCACTTCCCTTCTTCCCTTCTTCTGCTGACCTCATCAGTCTGTGCGCAGCCCCAGACAGAAACCAACCAGCTACCACACAACAGAGATACAGGATACAGGAAGCACACAAAGTATATTAAATATAACAATTACCTACTGTACACTGCGAGCTATGTAAGAGGATGTATGCTGCACATCTTACAGAGAAACATCTGTAATAAGAGAGTTGTTGCTGTCACTTACCCAGAGGCAGTGTGGAATCAAGCAGCATGACCACATGTACAACACAGCTCTCAGCCCGCTTCCCATCTCTGCTTTGTCCCCGTCTCCAGAATCAGACCCTCTGAGCAATGAGTCACTACACAGCTATTATCTCATCAGTGTGAGTACCGTGTGAGGATGCTTCTACCAGTAAATGCAAATGTAAGTAAATGAAAATGCTGGCATTAAAACATTCTTTGTAACAGCTGTAAATCTTGAAGCTGAATACTCCACCAGATTTAATGAATCAAATGTACATTTGCTAATAATATGTTGTTTTTTTTAACAATGGAGTCAATATCAATTTCTAAAATAAAGATGCTACAGCACTTCATAGTTTTAGAATATAAAAAGTATCACTACCAAAACAAATCCCAAAAAATGAAGCCTTCTGGGTGGAAGGTGAAACATCTTAAGAACAAGTCAAGTTACCACTGAACAGCTTTTTTTGGGGGGGGATAACCATGACCTGAACCACTGAGAATTTTCCCAGATACTGAAACAAATAACTAACTATTAATGAGCCACTATTTGGTATTAGTTTTCTACTACCAACCTCTTGTATGTGATACATTTGATCACTTTTTCTTTGTCTTATGTCATAGTAGATTAAATATCATGGATTTTTGGACTGTAAGTGGAAAAAAAAGAATTATGAAGATGGCAGCTCATGGTTTAGGAAATGTTTGCAATTTATTGGCAGATTAATAATGAAAATTAGGGTTATGTATATTTCCAGTTGAGCAAGTTGTGCAACATTTTCTGACCTGTAAAAACACCTCAAACATTGTGCTGAGCTGCTTGGAACACTGTAATAAACTCCACTACAGCGGTTTCAGCATCAGTCTGGAGATGATTATAACTCAGCTACTTTTAAACTGAAAAGAAACACGCATTGACACTGAGACAAGGACCTGCATTAACACTTGGTAGTGATTCGTTCAAGGTGAAGCGCAACCACTAGATGGTGGTAGTGACCTTAAGCTCATAGTAACTTAATTTGTGCTCTGTGTCACGGCACCATGCAATTATGTGACATAATATGCTGTATGTCTGGGTAGGCTTTCAACTCGGGCCAGCAATTATGAGCCCAGTGACAAAGAGTCAACTTAACCCAACTCTATTTATCTAATAAATATGAAAGTGATTGAATGTACATGATTTCAGCGTGTATGTGATCTGTGCAATTGTAAAAATACTGGATAAATTTAGTTAATCAGTTTCAAAATACAAGATCTAAATTATAAGATTAAATGTTAGGAATGACAGGTGTAACCAAACAGAGAGAGAGACACACACACACACACACACACACACACACACATAATAGAGTGTGTGTGTGACACATGATCATTATGTGCCATTTCACTTGTCAGCATTCCCCAGGCTATGCTGACAGGTTTCTGATAAATGAGCAGTGGGAACATGTATTCATTAACTATTTGTCCAATCCTGAATTACAGGTCTGGAAAGGCACTTCCCTAGATTGTGATGTGGTAAGGGTGGAGCTGAGGCTACGAGTCCATGCTACTAACATTAGTCAGAGACCTTTTTACTACCTGAGCCCAGCAGCTGTCAATGTTCAGTCAACTAACTGCATTCTGCTTCTACCTGCAGTCTGTCTTCACTGCACGAGACACATGCAGGCTCAAACACACACACACACACACACACACACACACACACACACACACACACAAGTGTTCATAGTCAAGTGCACATAGTCAAGTGCACAGATTTCTGTGGCCACAGAGCTGTTTGATAGATAGTCCAAAT
>JAUBNQ010000028.1:5602788-5615595 GCA_032353495.1 Ctenopoma kingsleyae
GGACTTGGTGCAAGGTTGGGGTTAGATGATGAGGCAGATTGGTTGGTGAACGGTGTGTCGAGGGCCAGTTTGTGACGGAAGGCCTCCTCTTTGCGGCGGTTGGCAAACCAGTTGTACACCCGAACTTCAGTAACCAGGTTGGAGCCTAGTCCAGCAAGCTGCGAGGGGGACACCCCTCTCTGGAGACACTCAGCCCTGAGACAGGAACAATATGCCCATACATTGCTTTACATTTTACCAAAGTCTTTACAAGCTCTCCAACTGCGACAAGTTTACTTTACTCCTCCAGTAGTTGTTGAGATATTTCATTCTGAGTCACCGTGGTGGACTGAACGATCTACATGGCTAGAGCCAAACCTTTAGCATGGCTGTTAGTACTATTATTTATAACGAGGTTTATGGATTATTTTAAATGGGCTGCATGGGAAAAGGTGAGATCACACTGAGGCAATCAGAGCTTAGCAACATTTTAAATAAAACATAATGATGTGATCAAACACTCCTCCATAGTCCTGATGACCTTAATTTAAGCTTTGATTCCTGCTCATGTCACAAATGAGTAATATCAGATAAGTTACCAGGGCTTTTGTCATTGAACCACCACTGTGTCTCACCTGTTACACTCTTCCACCAACCCTTCCCTCTCCTCCTTGCTGGGGTTCTTCTGTCTTTCGTAAGCATGGAAGAGGATTTGCAGGGACGCTGGACCCCACTTGAACCTGTTCCTCCGACCTTTCTTGGTTTCTTCTCCCTGCTCCTCCACAGATGCAAGGCCATGTATGGCATTGGTAAATTCTGTAAAGAAATGGTAGTGTGTTTTTCTTTTTACATTTATCTCTGTTAACTTTATCAGTCTCCTAGAGACTAGCACTTGAAATTTGGGCTTAGAAATGAGGGTGTTTGTAGCCCCACAGCTGCTTCTGTACTCACGTTGGCTGATCTCACACTGCTTCTTGACGTACCAGGTGTACAGAGCAGCTCTCTTCTGGTTCTTCATGGGTGTGCCTTTGTTGAGGTGCTGCGAAAGATGGGACTGGTTGAGTCCTGTGGACTCCACCACCTCTCTCTGAGGGAGGTTGTGCTGCTGCATGTAGCTTTTCACTATTTTTGCAACATGCCAGGGGTCTTCCCTATCAGAGAAAGACATCATTTTTGTGTGTGCTTCGCTCTACATGTTCTTGCACATTTTTTATTTGACTGAAATGCATCAATTTCTTCCTCCCCAATATTTTTTGGCTCTTTCTATCAAGTAAGCCCCTTCTAGAAAAGTGCTTAGCAGGCACAGTTTGTCACAACATTAGACATAAAGCATGGCCACTGAGAGGGAAGTAGAAAGAGGTTTATTGACAGAGAGAGATAAGGGAAAGCACACAGGGCAAAGTCCAGCTCTTTCAGATCAGTGGAGGGGAAATCGTGTAAAAGGTTTATGAAGCCTAATTTAACGCTCTCTAACTTTCTAAGCAGTAAAAAATGCAGAAAAGTGCAAAAATCCCTAGCTTTAATAGATTCATATTCACCGTTCATGCCGCGGATATTTTAGATATTGTACTAGACATTAAAATGTAATAAAACTATTTTGAGCAGCCTGTCAAATAGCATTTTCTAATAAAAAAAAAAGTACTGTACATCTCTGTAAGTTCCAATAAATATGGAGTCAATTCTAAATATCAGTCTAAATCAGTCTTAAAACCAAATGTGGCAATGTCACTCATGCGTTGTGCAAACATAGCCTCACATGACCAGCCCTGCTCCATTAATCTTCACCTATGCATGTAGCTTATTTATTAAGAAATGGCCAGAGAATAATGATGGGGTGGGTAATTAGTAACTAGCAAAGGAGGAACCCTCTTTAAATTCCCCTCAGAAGCCAGATTGCAGAGAGAGAAACAGACAGAGAAGCACAGGAAGGAGGGAGGAATTTGTAACCAAGCTTAAGAAGAATAAAGGAGATAGAGGAGTTTACAGGTAAACTGTTGTTTCAGCTCTCAGCTACTTAGTTGTGACAGTATAGGAGGTAGAATAGAGGAGGGGGAATCATCTTAGTGGGAGAAACAGACAAACTGCTATGTGACAGGAGCAGTTAGTGAGAGATTAAGGTGTTTTTCCTGTGTTTCATGGAGCTTCCAAAGAAGTGCTGGGATCTACTTACTGCAGTAGCTGGTCGACCTCGGCCCTCATCTTGGCTGCCTCCTCTGGGTCAAGCTTCTCTAGCTCGCGGAATATAGGCGGTGGGAAATCCATTTCTCCCTCCTCAGAGCTCTCACCATCTACCCTCTCTCCCTTCTCCACGCCAGTATTTGCCCTGTCCCGTTCCAGGTCCCCCATGGCTTGGATGAGGATGTCCCGGGACAGTCCAGATCCCAGCAGTGCCCAGATCAGCTGCTCTTGAAGGGCGGTCAGACGGCTCGGCCTCGCTTTGCCTGCCCCGTTCCTCTCCTCTCCCTCCATTAGTCTGATGCCTTACCTCGCCACTGCCTCGCAAACAAACAATACTATCATGTGCACTACCACACTCAAATGACGACCAGTCAGCCAGCTGTGG
The DNA here is from genome assembly GCA_032353495.1 of Ctenopoma kingsleyae. Classification (NCBI taxonomy): domain Eukaryota; kingdom Metazoa; phylum Chordata; class Actinopteri; order Anabantiformes; family Anabantidae; genus Ctenopoma; species Ctenopoma kingsleyae. Next base: position 5,605,331 of record JAUBNQ010000028.1, read on the forward strand.
GCCTCATTGTACCTGCAGCCCCTCTTCAGCTTAACTAGATGTATACTTTCATTTTCCTCTGTGCTGAATTTTGTCCCGATGTGTCCTGAGCTGCCTGGTTTTAGCTCTCCACCTGCTGTTTTGCTTTCAAAGGTCAATTTTCTTTTTTTTTTTCTTCCTCCTCTTCACCCCCTCCTCCTTACATGCGCCCTGTGAACTTTGTCTCCGCTTCCTCAGTCCCCAACAGTGACCAAAGTTCAATTTAAAAACAATGATGTTAAAGTTGCAACCTACAGATGCAACAGGTCACCTTTCAAAACAGGGAAATCAAGTCATGAAAAGAGACAAAGGTTTTAGGTGCATTAACATTTATGCGTTTAGATAGTTGTGATTTCACAATGAAACAGACTCTTGAGAAACACAGAGAAGATATTTTTACCCTGTTGTCTGAAAGTACAACTTCAGTGTTATACTTTAAACTTCAACTTTGAGGCATGTATTTAAAATTCGTTCTTTTTAGGCCAAGATTTAAAACCATAAAGGCAAAGACCAGTGTAGGATTAACTGAACAGAAACATGACCTGATCTGACCACCATGCCACCAGAGAGCGCAGTTGTGTCATCTCTACATCAGATCATCCGTTTGAAAAGTTGTGTTTTCTATGTTGTGTATGAGTTGCACAAGAGAAAGTTAGTTAGTTAGTAAGAGAAAAAAATTGTAGATCACTTCTGCAAATGTATTTTTATGTGAAGATGTATTTACAACTAATTTGTGTAATTTGCTTGCATATGTGTGTATTTATGTGTTTATGCAGGTTGGTATGTTTATACACGCAGTGGTGGAACAAATGCTCAGATTCTTAATCTGACCTGAATAGAAGTACCATTGTCACAGTGTATTACAAGAAAAAGTCCTGCATTCAAGACCTACTAAAGTGAAGGTACAGATGTTTTATCACAAAATGTACTTTAATATCACAACCAAAACTGGCAGTTGCATATTATTACCTATAATATTTTATATTGTTTTTACTGAAAAATGTGATAATTACATTTTTTAATTTTACTCCATTAAAACAAATTTATTTATAGCTCCCAGTGATCCCCAACATATATTATGGGTTGTGCATAGTGCAGTACTTCAGTACTGTAACTGTACAGTAACTGTTCTTTACTTAGTTACTTTCCATCACTGGTAACAAGTAAGTTTGTTCTAAATGTTTATGGTTTGCTATTGTCCAATCTTCCCTCCATTTCCTCACCTGTTGATACCGTAACTATGCTTATCCCATCTTTACCACTGGTTTCCACAAACACATGTTAGTTTTATGACTTTGTAAAGTTTCACTGTAAGTGTAAATGTCAAAGATTGCAAATGTTCATGTTAAATACAGCTGTTGTGTTTAAAGACTCACTGACGTTATTGTTTCGCTAAAATGTCCATAAATAGTTAGTTGAAATAGCTTGGTTATCTGCCCCCACAGGTGGTGCTGAACTTAGCGTGTTCTACTGTAATGTTTTACTTAGACATCTCTTTAATCAAATTCAAATTCAAGATTTCTCCGTCTTTGTTGTGCACTCTTGTTTTTTGTCACTGCTGTCAGGAATGATAAGTTGGAACTGGACTGGGAAAGAAAAAAGGCAAAATGAATGGGTAAAAGCCTTTGAGAGTTAATGTAGCCCTCTATCTTTTTTCTCTCTCTTTCAGTGTAAAACGCTCACTTTCTCTGCCTGGATCACCTTATACCATTCTCAGGTTCAGCCTATCAGCACCTTTTTGTGTGGAGCTTGTGTTACCCCACCCCACCCTTGGGAAGATGGCATTATACTGTATTTGGAAGGGTAACAGAGCTCCCTCTATCTCCCTGAGACATGCCACTGACCTGTAATTAAGTCCCATTGTACTATTCAGAGGAAACTCCTCACCAAAACGGACAGAGGGCAGTGTGTGTGGTTTTCCAACTGCTCAGATACCGCTGTGACTAATGCTCCACCACACAAGCCGGGTTTATCAAAAAGGACCACATGCAGCACACATTAGAGCTTGCATTTTCCCTCTCCAGAGAACTCAAAGCTATGTTGATTGGTAATGAGATACAATCCACACTGTCCATCTCTCATTAGTGAGCCATTGCTGGCCACCTCTGTGTATTTTCTCACTGCTAGCTCTCTCTCGTGTACCCCACCCCCCTCTGCACCCTCATCCCAAACCCTGCCATTCAACCCCATTGATCATGCATGCAGAAATTTAACACACCCCTTAATTCCTGTCCAAATAGCCACTGTCCCACTTCCAGACCTTCATCTGCTCATCTGCAGAGGATAGTGTAGGCCTGTGTGCGGGCAGGACACTGTCTGCAGCACTCGGTGAAGATAAACTGCGTTAGAGGAGACAATCACAAATCTAAATGTGTGCCCAAACATCTGAAGTATAGATGCATTGTGGACACATAACCAGCACTATAATTTTGCTTGCTCTTATGTCTTCCAGTCTCAGCACACACATACATATACACAAAAAAACCCTCCTTATTTCCACACTTGGCCACCCAGCTCTGAGCCTCAAGTGGGATTGCATCCATTTTATATCCGCTGTAAGTCAAAGCTGTCATTGTCTTTGTATTACTTGCTCAGGCCATTGATTGGCCTTAACGTTGGCTACCAGGTCACATGTTGAGTCAGTGTTGAGAAGATTAGCTGGAGCTGGCTTTGGTGCTAATTAAATACTTAAACTCCAGCAATGAATGAGCACAGAGCACACATCCATCCTGTTTAACCACACTACATGCTCCTGTTAGCAGTATGGAAGGTGTATCAGACAGACAAACAGTTTGACTTAAGAAGAAGCCCGTTGGTGCATGGGAGGAGTGAATGAAGCAGACAGCAGATTATTCAATGGTACTGATACTATTGAGGGTGAAAATGTAACACCTCACCTCACCTTCACCTCAGATACTCAGTTTTTTAAGGGATTAATATGACTTCATGCTAGAGAAACACTGGCTTCATGTTGACTCAGTGTCAGCTAAACATGGTGCTGGAAGTGAGGATTGATAACTAATTTCATAACTGACTGTTGGCCAATGGTTGTGAAACGGATACACTTTGTTGCTTGACTTTTGCACTGCAAAGACAATACAACATTTACAGAGTGGTCTACAACATGCTCTGTTATGACTTATAAGTCCGTAGTATTGTTTTGCGTCTGTATTACTTTTAATAGACCAGTTTACTGGAACATTATATTAAATTTCTGATAAAAATATGTTGTGTGTCAGACTTTGTCCATCCTGTGTAAGACTTTTTTCAGTAGTGTTTCATCATAGCTGGTGTTTGAAAAAAGCTTCTGAAAATCAAGTTGAGGTCTTTGAACTAACTGTAAATTGTTAACACTTAGATCTAAACTAGGATAGAAATTACATCAAGTTAGTCAAAATTAGTCACACAAAATTACAGGACGTCCAGAGACTCCACCTTCACAATAAAGGGAAAGCATTCATTACACGTTCAGAAGTGTAGTTACAAACCCCAGGCTATGAACATTTTGTTGACATCCACACTGTATGGCTGTTTTACAAGTCTGATAGCCCCTGTCCCACTTCCAGACCTTCATCTGCAGAGGATAGAGTAGGCCTGTGTGCGGGCAGGACACTGTCTGCAGCACTGGGTGAAGATAAACTGTGTTAGAAGTGTAGTTCACACTGTATGGCTGTTTTACAAGTGTGATGTTATCTTTCAGTTAAGTCAGGTAAAGCTAATTGTTTTTATGAATAACCTGTTATTATTAATAAAAAGCTATTTTTTACATTTTTGATATAACATAGTGTTTAAAGGATATTGTCTGAGTACAAAATAGTTCTAATATATATTTTACTGATAAAAAGGATTTACATTTTAAGTTTGTGTTGGATTTTTTACACTGAATAGAACAGAATGGGAAAGTTAGTGACTTTTTGCCATATGTGAAATCAATAACACTTCTGAATATAAGTATTTGTTAACATATTTGCCAACAACCTTAGCTGCTCCAACGTGCATGCTTAAGTTGAGGCTGAGCTATATGGAGGGCCACAAGGATCATTAATAAATAATAATGAAATAATAATGCACGATTTCATTAACTGCATTTTTAATAGAAATGTGCCCTGAAACACATCTTAATGTGGAGAGATGCTGTCAAAGGCTTCTGTGACCCAGACTTATTGAACAGCTCCAGTGAAGTGCAGATGTAGTTATAAAACATACATAAAAACAACAATAACTGTTGGCAAAAGTAGTTTATTAACAGTTTTTAACACTTTACAACTACTTTACAGTGTATTGCAACTCTTTCATTAAACATGGTTTGTGGTTTTGAATGCATGAGGACTTACCACATTCATTGCCTTTCACCTTTCAGAAATGTCAAGTGTCCCTGACTAAAAGGCATTCGGGCTTTTATTTTGAAAGGCTGAAACGGAAGCGGCGTCGCTGATGAGAGTAGGCTTTGACAGCAGAGCGGCGGTGCCCCGGTGGTGGGATGAGAGAGAGAGAGAGAGAGAGACAGCGGGGACTGACTGACTGGAGGAGGAGGAGGTGGAGTCTGTCCCAGCCTGCATCTGGCCCGCTCCCCTCTCTGTCACCCCGGGCCAAACCCGCCCAGTTCGTCTCACTCACTCTCCGCCTGCTTTCCCGCACGGCTCGGCCCGGACGCACACGGCACTCACTCACACAGACAGACAGACAGCCACACACGGGAGGACACGGAATGGAGACGGAAGGGAGCCAGAGCAGCCTGTCCACCACGGACTCCCCTCACGACCCCTGGTAATGAAAAAAAAAAAAAAACTTTTTCAAATACTCTTTCCTACCTCTGCTCGTTCGCCTCAGAAACAAACCTGCTATTCTGCGCGGTCTCTAGCGCGCACACCTCCACACAGAGCGCTTTCATGAAAATCAGAGATGTTACACTGCAAAATCAGCTTCACGCCTGTGATCACACTTTCAAAACCTCTGTAACAACTTTGTCCGAACCTCACACACGTTAAACTCACGGACTCTTCCTTTAACCAATATGTAAATACAAATGTTTTCTCTCTTTTTTTCCCCCCACAGCAAAATGTTCATAGGTGGACTGAGTTGGCAAACAACACAAGGTAAATCTTTTTTTCCACTGCTCACATAAAATGTCACTGTGTCTTTAAAAATCCTATCATGGATTAGATGGAGCCAATAGACGCTTATTTTAAACAAGCTGTATTTCTTAATGTTTGTTTGCTTACATTGAATGTGTTTATTTGTTTTTCCTGTTTTGGACTTTTACATATGAAACCTGCTCATGAATGAATGCCCCCATTCAGAACCAGCGTAGAATAAATGAGTCGTTCTTAAAAGCTCACTGAGAAGGGTTTAATTTGACAATTGAGGCAGTAATAAGACGATTCGTTTTGGTCATTTGTTGTGACCTGATCAGTCTATTTTTTTTGCACATTTAGTTGAAACATGTATGAATTTTGGTGAAAGACTTGTTTGCTAACATCTCTATTAAAAACCTCTTTATTCACCTGTTAATATGTCTCCTTTCCACCTCGTTTTGTGCCCCAGAGGGTTTGAAGGAGTACTTCTGCAAGTACGGCGAGGTGAAGGAGTGTATGGTGATGCGAGATCCGGTTACTAAGCGCTCGAGGTGAGGGAGCTGTTAGTTTGGATTCTCCGCCGGAGCTGAAAGTTTATCTCACCTCTGTGATTCCTTACTGCTCATAACGTATCATTACATGTCAACATCAGTTTCTGTGTCATTAATACTCCCGCCCCCCCCTCCCCTGATGTCCGCAGAGGGTTCGGATTCGTCACCTTTGTTGATCAGGCTGGCGTGGATAAAGTTTTGGCCCAAACCAGGCACGAGTTGGACTCCAAAACAGTGAGTTCTCTGTATTTACTTCCCACCACCAGCTAATCCCATTACTCAGTGTTTGATTAGTGGATTTTCCAATAATCCGCCTGAGAGGTGTAACATTGCTGCATTTTAGCATGTTTACTAAGGTTCCACCATGCTGATGTTTTTCTCAAACCGTGTCTGTGCCCGCTGCCACACCTCAGATGTGAGCACTTTGCATGATAAAGTCAGTGGTGAACAGTGGAGACACATGGGAGACCGCGCTCTCTCTTCAGACCTCAGCCAAACAGGCAAGAAAATGTCACCCAGTGTCAATTTCCATAGAAACAAGGGGAGCTGGACGGGGTTTCATTAACTGCCAATCTTTGATTTGGTCTCTAGGAAGAGTGAACCAGAACTTTGTTTCTGCTTTTCTTTTTTTTTTTTTACGTCCCCAAGGCGATACAATTGAGCCTGAAAAAGTTTCTCAATGAACCAAGCGAATGCAACCTGAAACCATCAAGGTGTGAAAGCAACAACAAACAAACTCCTCACGGTTTCCTGTTCACTTCAGAAGGAATAAAAGTGGGAACGCTGTGATGATAAAGTCAGAGCGACACATTAAGGCCCCTTTTCACCTGTGTGAATTGTAACTTGGAATGTATTAATCGTCTGTGTTGCGGTGTGTGACTGTGTGTGTGTGTGTGTGTGTCTTTTTGTCAGTAATGAATGTGGGCTGGTCTGGGAACAATGTGGCCCGTTGGTCGCCATAGGGACCACAGCCCCCGCCTCTCTCCTCAGTGGGAGTGGTGATGGCTGCGGGTTAGTCACTGTATTGAAATGAGGGGAGGCTATTTCTTTTTTCCCCTTTTGTGCTGTGAGTGATGCACCTTCTCAAGTCTTTGGAAGATAAGTGGAGGTGCTGAGGAAGGAAATGGAGAAGCAAAACAAAACAGGTTGTCTGCGGAATGAAGTTAGAAGGAAATTAGATTTTTTTTTTTTTTGCTACGATGAATCCAAAAATGGTGGAAGTTGTTTGATAGAGAAGTCAAACTGAATTTAGGTTTTTGTGTTTTTTTTTTTTTGGTTTCCCCAGTGCCCTACTGCTATAGTGTCACTTGCAGGCACGACAGCTATGACAAGTAGCACCATCATGGTTGGACGCCACTAACTCGCCATGGGGTTTGTTTCCATAGTGACCCCCCCCCCCCCTCCACAGTTGAAGAATGGCTCTGTCACAATAGAAAAAAAGAGGAAGATAACAATGCGCATCATTTACAATCATTTCTTGGATGCCAGAAATCAAGACAGCATAAACCGTCACAGAGTGGAGGTCGTGATACTGATAGTTTATCCTGACGTTGCCTCTTCTGATAAGAAATGTATTAAGCTTATTGACGACAAACTCCAGAGATGGCAGATCTCTCATTTAATTGGAGTTTTCCTCCCAACTTGTGCAGCCCCGTGGGCTGTGCCCGGGCCCCTTGTGGCTGGCAGTTGGGTTCGTCGGTGGTGCTTGATGGGGGCTGTGGCAGACGCAAGAGTGTGTGTGTGTTTGGTGAGGAGAGGGCTCAGTGATCAGCCACATGGGTTGGATGGTGAGTAGAGTAGGCCTTTTAGTCTGCGTACCCTACCCCCCCTTCTCTCTCTCATGTAGGCAGGTTATCCTGTTAGAGAGGGGAGAGAAAAGTTCTCCAGTGGCAACAGAAGGAATGTGCCATGCTGTGACCGACTGAACCAGTCCGGCACTAGAATTAACAGAGCTTTGCACAGCCGAGAGGCTAAAGAGCAAATACAGGGCAGCAGAGGAATTTATTAGTACTTATTGTGTTGAAGGACAGATGCGGCCCAATTTTGACCAGTATAGTAAGTCAGGTTTTACTGTGTTTTAGCTAACTTTTGTCAGTTGCCCTCCCAGCTTCCTGCTCTCTGTAAAGTTAGCGATGGCCGACACAAACTGCACCTTTGTCGCGCAAAGTGTCCACTCAACTGCAGCTCTAAGGTGCACAGTGGAGAGTTTTACAACAAAGTGACACAGCTCTCCGCGGAGTTGCATCAGACATATTTGTGGCCCCCGTTAACCTTTTCCATGCTGACCTGGGTAGAAAGACATGGGGGTGTGGGGTGTAAATAACCCCATCTGTCATTAGTATGTTGCGCCTAACTAATAGGATTGGAGTCAACAAGCTTGAGTTGCCCCTTGAAGATGTTGCCGCCCAGTCGTCATGTTGTGTTAAGAGTGTTCCAAGCTCAGACTGAGACGAGCAGTGCATTCGGGCCAACTGTTGCATAGCTGGGATGCAGTTGGTCAAAAGGGATTGCCCTGATTTCCTAAACCTCTCTTGGAATTATGTTCAGCCTCTTTCTCGTTACCTCGCTGTGAGAGGTTAGACCTCTTTTCTCCACAACGCCTCTGACACCTGTGAGGTAACTTCACATCTTCAGAAGGGAGAACGCGTTTGTTTATTTTAAAGATTGTAAAGATCATTTGTGCTTGACGAGTTTTTCCGCAAAAAAGTTCTGTTACCTCAAAACAATGGCATTTGCGCACTGAAAGCACCACTTTTCCACATGTCCACTTGTGTTGCTGCGTATCAGATCACAATTGCTTCCAATCTATTTGTGTTGTCATAAATCCTGCTTGTGTGCGCTGTAGAGATTTTCGGTAAGTACAAAGAAACAATCTCTGTCCTACAGATGTGTGTGAAATCTCATTATGCGCATTGAAGCTGAAATGTCCAAGTGAAGTAACAATAAGCAAAACACAGTTTTGAGCGGAGGGGGGGGCTTTAAGTACATCTTTACCACAATGAACAAACCCTTTTCATGATTACAGCCACTTTATCTGTGTAATGTCCACTGTTTCCTCCCCAAGGATGTGCTGTGTGCTGCCACGTGTTTGATTTTGTTTGTTTGTGTGTGTGTGTGTGTGTCTGTTTGTTTTTGAATGTGCACAGGAGTGTTGGACATCAGGAGGGTTGGTGACCGGAGGTGACTATCAGAGTAGTCTAGCCACCATAGAAACTAAACAGTAGACTCTGCATCTGATCCTCCAGTCTTAGCCTATAGTCTTCTCACTCTCTAGAACAACCAAACAAAAAAAAAAGAAGAAAAAAAAAAAACATGCGCTGATGTCAACTCTTATTAGAAACAACACTGTTACCCTTACTCTGGTAAACGCATGTGGTTTACCATAGAGGCTCTAGCTCTCTACTGTAGTTCAACTCTACCCTCTCATGGTTACGGACTAATCTTAGCGCTGTACTGTCTCACCATCTGTTAGTGTAACAGCAGTACAGTGTGAAGTAGTCTAGTTGTTCTCTAGCTCTATTAGACCAGATTAGACTAATATAGAGGTCTCAAATGACAATTTTACAGCCTGTCTATGCTGTCTATGATTGCATCCTCATGGCATGGTGTGGTTCTCTCTCCAATCTTAACCTTGGTGACATTCAGTGGGCTCGGCCACAATATGTAAAGATGTCTATTATTGTTTTGTTTTGTTTTGTAGCTGTAGCATTAAGATTAATATCAGAGTTATACAAATTAAAAACAGCTACGTTTCTCTATTTACCTGGCTGTAAATATAAGGAACCACAGAGCAGAGGATGATCCAGATCACCTGAAACAGTGCAGGATGATGAAGTATCCCTGTTGTTGTCATCACTTCCGTCAAAAGCCGAGGGAGGCAAAAACAAACAAACACAAACAAACAAAATTGAGTGGATCTGCTGTCGGTGTGGTGTGATTGACAGCTCCCTCTCCCTCCTTGTCCCTCTCTCTCTCTCTCCCTCCCTCTTTCTGACACACTTGTGCTCCCTCTCGGGCTCTCCTCGCCGAGCTGAGGTGTGTTTGTGATTGTAGTGCCTGTGTGAGATTCCAGGAGATCGCATGTCACATGGTAGTGACGAGAGAGGCAGGGGTTCACTGGACATTCCCAGGCATTTCACCTGAGTACTGCAGCTGCACACACACGCGCACACACACACACACACACACATGCAGTTTCATGTCTAAGTATGTCAGAGGTGCATCTACAGAGACCATTTACATACAGGATACATGCATTCAAAAAGGCCTGTGGAATAAAAACACGCACAACCCACAATGGTAGAGCAGACATCGACGTAAGTTCAGCCTACCTTTTTTATCTTAATTAGTGCTGAAATAATATTCATTTTATATTCATATAAACTTTATATTCATTATAATCTGAAAACCTTTAAACTTTGCTCTGTTGGTGAGGTAAAGGGGGGGGGGGGGACTCAGGTTTGAGAAAGATATTTTTCTACTAAACCCTTTTTTTTCTAATATGTTATCTAAACAGAAACAGTTGAATTTATTGGGCTCTGGCAATTTATGGTACACTGCTATGACATAATATCCACTACTATTACATCACTGTTGGCACAGGTTTACACACACACACACA
>JAUBNQ010000028.1:5615695-5628293 GCA_032353495.1 Ctenopoma kingsleyae
ACACACACACACACAGAGGTGGTGTGTTCAGACTAGGACGTTGTCAGATCCTGCTTCAACCAGGCTATGATCAGAAAACATTAAATTCGACTGAAATGGTATTGATTTCAGAACATACTGTACATGTCATATGTCTGATGTCAGTTTCATTTAGAGTTTCCTTCACAATCCTAAATGGCGTCATGAGGTGAGGGCGTGATGTCAGAGTGCACCAGGAGAAAGTGCCAGGTTGCTGGTTTGTGAGTATCGTGACACATCACTAACCAGTTCTCTCTTTTTCTGTATTCTCTGCTGTAGATTGATCCAAAGGTGGCATTCCCTCGCAGAGCTCAGCCCAAGGTGAGACCCATCATCTTCTTCCTCTCTTAGTCGTGTGTGTATAGTTTGCAGCAGGTTAGTGTGTGTCAACTGTTTCAGTCCATTATCTGAGCTAATGCATCGTAATCTGACGAACGCGAGCGGCGCTGACATCACAGAGCTGTTATGTGATCGTGTGCTAACAAAAACTTTCACAACTTTAGAAAACGCACGGTAACGTTAAACCCACCTAAATGTCAGTGTTGTGTTTCAAGTACGCTCTGTGCTGATCTGAGGCCAGATCACGCTGGGAAAGAAAAAGAATAGCTTCATGAGAAAAGCAGCACAAATAAATAAGCCAGTGAGGACAAAGAGAAGCATGTGTGGCCTTATTACATTTACGTAAATGCAACAGATTTGCAAAACTTGCTGCATCACAGGTTGTTGCGTCTGATCTGAACTGCTGTGTCCCAGCAGCAAACGAGTTCCCATTGTAGAAAAGCAATAAAATGACATGTACGTAGAAATTCTGATGTTGTGTTTATGGATACCATCATCCATGAAAGTCAGTTGTAGCTTGATAAAAGAAGAAAAAGAAGTAGTGGCTACCTAAAAAAGAAAGACATTATGTAATGAATCTCTGGTAATAATATTTAAGAAAATAGTATTTGTTTTATATGCTAAATGACAAAATACAACATTGTCTACATTAATAAGTCATTTATAATCTGTAGTGTTAGTGTACTGTATATTTGACACTTTACCAGTTTTATAGGGTTAAACTTAGCTGTCAGTTTGTTTCCTTGTACCTGTTTTCCTGTGAATGCTGGTCTCTGTTTACTGAAATCAGACGCACTTACAGCCAGCGCTGGCTGAAACCTGTGCTGTTGCGTACTGCTTGTGTCCCAGCTTTGTGTGACTGAGAAAACGTACAGTTTTTTGCCTTCATGTCACAAAAAGCCATGAAAGAATGTGGAAATGGACCATAATAATTACATGTACAAGTCAGTAAAGGTCACACAAGACACAGGTGGAGTTTAGAAGATTTAGAAATGAGTGATAACGTGTTTTGGTGCTGTTAGTCTGTTTGGGTCTTTGTACGCTTGAGCTCAACGGTGTTTAATAATGGTATTGATGAACCCATCTTATGAAGTAAAATTAGATTTAACAGTTTTAGCAATTTGTTACTAAAACATTTAACATTCTTCTTCGTTCTTTTAATCGTGTCTGATGATCCTTTTTGTTTAGAATCTACACAAAATAATCTACAGATAAATGAAATGTAGCTGTGTTTTTGTATGATTGCTCAAAATAATTTACAATAATGTTACTATGCTTTATTAATTGTTATTTTGGGTGGATTAATTCTATGACTTTTTCATTGCACCACTCTTAATTTTCATTTTAATTTTCATTTACAATGAAAAATGTTATAATTTTCTGTTCAATCTGTGAATGAAAGAGAAAGAGTAGATTTTATTTAAGTGTTGCGATTTGCTTGACATAATACTAAACTGAATATTTTGTACTGCTGCAGCAAAGCATTTAGTTTTTTCTCTAAGACGATGTCAGAATTTTTCGCTGTTTTGATGGTTTATAGACCAGATGATTGGATTAATTGAAAAAAAATTATCAGAGTTAAGTGATAATGAAAACAATAAGCTTTTAACAAGAGCAAAATGTAATAATTCAATAGTTTTATTTGAAGATACTTAGGTAATAGTGACCTAGAAGAACATGTAATTATTGTAGTTACTTACAGTAACCTTTTGGACAGATATACATAATTTACATCATGCCTAAACAAATATAAACAAATATATCATTTTATTACAAAAGTATAAACAATAACAGACAGACGCTCATTACAAGTGTTCATCAGTTCCTTTTCTCTTCTTAAAGTTGGTGACTCGTACCAAGAAGATCTTTGTGGGAGGCCTGTCAGTGAACACAACTATCGAGGACGTCAAGCAGTACTTTGACCAGTTTGGGAAGGTGAGTGATGTTTTAGAGAGTGCTAAAGCGATGTCAAACAGAAACCAAAGTAAGGGCGACTTTGTCAGCTCTAATAGATCCACGTAAGTTTGTCTCAGTGGCATCAGTGCAGAAACAAACTGACAGCTTAGACACATTTAAAACCGCATCATCACCAGCTCTGCCGAGCTTGATTCGCCACAATCTCTTTGAGAAAAACTTCACTTGGAGCCGAGCGGCCGCCTGGAAGCGAAGGAGTTACTGCGAGGAGGAGGAAGGCGAGAAAGGAGGGAGAGAAAAGACTTGAAGAGGGTAGGAAGGGAAAAATAACGAGGCTGAGAGGCTCCGGGAGCAGCAGGCGAAGTTATGGGGACTAGAAGAGGGAGCGCAGAGAGAGAGAGAGAGAGAGAGAGGGGGGAGAGAAAAGTTTTGTGGTGAGTGTGTGGAGATGGTGAGGAAGGAGGAGGGATTATCAGAATCTGAATTAATCTGATGTAACAGCTGCTCCTACCCACAACCCCCTCCTGGCCCGTTACCGTGGTGACCTGGCTTGCCCATTGTCCCCAAGTAATTCTATGGGTTAGGGGGTTTTGTTCTGGAGGAGGAGGGATGAGGTGGTGTTCGGGGGTGTTAGCATGAGTGTGTGTGTATGTGTGTGTGTGTGTTGGGTGGGGGTTAACTCAGGAGTTTAGTAAGAATAAATCCAAGTTGATTAATGCTCAGAATCCTGCAAACTTATTTCTTAACTTTTATCACTTCATCATTTACTTAACATGTTTAATTTTTAAAATAATATATTTCAACATGAGGTTTTGCCCAAGTTTGTGGAATATTGTGAAAAAGCACGAGGCACAGAATAGATGATGGGCTGACAAAGGCACCGGCGAGGGAGGGAGGGCCTGCCTGATTGAGAGAGGTTTGTGGAGGCATAAGAGAGGGAACTGGGGCAAATGGGGGGCGGAGGGGGTGGGGGCTTACAAGGGCCATTATGCTGCTGCACAAAGCTAGACAAATATTTTGTTAGTTTGTTCATAAGTTATGTGCACCGTGAAGTTTCTGGTTTGGTCACAGTCTAATGTAAAACTCACCATCAGCAGGCCGTGTGATTTAAGTTCCATGTCACAAATTAGACTAAAGAAAAGAAAAAAATCCAGAGTTTTTCAGCAGATTACAGGTGAACGATTTGTGCCGCTGAAACTTTCCAAAGTCACACAGGTGGAAACTCTGTTGTAGCCGTTGCGTTTCCACCTGTGTGCCACTTTTCAGCCAAAGGTTCGCCTCGAGTTTCTCTGCGCTCCCTCCTCAATCATAAAATCTAGATGAATTTTTGCCGAGAGAGACATCGAGGGATGGACAGTGAAACGTAGGCTCCAGCCATCCATGGAAGTTCCTGATTAGACTGCCTCACTGGACCTTTTGTGTCCCATCCTGGTGAGGACAAAGGAACGCGGAGAGGGATGGGCAGAGGGATAACAGGGAAGATGAGAGGTGGAAAAAAAAGGATGAGAGGGAATATTGTCTGGTGGTACACCATTAAAATGCCCAGCGTTTGAAATATTGAGCAATGGCGTGCAGTAGATCTGTTTGTGGTGTTTTGACGGCAACTTCGTTCTGTGTATTTGTCAACTTTAGTGGTTTGTGGGTGTCTTGAGCCTTCTTCTTCTTTCAGTCGATATGATTCGAATACAAGTGTTTTATGTAAAGAGTTTTGTGAGTGCTGAGATCCAGAGCTTAAGATTCAAATGTCTGGAAGGAAGCAGTGACTTGAGAGGCATAAGACAGGCAACAGGTCCCCTTTCACACTGACACTCTTAACTCACCTTTGACCTTTCTGTAGGCAAACTGCCCTTGGGGGTCCACACACACACACACGCAGACACACTGTGTGCTAGCATGTGACTATGACAAATGATTCAGCGGATGGTATCCAGTAAACTTATTATAGACCAAGAGCACAGATTCATTTACCAAATGTTTATTTGGACCCCTGTGTGTAGACTGCAGTATAAACATGTCAGCAAGCCATAAGAGAGAGAGGGAAAGGAGAAAAACAGAAAGGAAGAGAAAAGAGTTGTCTAACTTTGACATAAGAAACTGTGTGTGTGTGTGTGTGTTTGTAGAATAGACACCTGTGTCTCTATAAAGGGAGGTCGAGCTGGAGGGAGAGGTCAAAGGGAGAAGAGGAGGAGGAATTATGGCTGACTGTGCCAACAAACAAAGCCTCCAGGCCTCTTTGTTCTCTTTCTCCCTCTCCCTTTGTCTCTTCATTCTCCTCCCTTTCCACTTTGACCCAATCCTTTTTTTTTCTTTCTCTCTCTTACAGGACTCTCTGTGCCCTCATTTACCGTATCTCCACCTGTCGCTATTCCTCTCGCTATCAGCTCTCCCCTCTCATCGAGTCTCCACCTGCTTACAGGATTCACCTTTCTGCCCGTGACTGGCAAAGTTTTTTTGTGTGTGTCAGTGTTTCTCTCTTTGCCGTCCTCTTTGTCTGACTGGCAGTTTCTCACTATTCATAAAGCATATTTGAAGTTGGCCTGAGTTCTTGTATAAGGACTTTTTGTACAGTTGCCATGGGAATGTCAAACTTTGGAGGGGAGAAAGGGGGAAGGATTACAGGCTCTCTGAGAGAAGGATTGTGACCAGAGTTTAGCAGCAAACACAACTTCAAACTTTCCATGTCACCCATTATGTCTATTTCCCATGTACAGTATTTCTTCACATATTCCCGTCTTTGCCCCCTCGAGCTCCTCTCTGTAACCTGTCGCTCGTCTCCAGTCCCCTCCCTCCCTGTCTCCCTCTTCCCCCTCCCTTCTGTCCATCTGTTGCTGCACCTCCCTGCAGAACTTGAGAAGGACTGAGGTCAGGCAATATGTCGCGTGGCAAGACAGAGAGAGAGAGAGCGCCATGTTAAAAAACTGTTGTTTGTCTCCCCACCAGGTTGATGATGCCATGCTCATGTTCGACAAGACCACCAACAGACACAGAGGTGAGACGGACTGACCCAGTCTCTGTCTGTTCATTCTCCACATCTCTGCTTCATTTCTCCTTCACTTCCTCAATTTACTCGTCCTCCAATCCTTCCTGGGTATCTATTGATCCCCCTCCTCCCCCCCACGGGCCTCCTTCCTGTGTGCTGAGCTGGAGGAGACGAACAGGGCTAGTCTAATTAGCCAGTCCGTTAATCGGGATCAGGATAAAGCCTCCTTAAGCACCTCCTCCCCACCCTGGGCCTGATCGATTATGACAGCCTACCAGCTTTGCCCAGGCCTTCTGGCCAGGAAGGGGGGTGAAGAAAGGATGAGTGCAGAATAGCAGCATTGAAAAGGGGGGGAGGGGGTAAATGTGTTAAGCAGCTATTACAGTGCTGATTACTTGAGATTATTAGCTGTACTGCTGCACAGAAAGGCCTACTGTCTAAAGCCAGCGCACTGTATGAAATAGTTATACTCATGCACTTGCCTTGTCCTCGTAGGGTTTGGCTTTGTGACATTTGAGAACGAGGATGTGGTGGAGAAAGTCTGTGAGATCCATTTCCATGAGATCAACAACAAAATGGTGAGTGTCTTGATTTGTCAACACTGTAACATCAACACATCATTTAGACACTAAAAGTACTGATTTATTTTGTGTGTGTGTGTGTGTGTGTGTGTGTGGAAACAGGTGGAGTGTAAGAAAGCTCAGCCCAAAGAGGTGATGTCACCCACAGGCTCAGCCAGGGGGCGCTCTCGGGTGATGCCCTATGGGATGGACGCCTTCATGCTGGGCATTGGTATGCTAGGTAAGTTAGTATTGATCAGGACAGGAAGGATGTGGTTGTACACCTGAACGACAATAACTATTCCTGTGCTGATGCCACA
Organism: Ctenopoma kingsleyae; assembly: GCA_032353495.1. Taxonomy (NCBI): domain Eukaryota; kingdom Metazoa; phylum Chordata; class Actinopteri; order Anabantiformes; family Anabantidae; genus Ctenopoma; species Ctenopoma kingsleyae. The sequence continues at coordinate 5,621,827 of JAUBNQ010000028.1, forward strand.
GCTGCTGTAAAGGTCACATGGTGCCTCATGGGGAGAAGGCTGACCACTGAACTCAGCTGCTTACTTCAGCTTGAAACGCTCCAGCCAGAGTATTAGTGACCAGAAAAATCCTGAAAACAATCCACTGCTTTGTAGGAAAATGAAATATTTCCAGATAATTGGCAGTACACACTTGTGTGATTCACCTACAGTATAGTTGTATTAGTGTTTGTTTCAGGCTGGATTGTTCATATTTTATGAAAATAGTTCCTTTTTTAATTTTGGGACTCACAAGTTACATATTAAAATTAATAGTCAAAACAGAAGTAACATACGCAGAAGGAGTGTAATAATGCTGAAACTGAGATAAAACCCGTGATACAAACATCCACAATCTGTTATTGAGGTTCCGAAAGAAGACGTGGTGAATTTTCACTAAAACACGAAATTAATATTCTCTTTAAAGTTAGGGCAAGCATGACCCAGTCATTGATGATGACTGTAGTAAAAGTTAGGCTATTTCTTCCTCTATTTTTTCTTATTCACCTCCACCCCCAAAATCAGACAAACAGAAAAAAAGAGGCATTAACTGAACTGTGCTCCTGGAGAATCAGTACACCACTAACAGGCAGAGATATCCTGACTTCAGCTCTGAATATTGGTCAAGATACCTTCATTTTCCATACGTCCAGCTAGTAACACAGGCTCTCTGTTAAAAATGTCCTGGTCATGGCCTGAGCTGAGTTATGATGATGACATCACCATGATGACATCACCATGATGTAATTTAAATTGGGAAAGCTTACTGCCCATTTCATAACAGCTGTCACCTCCACGTAGTACACCTCGTTTTCTTAAAAATATAGTGAAATGGCCCTTTAGCATTTAAGTTCATTTCTTTTATTTACTTGTTGCCTTGATGATTACACAATACAAAAGTACTAACTCAGTAATGGGTTTGTATTCTACTCACAGTACTTAGGACTTGTTTGTGCATCTGAAGCTACACTCTCCACACCGATACTGCCGCCTGCTGTTCAGTTTGAGAACTGCACCTTCAGTAATTCAGTGCTTTGATTAGATAGTGTAGATTGGGGGAGATGCCGCCACTCTAAAAAAGGTAGTGGTATCTTGTGGTACAACTACTACTACTACTAATAATAATAATAATAACTAGATAATATTATTATCTGTCTAAATGTTTTTCTGAGGTCAGTTCCCCAGGCGGCAGGTTGTGTACAAAGAAAATCTCTGTGTGATATTCACCGCTGAGAGTGAAACAGAAGACAAAGACAGTAAGCTGCTCAGTCATGTCCTTGTGAAGAAATCCAGACCACAGGTGTAGAATATCACCCACCTGCGTATCGCAGACTGTAATAGGCTTCACTCTCAGGGGGCAGCATAACCACACACACACAAACCTGTTACCCTGTTTGTGTTAGGTTTTGGTCATTTTGGATGTTTGTGGTGATCCAGATGTTAACAGGTCGTTTGTTTCCTCAGGTTATCCAGGTTTCCAGACAGCCACGTACACTAGCCGGAGCTATGCCGGCATCACTCCTGGATACACCTACCAGTTCCCTGGTAATCACTGCACACTTTCTGCTGCCCGATACACTGTCACATTCACTGAGAAATAAACACAGCCACATTTACTTAGCTGGTGCAAATGTTCACAATAGTAGATGCATGATGCTGCGTGAAACACAAAGAGAAACTTTATGTTTAGGTGAGTGGTCATCTGCAGTATAATAGAATGAGAGCACAGGCGCTGAACTCATCTTTGTGTCCTTTGGAGCCAAATCAGACTGAAAATACATTACATTTAATTTTTGAAAGAAGGACTATTTGAATTAAATATTCTTAAATTACATGCATGGACGGATTATGAGAAAATGGGTCCCTGCGCACAGACAGATGAAAGCCCCCCCTCCATTCCTCCTATAGTCTATAGGAGCCTGAGGGTGAAAGAGATTCACAGAGACTACAAATGAGGTTATCACAGTGTTTGCGTCCATTTATGGTTGTTATTTGTCTCTTTTTGGTCATTTTTTTCATCTTGTAACTGATCTGAAGAAATATCAGCACTTGCTTCAAACAGAGACTCTGGCACAAGGGCCTCTTGGATTCTCTGTTCCCACTAGCCCCATTTAGTGGGCATGCATGCTGCATGTAATACATTTAGCAAAGACAGGAATTGTACTCATATATCATAAAAACATATCCTTGTTACCATAAGACGTCATGTTGTGTGGTGAGAAATTGTACATCTACGAATTTGATTGTTCACAGAGCAGCAGGTATAAATTTGGTTCAACAGAGAGTCTTGTGTAGAATGATTAGTCAGGGAAAAACAGATGAGTTTTGTGTCAGTGCTCTGATGAACTGTATCTCATATAACACACAGCACAGTGATTTTGAGAGTAGACACACTGTCACAAATACAAACATGTTTCCACAGAAGCTCGTGAAACACTGTGAGTATAAATGGCTGCTTGTAAATATCAGGGAGTGGAATTGCATCCGCTTAGCTTGTTTACAAGTGTTTGCGAGCATGTGCATGTTAGCGTGTTGGTGTGTTTCACTGCAGTGTTTGAAGCTTTAATCTGAGAGTAGACTCTAAAATTAGACGTCCACCAGAAAAAAACATAATGAAGTCGAAACCCTTTTTTTGATTTGAATATTTGTATGACATCTGAGACAAATTTGTAACATTTGCTGTATGATTTTTTTTGCTGTTTCACATAATGATGGCTGTGTATCAGTCTAACACGGCTCTTTTGACTTTAAACATAACTTCATCATTTGATTTCCGTGTGCATTCCTCAAACCCCTGTGTATGTACTCCCTCACCTCTGCTGTGTTTCCCCGGCCGTGTGTATGTGTTCTCCTCGCCTGCGGTGGTGGTGTGCGTCTCTCAACACAACTCTGATGTTTCTGTTTTAGAGTTCCACTTAGAGAGGACTCCCCTTCTGACTTCACCCCACCCCCCTGAGCTCACAGGTCAGTCAGTTCCTCCTCTGGACTTTACAAGCAGCATGTTGTCAGTCTGCTACACGCCACGTTGCACCAACACCTGATCACTATTTGGTTTGCATGTTTGTGTTTGTCTCGGTCTCTGAAGGCAGGACTGCTGACAGTAATGAGGAAGGTTTGACCTCATCAGCAGTACTCTCACTGACATTTTTACTCCTTTGTATTCACACGACTTGGACTTGTCTGAAATTTGCCTGGGGCCACTGGAGTGAGACTTTATGTGATGTTATTATTAGTTAGTTGTTCTGTGTTTGCACGCTAATGCTTTTTTACCTGAACATTTTCTTATCTGTCTCTTTAGCCATTCCTCTCACAGCATATGGACCAATGGCAGCGGCGGCGGCGGCAGCAGCAGTAGTTAGAGGTATGAATACTGAAAAGTCTTTTTTTCTGATGAATGCATAAAGCCTAATAAAGTTCAAATTTAGGTTTCTATCACCTGAACATGTGAAATAAAGCTTTCTCTCTTCATAATACATGGAATTCAACAGAACTGAACATGTATTTTGAAAATGATTTAATTAATATCAACACATTTACACCATCATGTTCTTACACACATTGCTCACGTTGCAAGTATTACCTTTCACACCAGTCAGTGGCTCCATTATAATTATGATAAAAATATTGATTGTAGCCACTTTTAAAATGAGGATAGACATGATCTTTTACATGTAACGATAATCAGGTTACAGAAAACGTCTGATACTTAATTTAAAATTAATCTACCTGTAAGTTTTTAAATTGAACCAACAAGCGTTCATTTTAATAGCAATAGTTTGACATATTTCATATTGTTTTACTTTCAGGTTCTACTCCGTCTCGCTCAGCTGGATTTTTAGGTACGAGCAGCCCGGGGCCGATGGCAGATCTTTACGGAACAGCCAGTCAGGAGTCCGCTGTCAGCAGTTATCTCAGTGCTGCGAGCCCTGCTCCAAGCACTGGATTCAGCCATAGTTTGGGGGTAAGATCTCATCGCAACTCATATACAGTATTTCCACTAAATGTAACAGTACAGCTGGAAGCTGGTTGATTTAGCTTGGCATAAAGACTGACATCAGTGGAGAACAGATAGCCTGGCTTTGTCCAAATGTAGAAAAATCTGCCCACACCTACAGCTGAGCTAAATCCTCAACTTGACATTTTTACATTTTTACAATTTTCTCTGTCAGTTTGTACAGAAACAAATGATAAAGTGTTAATTAGGTAGCTTTAGAGGTGCCAGGAAGCCTTAAACAGAGCATTTCCAGGCTACCTGGCTGCTAGATGTAGTCTTACATATAGCAGACAGATGTGGCTACTATCAATCTTCTTAGCTAACTCTCAACAAGTAAGGAAATAGCTGTATAGTATTTAGTACAGTATATACAAAATGTTGTAGTTTACTGGCATTGCTACTCATCTGTTATGCTGTAAAGAAAGAGACGTAAAGGCCCCGTAGTGCAAGGGTTTATATGAAAAAAATGTTTGCATTCATTGCACTAAACTGTATACTTGCACCAACAGGGCCCTTTGATTGCCACGGCATTCACTAACGGCTATCACTGAGAGTGTAAGTAGGTCCAGCCATTAACTTGTTGTAAACCTGGAATATAAAATCATTTTGACTCACCTGTGAGTAATCCAGAGGTTTTTTTTTTTTTCTTCTCAGTGCAGAGCTGTAGACTGAGAGCTGGAAGGAGTTGAAGCTGCTTTGGAGCTGATCTGGCCTGTCTCTGTCCGGTCCACCTCTCCAGCTGGGAGCGGCTGAACCTTCACCTCTTCCACCCTGGTGTCAGCCCGAGCCCAGCCGACCCCGCTGACGCCTCACTAAACCCCACTTCCTGAGGGGAAAAAAAAAAAAAGAAGAAAACGATCATAAAAGGAGCAAAAAAGTTTTATGGCTACATGTAATAGCAACACATGCAGATGCTGTATTTTTAGTGTTTTTTTTCTGTTACTTTGCTGTTTTTTTTGTGATGGTTAAGTTGTTTCTTTATCTGTATTGGCCGTGTGTTATTGGGTTATCTGACCTCTGTACCTGATCTCTCTGAGAGGAGAAGAGTTAAATCTCCAGGTGAAGCCTGTTTGGTCAGGAGCTGTAATTTGTACTGGAAGACTGTATATTTGTCACTAGTTCATACTGAATTTTAACAAAACATTTGTGATTAATACTATTTCTTGAAATGTGTCACAAATTGTATATCTTCGTAGGTTTTTAACAGAGACTTGTTAGACTAATAATGGTCAGATGATAAAAGTCATTAGTCGCAGTTACATAATAGGCCTACATGAGCTGTACAATTTTGTAAAATATTGTAAATATGACTCTGGTTTCTTGGAGAGCGGGGATTCAGTTGATTTTTTTGTGTCTGGGCGTGGGAGGCTTTGGGGAAATGGAACAATTGCTTCTTTCATCAATCCTTGCGTTGGAAAGCTTGACTGTTACGTATCATAGTGTCACGTGTCTGTCTGTTATTGTAAGAGCAGCCATACGCTGTATTCCTCTCCAGGCATTTGTGAATGATGCATTCAGAAGCTGCTTCAGAGCTGAGTGCAGCAGGAGAGAGGCTGAGTCTGGAGCAACACTTTACTTTAGGGAAGTGTGGATGTGAAAAAGCTCCTCTATTGGGAGATGAAAAAAAAAACACACACTATTTTCATACTTTGTCATATTGTTGTTTTAACTGTGATTTTAAATATGCGATGATTGTTTGTGAAGGAAAATGAAGGACTAGTGTGCAGGGGCAGTCACGCACAGTTAACATGTTTATGACTGATTCACTCTGCAGGTTGTGTTGCTGTTTGTGTGAGCGTGTCATATGGTTTTTAAACACATTGGTTAACAATGTGCCATGTGCTGTTTTTTTTTTTTCTTTTTTGGGGGGGGGTTCCTCAGCTGCAAATGTGAAACTTTAATCTGACTTTTTTATTGTTGCATTAACATCTATGTCAAAGTATGGATGGTTAAACCTTTTAGAAAGGTGGCTTTTACCATCAGGAAGAAGTGTGTGTGTGTGTGTGGGGGGGGCGTTATTAACTGTTGTTCACCAGTCACCCCCACAATCCATCACTGCATATCCACTGTGACAGAAATTTTTAGACCAAAACAATAATGTTCAGAGCTACTAGGATGTTGCACTGGCCAATCACAATAAACGTGTTTTCCTTCGAATGTTTATCTTAAGAACAAAGCACTCTCCATCTACGAAATACCAGGTTTGACATTTTGATACACTTACTCACTCTGCTGTGGGCTACCACGGTGGTTCATACTCTGATGCTGAAAAATAACTATCTTGTCGACACTGTAACATTTTCTGATTTTCTTTTTTTCTGTCATGTTTATTCCTTTGAAGAAAAAAAAAATAAAATTCCTAATAAATTATTTTAAAACATTCCATTTATGTGTCCTATAAATGCTTTTGTTTGATAAGAGATAAAAGGTAACAATGGTTTTGTAATGGGGGTTT
>JAUBNQ010000028.1:5654130-5683558 GCA_032353495.1 Ctenopoma kingsleyae
AAAAAGAAAGCACTGGACAGCCAAGTGCAAGTGTTTTCAAAGAGTGACATAGTGCAGAACGTCCTCTGGCACTGTAGAGGTGAAAGCTGATGGACTTGAAGCAGCTTGGAGCACTTCAGTGGCTTGATTAATGCAGCTCTATAGAAGGCCATGTTATCTGCATACAAATGAGTTTTAGCTGGCTTAATGTCCCCTCCAAGAATTGTTGAGCTATCCTGCTGACAGATTAACAAGGTATTAGGTGTGAAAACATCACCTCTGTGGTGGAGATTCTTTTCTGAGCCCCGGGATTTATCAGAAAAGAACCTGACATGAATGTGTATGCTGCTCTGTCACAGGAAATGCAGCTGTTGGTTTAAAATCTGTGACTCTGACAGACTCTTAACTGCCTTTTCTTTTCTCCTCAGACACAGATGTGGAGTTTCTTCTCACCAAGGAGATTTTATCATTGACTGTTATGAGAGCTGAGCTTCACCTGCAACTTACCAACCCGCAGCACCTGGACATCCGACCCGTGCTTCCATTCATGGGCAAGCGCAACCTCCCTACAAGGTAAGACCTCTACCCTCAATATGCTCTGTTATGATTATTTCAGTCATCAGTCTTAAGGAAAATATTGGCCTCTGTGAGTCTCTGGCCTGGTTGTAATCCTGTTGTCTCTCTCTGACTGTCTTAGGTACAGTTTGTGGTCTCGGGGAAACACGGTGGAGCTTAGAGTGGATCTGCTCTTCCTTTTCCAAAGTCTGCAGGAGGTGGCAGGTGGTGCCGGAAGGGGTCCCGGCTTGATGAACATGCGACGGGTGGTGTTTTCTTCCAGGGGGGATCCACCAGGAGAAAATCCTGCTCCTCATGCTCTGCAGGACACTGATGGTGATGTGTGGGGGGATGGGGTTGACAACACGCTGCCTGCTGCGGAGCTGGGCTTGGTCCTGGGCTGCAGTCAGGCTGGATCAGGGGTGTCCTGCAGAACTGACAGCGTTCATCTCTCACACACACCTTTCTTGGCTCTGTACTACAGCTAAAGCTACACGGAGACTGGACTGAAAACATTTTGCATGCAGAATTACTCTTTTTTTTTTTAAACACTGAAAACTCAGGAGGGAATTACGCACTTCATTGTCAAATGTATTAATTTATAAATATTATCTCATGTGAAAAATATATCTAAAAATGTAAATAGTGAATATGATATACTCTAATTTTATGGATTCATTCTTTGGTTATTAAACCTCAACCAATCAATGACTCATGCTCAAAGTGTGTGGTCACCTCGATTAGTAAACATACTTTGTGCAGCTGTGATATTCTGGTCCCGAAACCTTTGGGATATGTGGTTCTATTTATAAGAGTTTTGACAGTTGGTGGGAAAAGGTGGAACAAAACACCACCTGGACAAACAAAGGACATGCACATTTGGTATGACCCAGCTGACACGACTCTGGCAATTTCTTGAAAAACATATTGTTAGGTGTTACATTAGAGTATTACCGTGTTTAAACATCCACAAAGTAGGCCTAATTCCAAACTACCTACCAACATATCTTGGATACTGTAGCTTCACAAGCCATAAGAAACATCCTATTTAATAAGGGCTACAGCTACATACCAAATTGTCTCAAAGTCCTCAAGGATGTCTACGGAGCCTGGGAGGTGCCATGAGCTTGCTTCTCTCGATTTATTGCCTTTTATTTTTGGTGTCAGACAGCAGCTTTCAAGCTCAGTCTGTCCCTCTCCAGCTGCTCAAATAAAGCCACAAAAGCACTGTAGTTTGAATTCCAAGTGTTAGCCTAAAATAACTATACAGTATATTCAGTCACATGATGCTGTAGCTGAAATCTGATATCTGACTGTCCGTCATAAATTAGAACCATGTCCAGTCTTGTTGAGGACGTTTAATTCAGACACATGTGAGCAGACAATCCCACGACACTCAGTAATAAGATCCATAAAATGATTAAAGTTCAGTACTTGCTGAGACACAGAAGGCAGACAGCTGTGTGCAGATGTGGACACTGCACCCATAAGATCTCTCAGGCTGTTTTTACACACAGTGACACAGAGAGAAAGTCAAACAAAAACAGCAGTAACACATTCTGATAAAATAGCACATTTATTAAAAAGAGACAGTATTTATCAGCATTTCCCATTTTGCAGATATTTACCACATCTGAGTAAGATCAGGGGCCTCAAAATACATTTCTCAGTCTCCCACTGCTGCCTACAGCCCCCAGAAGTACAATTATTTATCCAACACATGTATATCTATACAGTATGACTCATATTTAAAGCACACTCACTGTCTCATTCACTCACACTGATCGGTGGCAGCCTGGTGCTGCCTGGATGTCGGATGTTTTGCTGTTCAAATTTAAATTCAACTTATTCGTTCATCTGCTTTTGAAAACGAGAAACAAGGGGAAAAAAAAGATCTCGTCTCAGGTTTGCATTAATTAAAGAGCAATTACAACAACTTTTAGAATGAAAATTTCAAGAAGGTTGAAGTATTCTAGTTGGAGGGATAATAGGTAGGGACAAAAAAGAAAACGTCTTATGACAAAACGTGACATGTTTGCTTTTCCTGATTTATTCACTGCTTTACCACGCCAGAAAAACAAAAAGGAAAATTAATAAATGAAGAAACCTAAGTGTTATGTTACAACACTAAAAATGTGGATGGAGTAACAACAATTCTTTGGTTCTCATATGGAGAAAAAAAAAAGAACAGAGCAGATCTTCATTCCACTCCAGTTCATTCAGCTGAGATGAACTGACAATAAAATGTCTGAAAAGGCAAGTGAGGAGCTAAACGCATAAGTCTATTTAAAACAAGTGCTGGACATGTTCTCTTACAAACCTTTTCCTGACTGGATTTACTCCTTCAAAAGTTGTGGTTAGTGACAGACTCATATTCATTCTTCTGACAGGCATCCATTACTCTTAGCAAGAGTTGCTTGTGTGGAATGAAAATCTAGCCCTGATAACCGTGTTTAAACAGAAAGAGAAAGAGGCTAATTTCATACACAACAAAAGAGTATTCTCAAGGCTAGTTATGGTAAAGCACAATGTATTCAATAATTCAAGGCAACACAGACAAACACACACAGAAAATGATTTTCCAATACATGAGGCAGTGCAAAATGTCACACCAATAAAACATGTTTTAAAAACTCAAAAACAAAACAGATCCTGAGGAAAAAATTCAAACATACAACTCCACGCGTAATATAAAATATCTCCAGATCAGCCCCTCTCTGATTTAAATTATATATAATAGAATGGAAGATTCCACATTTTCAGACATAATCTCATTTATTGTACTTTGACAGTCAGTTTATCTGGCTGTCTGTTAAATTTTTTTTAATACTATGTACTCTAACAACTGTTTCCTACCTAGAAGAAAGGCCACAAAGTCTTCCTTGTGATAATTAAAAAACCCCAAAACAAAAGTGATGAAAACAGAACTCCTGCCACACAATAAAAAGTAAGCTCTGTACCATATATACACACGCAACTGTGTAGACTTGCAGAGGGACAGATATGGTGACTTTGGTGCTGAACTAAATGAACGCTTTGCATCTTTTCAGAGGGGGAAAAAAAAGGTGCTTATGTCTGTATTAAATATGAGTGGAGTTCACAAATTGAAAAAATAAAACAGCAAAAATAACCCCAAACCACCAACAACTATGAATAATTTCTGGCACTTCTTGTTCACCATCAATCAAAACAGGAAGGAGAATGGAGGAGTGAGGAAGGATCCACAACACCTGAATTATTAACCGTTTTTCAAGTACTGCAAATGGTAACAGCAATACTGGCAGGGGGGAGACTAGGGGACATTTAAGACGCATTAGTGAAACAGGCAAAGTTACAAAATTGCCCTTGGAGCTATACACTTACGGGAGGTAACTAGATACATAAATAGGTGGGTTCACAACACAACTCCAGTAAAGTGAGGAACAAAGCTGCTTTTCACGTCACATGGGAAGAAAAAAGAAAAAAAAAAAAAAAAAAAAAGAGGATATCATTGTCCAAAAGCGGAGACTAAAACAGAGTCAAAGTGGAGTCAACGTGGCCATGTTAGAAAAAAACAAACAAAAAAACATCACACGTCATCAATACATTTTGTCCCTAATTTGTTAAATCAATTCCAGAACAAGTAGCTTAACTGCACTGACAGTTCACACTGAGTTAACAAAATGGTACAGACAACATTAAAACTTTTCAGAGAGATCTGAAAAGTGAACAATGTGAAAAACCAAATAATGTCTGATAAACATTTGATGTTCTTATACTGATGTTGTGCTTTTTCATCTCTTGCTGCATGTGGAGATCCTTGTGGAGCGACTTTGTATGAAACAAGTGCACTGCCTGGCACAGATACTTATGATTAATTTTATTAACACTGAGCTGCAGTGGCCAGTTCTCTCAGTGTCAGATAACATGGAGGACTGATGTCAACACAGTGTCTGTTGTAATTGAAAAAACACTAATTTATGGCAAAAACACAAAAAAGAAAAAAGTTTGTAAATCATCTTCTCTTTTTACTTTTACATGTAGGTAATGAGCGGCGTATAGGCTCAATTATAATCAGCTCAAATGATCTTCACAGAAATTAATTAGAAAGCCATTTATCAAATTAAACAGGCCACCAGGTTTTCCTATGCCGTCAAAATAAAATACATACATTCTTTGGCAAAACAAAAAGGCAGACATGCAGAATCAATGAATGAACAGTAAAGGCAAAGATCATATAAAGTACAGCGATGTAAAGAGCCTGACTCACTTTAGCATTTCACAGCATAAACTTTACCACTCACCAAATGCAAGAAACTGTAGTTTCAACATTCTCACCCTGTAATGTCTGAGTAAAGTGTAAAATGCATCCATCCTTTGAGAAAAAAAAAAGAAACTCCAGCAAGGACTTCAACTTTTGTTATCACTGTTGAGGACACTTTATGACCCCTGAATCAGGTTTTGGTGGATCAATGCCAAAGATGTTCACACATCATTAGCAAATTTATGAAACCCAGCCTATATTAATGTAAAGGCGACAGCAAATAACCGACCCAGCTAAAAATCTGGTTCAACACCAGTTACTTTCCTTTTTTAACACCTCATGAAAAATGATGGCACATCGACGTTGGACTAACTAGATCTGAGTGGAAAGACACAAAAATGTAACAAGTTGAGAAGGATGGGAGCCTCTCAAATGGCAACTGTATTTCCACTGTCTGACTTGAGTTTTCTATTTTGCAGAACTGATTTCTGGGCAGCACCGTTTCCAATTTGACGGTAACATCTTTGATAAGATGCTGAGCAGGAGCGTTAGAGTGTGCTTCCTCGCCACATCCAGTACAAAACAATGCTTTTAGCTATAAAACAGAGCCAGAACAATCACTCCTCAGCATCTCTTAGCTGCTCAAATGTAGTTTCAAACAGTGAAGACTGGCGTCTGTAAATCCTGCCCAGTCTCTGAGTGAAAATGACTAACATTGTCAAAAAGGGTCAGCAGAGGTGGATGCGAACATTCACAAAGAAGCGCACAGCATACACTTCCTACATCTCCTTTTCTCAACAGTACAATTCCACAGCAGCGTTTGTTTCATCTTGCAGTGGCTTTCCAAAAAGTTATTGTCTCTTTAGCTATTGTCCATTGTCGTGATTTCTCCAAGCCTCCAGCTCTCCTGTTTATGGTTTTATCTGCGCTGCTGTTGTCACCTTGACCCCCCCCTCCCCTCTCCCTCCCTCTCTTTATAGTCTCACATCCTCCTGATGTCTCCTCGACCACTAGTTTAAGCTCACAGTCGACAGAGGCAAAACAGTGTTGGGATGAACACCCCAAACGCCACAAGAATGGGAAACATCAAGCTGCTGTTGTCAGCTGCATATGGGTTTGGTGTTCGGGGGCCTGACTGGACCCTGTACTTTGAACCTGTTGAAACCTTTTTCTTCCCACCTTCCTCGCCCCCTTCAGAATCCTCCTCTTCCTCCTCTTCTTCCTCATGCTTTTCCAAGCCAGGGTGAGGCTGAAGTTTTGGTACATCTGTCAAAACAAAAACAAAAAAAAAGTTGTATCTTGTTTCAGATATATGAATTTGACCAAGTCTAAAACTGCTATATGAAAGTATTAACTTGTTGTTATTCCAGGCATTGGAAACTACTTGGTGTACTACAGAGTTTTTAATCCTAAATACAAAGGTTGGAAAATGTTGGCAGTTTCAGAACTCACCTTCTAATGTCCCTTTCATTACATAGAGAGCGCAGATCTTGGGGTTGTCATAATAACCCTAAAACACAGAACAGATTAGCATACATGGCCAACAAAACTGTGCCTAAGGTAAATACATGATAACGTATTTATGAGGTTTGACAGCACAATGGAGTGATAAAGTGAATAAGTGAACTAATCATGTCAGGAAGAAAAAAAGAAACAGTACCAACAACAACAAATTGCAGGAGATGGTAGATGAATTACCCAAGAATGAAATGGGAAAAGGGAAGATGTGAAACAATTACTAACCACAATACAAAGATAGCAACAAGTTAGCAGCTCACCTTTACAAACTCCACAGTGAGCTTGCCGTTGAAAGTGGACACCTCGCCTTGCACACTCAGCTTGCCACGTCGAATGGAGAAAGACACGATCTCATCATGAGCAGTGCTGTGACCCACTCGCTCAAAGATATCCAGGTCCTTAACCACCACATGGCCATTTAAACGAACGTCAAACACCTACAACAAATCAGCACTATTCAATTTGCTGACCCACAAGTCAGCAGTAGAGTACACTGGTGGGTAACATCTCCTTCACTAGTGTACACCAATTTGCAGTGAAAAGTAAAACTACAGAACAAAGGCAAACCACATGTATAAATAAAACATTTACTTAATCTCCTTCAGACAGTGTACACACAATAGTGTAAGAGTGAGATACAAATTTCAGTTTAATTAAATAAACTAACAATGCTAGAATATGTCTGATTCATCACATGCCATACCTTCTGCTGTGACTGGGCAAAGTATACTTCTGCGTACTTCATTACTAGTATATAGTCTCCTTCCTCACGAATGGGAATATCATATCCAAAAGTGTCCTCGTTGTAGCGCTCTGTTTGGTACAGAACCTGATCTTCTGGACTGGAGCGCAGTATTGGCAGACGCATCCCATAATCAGACGCTACAAAGAAGAATAGCATCGGGTTCAGTGGGCACTTTCTTCACAAGACCACATTAGTGACTACATTGTTGGAAAATTGATCATGTGTTAAATCAAGCAAAGCACCACACTGCACAAGCCATGACCTTTTCAGTGAAACACAGTCCTCTTCTGTTTCAAATGGCAAGTTACCACATTATACTCAATCCAACTTAAAATTACAGTGTCCCTGCCTCATAAGTGGATCCAAGAATGACTCTACAGTCATGTTGATGTCACCACCTGCTTCCTCTACATGCTGAGAGAGGCGGAGCCCTGGTCTACTATGCTGACTCCTCATTAGTGTATGGTTACTTGCGGAAGCCAGACCATGCAGAGGTTTATTCTGGAAATGTCTGAGCCTTTACCTTAACAATGTCACAGTCGGCCGCATCTTACGAGTGAGCCCTGATAATATCAACTCACCTTTACCAATTTTTCCTTCCAGTGGGTCCTTTTTGAAGTGGATACCGTGCACGTCTACGTGTGATTCACCCCCGGCATTTACAGCCCAGATAACTCGTTCAGCGAGACTGGGGCCCCCGCCGTCCGCCCAACACTGGTCTGCCAGCAGGGACAGTACCGCTGCGACCAGCCCAGCGACGAGCTGCGCTGTGACCCGCTGCATTGCCACACACAGCCCGGTCCTAGCCGTAGACAGACAAACAGTGTCGGCATCTGCTTGCATGAAGCACATACTCCTTTTTCTGCACGGAAGTTATCCTTCCACATGTGGTATCACTTAACACGTACGGTTAGCGAGTGTGAAATGCTAACGCTAGCAAGATTGACTAAGCTAAATGACATACATCATGAAATCTGTAAGTTAGCCAGTATGCTAACGGTAAATGTAATAATACCGGCAGCAGCATAGGCACAAAAGCACACAGAAATGACAGTGAAACTGTATACAAATATTCTATCTTAACCTTAGCAAATACATAACACAACGCTGTCGTTACTAATGTACCCCCATATTAATTAAATAAACACATATATAGCAAAAAATTAGCAGTGAATGACGTTGGACGGTTGGGCTAGCTAGCTAACCTACCTGTCTAACCAGAAATACTTGGTCCCTGAGACCCTGGCTAACGCTCATACAAACGTGTCTTACCTTCCCCTTTCACCAGTCTCTTCAGCCTGTCTATTTACAACGTGTTAAGCTTATCTCTGCTGGCTCGGTCCCACCAGGAGTCTGTGCTCTACACTGTAAAACGACTTTACTGCGTGCAGATATTCTTAGTATATGTGTGCTAGTAGCCACAGCCTGCTGTACTGACTTCCATTCAATGTGTGCAACAAACTATCACTTGCACTGCTAGCTACAGCCGCTGCCAGTTTGCAGGAGGTGGAACAGCGCTACCTAACCTTAGATTTCCTCTGCTCATTGAGTGACAGATACTCTGCCGAACCACCTCCTCCTGTAAGGATGACATCAGAAAATGAAGGGGGTGGAGACTTCTGGTTTGTCCATGGAAGCGCACACTCTGCAGGGGTAGCTGTTCTGTCTGATACCTATAAAGGTGGGACTGCACATACTAAAGCTGACCCTAAAAGACAGTGGCTAATTGTGGTAGCGAAAACTACAGATAAAGTGATAATTTATTTTATAAATACGGGTACTGTATGAGAACATCCAATAATGCTCTGATCACGGAGCCCGATCTTGCGTTATAGCTTTTGGTGATACTGTATATTCCTCAGGTAAGTGTGGATGGTGACTACTTTTATATTGTATACTTTGAGAGAAAGAAACCTGATGGGTATACAATTTACATGGAGTAACAAAAGTTAATCTGCTCAGTCACCGTTGGTTAACATCCTCTGATTTAAATTCCTCAGTTGTATCTACCAGTGTCTCTCCTGCATGATCCATGATAGACCACAAATCCATAAACATTAAGTTATTGAAAGCTGAGTAACTTTCTGTTACCACGCAGTGATTTAAAATGTTACCAAGAACTTAATTGCAAACAATTGGTTTAGCTTCTGGAAAATAGCAGAAATATTGGGAACTTTTAATATACAAATTCAGATTTGCCTGTATTATTTTTTAGCAAAACCCAAGTCAAAGAAAGAAGAGCTGTTATCTCCCAGATTACAAAAATTTAGCAAAAATAACAATAATTTTTTTTTTTAGTTTGGAAAAGAAAAGAAGCGAACTACATCTAATTTACTAACCAAAGATTAATGGAACTATAGTGGATGACCCAGATATAATATCAGCCTTGGTGTGGTATTTCTATAAGAACACATAAGCACATAAGCCTTAAAGAGGAATCTAGGAAACTTTGCCAATTTAGTGCAATTAGAAAGAGGATAGTTAAGCTCAAATGTAACAAAATCTCCAAGTTGTTCACGCTTTAATGTCAACAACTTGGAGATTTCAAAACTTGTACAACTTTTTACAAAATATTTACAGCTGAAACAGAAAAAAAGTTTTAAAAGTTTTAAAAAGTCATCAGAAAAATGTGAACTAATAAAGAAACAAGAAGGCATAAATCCAATTTTACAGTGATGTGTTGTTTAAGACATCGTCCCTCCCGACTCCTTTAGGTATGGTACGGTCCGAGTCTTGTCCAATCAGGAGAGTCCAACGCAGCGCGCACGCGGTGCACTCGAGAGCTGACCAGAAAGCAGTGAATGAAGGTAGCTGCTATGGCAACAGCAGTAGGCCTACCTGTGCGCATGTCAGGTGTTGATTACTTTTCTACCAAACACAGCGCTGGTAAACATACGGTGACACAACACATATAACAACACATAAGACGAAGCAAACATACAACAGTGTATAGCTGTATTGAGATCTGCAATACGTCCACAGAAAACGTCTACAAAATCATAGTGTTTAAAAAAAGAATAAACATAAGCGTACTGAAAACATTTGCTTGCACCGGTGCTCCTTCAGAAGTGGCCCAGAGGCAGCGTGTGCTGTACTAGTCTAGTTTCATCGTGGGCGTTACTGTACTGCAACAATCTTTTCTATTCTTTCTGAATTAAAACGAAATCTAGCAGTGTTAATGTTCCTGTGGTCGTTTTAGCTATAATTTGTTAATGTTGTTCACGTGTTACCAAATATTTGCAAGTTGAAGCATAACAGTGAAATGAAATTGCTGCCATAAATACTCTCCCACTACTGCCCAAATAAAGCAGAAGAGCATCTCTTTATGATACATTTAATATATATATTGTATATGTTTAGCTACAGGTTTATAGTAGAACAAATCTGCCATCAAAGATGAATTAATCAAAGGTCACACAGGGACACAGCACAGTTATTTACAGTTATATACAGTTGGTGACGTGCACAGTGATGATTCTGCAGTGTTTCTGCAGGGAAAATGCACCTACCCTGCAGTCTTACCAAAGACATGTATAAATTATAGATGATGATGAAGAGGTTTGTCCTCAAGACATGCAGTGACAGCACACAGTGCTATACCATTATGCTGATAATGACATTTTGACAGAAATTATAAGCACAAAGTAAAGATTATGAGGTAGTTTTAAACTTAATGTCCATAACAAACATTGGCAGTGTGTTGTGAGTTTCTACAGTATCTTTTCCTGTATTTTCTTTGACAGTTTCACCACAGAAAAAAAGGGGCTCAAATGTAAACACCTTTTATTTTTCTACAGTTACCTTGGCAATTTTTTTAATGTTGTCAGACCAAATGCAAATGTGCATTCTAAATATAACAAATTTCTCTCTTTGGCATGCATAAAATTGCTTTGACAACACAGATGTGTGGGACATTACCACAACTACAATCATTTTGACACTGACATACAGCACAGATACATAATAACATCTACTGTAAATACAATTGACATATGTCATTCATACTCTTTGAACTCACACAGGGAGAAAGTGATTATTTAAAAAATAGACATTACTTGTTCCTTAAGCTAGACTAAAGACTGGGAATTCAAACCTGTGAGCACTGATGGACAGTGCGTAGGATGCTGCTCACCACAGCAGGCTAGTGTCAGTGAGCACTTTGGGTTTGTGGATTTAGGCTTTGCAAGAGATCTGTGCATCTTTGTAAACAGTTTTTCAACTGTCATTAATCTAAGACCATTACAGAAAACATTATGTGAAATGTATTTCATATTTATGTTTCTAATTCCAGAGATCAGCTTCTTCATTGCATGTAGTTGTCAGACAGACATGCTTTTATCACACTGGACTTGCACAGTGAAAAATCACAGATGGTCACACAGTTAAAAACCAAGCTGTGATATTGCCACATGGGTTCATTAGTGGAGCACCAATGTCACACAGAGGACGTTCCACTTACAATGTCTAATATAACATTTACTGTGTGAAAACATACAATACGCTGACCTTTTACATCTTTTCTACAGGCTTTCACTCTCTCAACCTTTCATCTATATCAAAGGCGATATTTTGTGAGACACTTCACACACTTAGATGATGAGACAAGACACCATCAATCTATCCACACAGGAAGTTATTTAGTGAGAATTAAAGTGCAAAAACATAAGTTGGACATTCTTCAGCTAGGCTACAGCAAATTCCGCCTCAGTTGTCGAACTGGAGACTTTTCAGGAAGAACACTTATTGATGTGAGGTGACTCATCGTTCCATAACATTCAAGGAGTTTTAATTCCAGTGTCACTCAGATTTGGATGGCTCAGAAGTTCCTAGCACGTCCTCTGTTGTACTTGGTCAAGTATAGAGAAGGACACATTCAGGGCCGATCATTTTATGATCCTAGTGAGACATCATTCGTACAAACTCTGTTGAAAGAGAGGATGTTGGTGACACAATGCTACAATTGCGCCACACTATACAGAATATCTTTAATAGGTTTGTGAAAGTTGCTTTACCTTCAAAATCAACCAGCCCATCACCATTCAAGTCAACATCCCTTAGGATATCTTCCACTTCCTTCAGACCCACCTGGAAAAAAAGGAGGATGGCAGAATTGAGTGGAGCACTACACACAGTGATTATTTATACAAGGTATTTAAAGAGATTCTTCATTATACTATGATCCACATCTTACCTGTTGGCCCAACAGCTTCCTCATTGCATCTCTGAGCTCAGATGTGCTTATGGCACCGTCCCCATTAGTGTCAAACTGAGGGGGGGGACACAGAAACAACATTAAAAATAATTTAACAAACAGTACGAATCTTGAAACATGGCCAACAATTATGTAAATTTGAACCCATAAACTCTTACCTCTCTAAATGCATCTTTTAACTCTTTTATTCCAATCATGTCTGCAGTTTCGGCAAGGAGTTTTGGGCCCATCAACTCTACGAAATCCTCAAAATCAACATGACCTCCCACTTAAGAAAAAAGAGATTTTGGCAGAGAATTTAAAACCATAATACACGTAGAGGATAGGGTTATATGCACGACACATACAGCAAATATGCAAGATATTTACGTCCTTACAGTTCATGTTTATCTGCTGGCTCAGTTCAATCAGCTCCATTTCAGTCGGCATGTATCCCATAGTTCTCATACAGTTTCCTAAATCCTTACAGCTGATGAAACCGTCCTTGTCCTTGTCAAACTCTTTGAAGGCATCTCTCAGCTCTGTTAAGCAATAACAGAATTTTTGCATTGACAAACTTTGTTTAATCAAGTTCTGTTTGTCCGATTACCCATAGTAAAGAAACGAAAACCTACCATCCATTTCTTCTGGCCGCAGCTCTCTGTCCTGTTAGGAAAAAAACATTTCATTATTGGTCAGTAGGAAACAAATTCACAACATACTGTATGAAAAAAGATGCTATCAAAACAAACACAGTCTTCTGTTTATGAGCTACGTGCAAACATACCGCTGACAAAATTGTCACTCGAGTGATGCTCAAACCTAAATCAGCGATGTTCTCCATAATAATCTTTCTTCTGAGCCTCAACTTAACACACAACAGTAAAAGATGTTAACAGTCGACTGGAACTAGCTCACATCTTGATGACACAACTTCCAAGAATAAATAGGCTGAATCCCATCAAGCGTGACTGGGAACCATAACCCTCAAGTTCACAGAAGAATGTGACTGTTTCTATTTTTTCAGAGCTTGCTTACAATGAACACAACCTTTAAAGGGCAGAGACAGAAGCAGACATATCCCAGAGCTCTCAGGGGTTAACAGCAGGAGCAGCGAGAAGTCTAAACACAATATTGAGTGCTGACGTAAGGCCCAAAAGAACTGTGCGACCGGAACCGCCGACGTACAAAACATAGCCCGTGGAAGCACGATCAGCCAATCCAAACCAGTCTAATCCAGCACCATCAGCACTTCCTGTGTCCATTACTGTCAGTTCATCATCCATCATCACTGACACTGACATGTCCCAGGGCTGAACAAAAACATCCATTATGGTGCTGCTTTTACTGAGACATGAAAATACAAATGATCACTCACCTGTCAATACTTTTACTGTTTTTGTTTTTGTGACATTGTTCAGTAATAATAAAATAAAATAATATCATAATGCAAACAAGAAGGGGTTGTAACTGAGTAAAAGGTAGGATATTGTTCTTAATACTTATAATATGAAAATATGCTTATTTGTGTTCTTGAAAGTTAGATGAGAAGATTGATACCACTCTTAAAAGCATCTCATTATGAACAGTCTGGCTCTGTTAGAAGGTAATAAAATCCAATCTGAAAACTACCAACACACTTAAAGCTCACAACTTAACAAGTCATATCTCATTTCTTGGCCCAGGCCAGACAAAGTGCACATCACGAACATATGAACATCATGTTTCTTTTGGCATGTAGTGTGTTTCCCAAAATGTAAAAATATGTATTTATTATTTTCTTCACTCACGTTATACAGATATGCATAAGAGGGAACCTCTGGGCCACGGCAACAGTGCATTTACATACATTGCTCCATGTGTTCTAATAGGCTGGAAACGTGCATATCCAGTGCAGTGTTGTTGGCTCTAAATGCATGGCCTTTCTGCACAAGCTCCTAAACATGTTTGCACTGATAATTTGTGAGCCTATAGGCTCATTTTACAAACCTGTGTGTTCCACACTGGGAGAAGGCAGGAGAGCAGTTAAAAGCAGCAAGAGTGGAAAAATAAGCCTCTAGTGAAAAATATGGTTGAAGAGTGTCACTTCCTGTGGTTTGGTAAAGTAAATCAAACCAGGAACTGAATATGAATAGAGACAGAAATAGATAAAAAAGGATATTTGTCCAGACTTACGTACAGTCTGCCTGCACTTGGCCATGCCTTTACTCAGGAAGACACAGGTTTGCCCAAGTATGTTGCTCACGAGAACGCAGTTTTGCGTCATGGACACAATGGAGTCCTGATAAGGCCCAAGATACCCTGCCTGGCCCATCTCCTCAAAGGACAGCACCCCCCTGAGTCTCCTCTCAGCATCCTGGAGTATCTTTCCAGAGGGGTGGAGAGACAGTGTTAGAGATCCATAAAGGACCCCAAGCAGATTGGAATAAAGGTAACTGGTAATCTAGACTCTTTATATACTCAGGCTATAACTGTACCTCTTTGTAATTATGTATGCGTGTGTTAAACAACTGTGTATGAGAGAGAAACAATGTTGAAAATATGAAACCATGACAGAAAGGTAAAGTTATCAACGACCCAGCATGTTGCCAACTTTCCATTAATCCTTCATAAGAGTTTACGTACCATGTTGTACAGACTGGTACCTCACACCTACAGTATACACTGTCACAGAAACAGTAAACACAACTCAGCACAGAAAAGATGTGCCAGATCACAACAAAACTGGCTAAATGTGTTATGATCACAAAGACATTATGGTCTGAAGACATTTGGACATGTTTTCTCCTGTGGGGCCTAGTACTTCTTAGAAAACAGTGCCTGTTGTACAGCAAACGTCTGCCAAAGTCTAAAGCCATTAATCTAATGCAAGCTTAACAAAATGCACTCAAGAGCCAACTACAGGCAGTGCAGTGGCAGAATAAGCAGACCTCCATCAAGCCACTAATATTAGGCACTGTTGATATTAAAACTCCTAATTCCATATTCAAAACCTAAACTGAGACTAGTATAACCATGAGAAATAATGAATTTGTCACTTTAAAAGTATGCCCCACAACACTAGTTTTCATGTTATGTTTTTCATGATATTACCGTATGAAAAGCACATACAGATGTTCTATAGGGTTTTTGCCGTATGTTAATGGACTTCATTGACATCCATACGTGACATCAAGCAGAAAGAACAAAACAAATGTAGGCTGTCATGCACAGTTATAAACAGAATTTCTGAAAATGTTTCTTACCATTCTCACAGGCCCGTCTAAACAGTTTCCCATACCAAAGGAAAAAAGAGGCACCAAAAAGGACCATGAGGACTTTTTCTTTGTTAAGGTCGTAGTTTGGGTTTTGAGGGGAGTGCAAACTCTGGTTTCAGCCAAACCCATGAAGCCTGGGGAGCTAAATTATAATAATGTTAAATAGAAGAAACTGTGAACTGCACTGTCCTGTAATCTCTGGAGTAAATGAAAGTTACTGTAGCAAGGGTGCCAGTGACAAGGAGAGAGAGAGAGAGAGAGTGAGAGAGAGAGAGAGAGAGAGACAGATGAAATAAGAGTGAGAGTGAGAAATTAAATGAGAGAGAAGTGGACCATGGAGGGAAACAGCATTATGCCTATTAAAGGAAAAGAGGGTGATCCACTGTGTGTGAGATATTTCACCCAACTGTCACACTGAGCAGACTGTTATAGTCTTTCTGTTAACGACACAGATAATTCAGCACAGATTCACTGCCATCAAACATTAAGAATAAACAAGACAAACTGTACAAAGGGCGCCAGCTTTATATCCAAACCTCCACCTGACAAGGAACCTTTGCTTCAGGGTCATACACATGCCGTATTGCAAGGTGCTGTGTCTGTGCTATGGAAGTCTGTAGCAGGCAAGTTTACAAGAACAGTTTGTATGTAATGACCTATTTCCAGTCTTTCTGCCCTCCTCACCTGCACTCTCAGAAGGTTTCAGAATAATCGGTTTGCATCTTTGAGATTGCAGTTGAATTCATGTATTTCTGCATGTGCCTTTGTTTTGCTCACCGCCCCCACACAGCATCCTCTGCCTTCTGCAGGCAAAGACAAGGTCACTCCGACCTTTTGCATCCACATGGCACCAAAAAGAAACACATAAACACTGAGACAGGCAGCGCGTGTGTGTGTGTGCGTGTATCTGCAGAAAGATTGCTATAAAAAGCGGACTACAGATAATTAATGAGGTTCTTTTCTAGAAGGACTGGTGTTTAACTCCACTGTGTGGAGTTTGCATATTCTCCCTGTGCCTACGTGGGTTATCTCCAGGTACACAAGCTTCCTCCAACTGTCCAAAGACATGCACTTAGGTTAATTGGAGATTTTAAATTGCCCATAGGTGTGAATGTGAGTGTGAAGGTCTGTCTGTCCATATATGTCAGCAGTGGCGACCTGTTCAGGGTGTACCCTGCCTCTCACCCAGTAACAGCTGGGATTGGCTCCAGCACCACCTGAACTCTTGACAGAAAAAGCGATTAATCATGAAAAGTTTAAAACAAATCTTATACCCAGGTAGTTTATCACCATTTGTTCACATGTACCGTTCTATTTAAGCCTCTCAAAAACACTATACTGCAGCCAGAGCAGCAAATATCCTGTTAACTTTCAATGCATTGTTCAGACAAAATGCCATAGGCAGTGTGTGTATCTCTGAAACCATGCATTATGTTCCTGCTCATCATTGAACTCCTCTCCATCTAGCTGTCTCATCAAAGACCTTTTCCAGGTCACACTAATGTTTTCATAGAGCTGCTGCTGACTGAATCATGGGTTATTTGTAGAACCAGCTTTCATACTATGACTAGAAGATTTTTCTCTTTAAGCCACAATAGGGGATCTCCGTGTTCCTGCACTGAGTCTATTTTACAGCTGAGAGTTTCTTAATTCTGAACCATATGTAAATCACCCACTGATTCATCATCAGATTAAGATCATAACACTGTACATGGAAGCAAATAAAGTTAGACTTCTGTCAAATCGACCAGGGAAATGTCTACAATAAACATATTGTCTGGAATTTAAACAACAAGGTGGAGCTTTGTAAAGATCTGAACATAAAACTAAAACCAGTTACTCAAGCAGACTAGAACTGAGTGAAAATTATGCAAAATCACACCACAAACAAAGAGCTCATTTATTTTGTATAACTCGCTTAAAATGGAGCCTCCGTCACCATCAGAAACATCAAAGTAATTTCACCCAAACAGAACAATCACTGCAGTATCCCTAAGTAAATGATGCAGGACATTAAATAGATTTTTGTCTTTGACCAAATACACATTAGCACATCAGAGATTTCCACCTCTCTCATATGAGAACATTTTATCTGCCCCAGCACATCCACTTCAAAAAGAATGGGCAGCTTGATTGAGAAGGTCTGTAGGAGGTATAATGCAAATTACATAAGAAATAAATGTGTAGAAGCTTTTCGATTCTATAGTGTAGCCAGCAATGGCAGTGTTGCAGACTGCATTAGTGTATATTGATTGTTAACAGGACGTCAGTGAAGCC
This sequence comes from Ctenopoma kingsleyae, assembly GCA_032353495.1. Classification (NCBI taxonomy): domain Eukaryota; kingdom Metazoa; phylum Chordata; class Actinopteri; order Anabantiformes; family Anabantidae; genus Ctenopoma; species Ctenopoma kingsleyae. Next base: position 5,671,896 of record JAUBNQ010000028.1, read on the forward strand.
ACAGTTAACCACTTCTGTTAACATGCACTAGTTTCAGCGTGGACCTGCAGGACAAGCCTCAGTAGTCTTAATGCATTAGATTTTTCAATGAGTCATGTTATAAAAACAAACTTTTAATCAGTCCAACCTATAGCCTGCAGTCTAAGTTTAACATAAATAAGATTTACTGTAACGTAACAGTTTGTCAGGGGCCTCAAATTTTCCAGGAGCACCACTGGACTTCACACATTAAAAACCCCTCAGATGTAGTAACCACAGCTGATGGATACGTTCATGTCTGTGTATTTCAGGGCCTTACCTGCCCAAAGAGTGAACTGAGAATAGTGCGTAAATTGATATCAGATGCAGAAGACGCAGCACTGGACCTCCGGGAGCGACGAGAGGACCTACTGGACAGCGGGGCTATGGAGCCTGAAGACGGGGACTGGCTGCTGACCCGACCGCCACTATTTGTCAGACTGGCCCCCTTATGGTCCCTCGGTTCACAGAGAGGAGCCCTGTCGTCGTTGCTGTCCGACAAAGAGGGCACTCTGGGGACCGGGCGGGTGTGGGCATGACAGCGACGGGGATGCTCGGGTTCAGGGGGTCCTGCTGCTAGAGGACGGTCCTCCCGGTGGTGCTTCCTACGGTGGTGGTGCCGGTGTGTGGGTTTGGATGATCTGCAGCGCTCCCTCACACCTCGGGCCGCCTCGCCGTTTGACTCCTGGGGGTCGGGAACTTGGCTGTGAGGGGCATGTGACTTACACTTGCCCCGCGTGGCTGCATTATTACTACTGTCCTGGGTGCCGACGAGGGAGGGGTGGCACAAGGGTCTCCGGGCACTGGTGTCGCATTCGGCCGAACAGAAGGACTGGTCGGCTCTTCTGCTGCTCTGTAGTGCGGCGGGACGGTGGTGATGCTGGTGCTGGTGCTGATGCTGATGGTGATGCTGACTTCTCCGGATTTCGGCTGTGTGCTCAGGGAGGTGTGTCGGTTTCCTCGCGGCCGAGGATGATTTCAGTAGGGAGGTCGTGGATTCAGATTTTGGAAAGGAGGAGCTCATTGCTGCGGATCTGGTCTAATCTGTTTCGGTGGGTCGATCGTCGACATTATTTGTCGTTTCCTCGCCATTGTCGACCCATGTTCCCCAGCTCGTTCCACCCGCGTTAAGTTAGGCTACATATCACCACCTGATTGCTGTGCGGCAGCGCGGCCGGAGCGCGCACACACGGAACAGAGGGGCTCACACGTCGCTGTAAAGCGCGTCACCTTTTCATTGATGTGGATGCTTGTCTTTGGCATCTGGCAATGACGTGGGTGTGGACAGCGGTGAGGTGGTCCGCAAACTTTTCCATTACACACAGGCACACCAACTCTACACATTACACCAGTCGCTCCCCATTAGATGAAGATTTACCCCATGAGGAATTCAGTCATCTGTGGACTGAGCTGATCCACATAAGAACATGTACAGTAGGTTCTATCGATTGTGTCCTAATTCTTAAGGGTCTGGAGACAATGTCTGAAAAAACAATATACAGCAGACCGTCCCAACAACAATATCACATCTCTGAACAATTATAAGGCAATGAAGACACCAGCTTATGCTAAAAATGATCTCTTCTGTCTGAACATAAACTGAATATTAATATAGACTATTGTCTCACTGGTCCCTCGAGACCACTATAGCTAATCAGCCCACACACAGAGATTCATTTCATAACACTTTCTGCCCCATTGTGCTTCTCTTGTTATTTGAAATTCAAGGATTTAGTGATGTAAATGGCCCTTGTGCGTACATCTGCTTTCCTTCCTAGGCAACAGCATTCTGCTTTCCTTAAACACACATGCACTCTGAGTATGTCTGGATACGGAAACTGTGATAGTTGTCATCAAACTCACACGAACACGTGCCTCCATCTACCAAAGCTGCAGGTCAACAGATCACCCACTCACAGAAAAACAGAAGAGGTGACCATTTTGCCAGTGAATAATGCTGATTTGTGCGAACAACCCTTTTCCTTAACTGTGGACACAGATGTAGGGGGAAATATTAACCTGTACATAGTTTCCTTATGAACCCAAGAAGACTTATGAGTAATGATGACACACTGTTTTTATTTAACAGGTTATTATTGCCTCAGCTTTGTAGTGCTTCTGGCTTCATTTCCTCCAGAGGCAGTGCAGGTCTGGCAGGAAATAACAGCTTTTATAATAAGAAAACAGAGCAATGACAACATCAGTGCAAGCCTACGCCTCCCTGTGCCACTGAAATAAAACTGCATCTGGCTGAACAGAGGAGAGATTTCGTCACTTCGCTTTATACTGTAAAGTGTACAGTATAATCAATATCAGAGTGGCATCCCCACAGCAGACGAATTCATTCTTCTGAAATCGTTCAATCAGCAGAGTGCACCATAGTAAATGCACAAAATGCAAAGTCTACCTCTTTCATATCTGTCATATCCGCGTAAAAGTGACACTTCTGACAACAGCTGGTTACATAAGATATTTGACCATTTATTAAATGTACAGAAATACTGTTCAAAATCCACACAAGAATATGTTAAAGGGCAAATTCTTAATCCAAATGTAAACAAAATGGTTGCCCCATAAGATACTGGATACGTGAAGCAGATGCTTTGGGAATGAGTTTTCATACTCTAAAGTGGATTAACAGCACTCTTGATTGGAAACCCGATTGAGGACAGCTCAATGTGAGTGTCTGTGTGATCTGATGTTGTAAACAGCTCACAAATGATCACATTTTTGTAAACATTGGAATTGAATAGATTCATCTTGAATTGCAATGGACTAGTAAAGCTGCTGAAGATCAATTTTCACTACCTTCTAGACTGTTCACACACATCCATGAAGTGCTGTGGAACAATTAAGGATTGTGGCTTTAATAATAGATACCATATGGCATAGCAAAATTACAGACTGATAAAAATAAAATAAAAACATCACAGAACAACAGAGATAATACTTCATAAACATTTTACAGAATCTACAAATTTTATCTATCAAAATGATTTCATGGTTGGCTTTTTAAGAATGGAGAATGAAATGCGATCACTTCAGCTGTAAATCAAGACAATAGTTATAGCATTAAAGACAATCATTTCAGAACATCTCAGACCGTTCAGTTTTTTCACTGGACCCTATTTACAGAGATACAAACCTGATATCAAGTACAACCAAATTACAAGAGGTTACCAAAAACGCTTCATCTCCAGTGTTACAGCACAGGCCGACTCACATGACTGACCAAAGAAATGTGCTTATCTAACCATGTCTTGTGAGAGCTGGATTGATTTTCAAAGGAGAGCACAATAAACTACCACACCGGCAGGAGTCATGACAGAGACATTAGCTGCATCTGTAAACATTCATGTCATGATAAACATTGGACCTCAGTTATCGAAATGTAGATGGATCTGTTTGCCTAAATCAACAAAAGAATCAGCCAGAATGTCATAAAATCCCAGCTGTGCATCCTGTCAGTAGATCAGCTCAAAATTAGATTTTAAGAACGATCCCCATCTTTGCTTTTTCAACCATTCTGGACTAACTCATGTCTGTGGCTTTATGTGTTCAGAAACACTTTCACATAAAACCAACCAGTGCTCCATCACTGGTTCTTCAGCTTTAGCATCTCTATTACTGTGGTTTTATATAAAATTAAAATAATAAAAAATGCTACAATCATGGAAAGTATATAGACATTCTGCAAACAGGAACACGTCCTATCATTCATCAAAATGCTAACAGTCGAAGGTTTATCCCTCATCTGACAACGGGTGTTTTTGAATGAAAAATGTGCAAACTCATTGACAGTTTTGTCTTGGTTCTGGATCAAAATCGGAATTTTAAGTGTGACTGGATTTGATGAGTGATATAAAAAGTTAAATGATCACATTTCTTAGCCCTTCCGGAAATGTATGTAGGTGTTGCAGTAAGTGTAAAAGAATTAGTAACACGTGCTACTGTAGATGTTACAGTGTAAAGTAAAAGCATCAATACTTTACACAAAATGTTTTGTAAGTGTTATGCTGTGCATCCTGTGACGTGAAAAGATTGGGGCCCACTAAAACCTACTCAGTGACTATAGTTCATGTACAGGTAATAGATCAGTTTGGGCCCATGTATGCTGTGAAGGCTCAAGCGGCAACCAATATTAAACCATGAGCTGTACGTAGAATGTTAGGAATAATTTTGGTCCAGAATTGTACTGAAGGAAGAGGGAAATGAAAATACGTAAAACTTATTTAGTGATTTAACTGATTACTGTTCAGTGGCATCATATATATCTCTATGCACATTCATCAAACATTCAGTTATTCAAATTAAGATAACGACAAATGAGCTGAAATGTCCCTGTCATGGTTTGAATGCACATTAATCAAATGGAAACATGCACACATAGGCATGGATAAACAAGCGATAAAAGAGGCCCAATGTTAGATCATCAGCTATGAGAGATAGTGTGTCAGCCGGAGAATATGTACACAGTGAATGTGAGAGCTGGTCTGGAGGCAGAAAAATAGTTGCTCCCCAATCCTACCGAGACTTCTTGCTTGGACATGGTTTCTCACTCACACCTATTTCCCTTCCTTGTCCTCTAAGCGGCCTGGAGTAAAAATGTAGTCCAAGGCTTGTCTCTCAGCAGCGGCCACGTTGGGGTGCCAGAGGTCCACCATGAAGACCACCCTGGGGCCGTCCTCTGCGCTGCCTACACACACACACACACACACACGCACAAACGCACACACAAAGGCATAGCAATGGAAAAAATCAAGAACCCCATTTTGTTGTGATTGTCAACCAAACACCACAACAGACTAATAGACTCCACTTTTCTTAGTGATATTGGATTATGTTATTTGAGGTCATTTAGACTTTTTAATCCCCTCTTACCCTCGTGGAAGGCCCTGTGGAGGAAGGAGTCATCAAAAAGCAGACAGCTGCCCTCAGACCAGCACTGTGGCTCTCCACCAACTACAAGTTCACAGGAAGGGGGCACTCTGAGTCCTGCCACAGAAAAAACATCTTGAAATATTATTGCTAAGTAAACTCCCACCTGACATATCCCACACAAAATGCTCTTTTAATAAAATGTCCTGTACCATTACAGTATAATATGCTGTCTTAAATCATCCTACAAAATGATCCCGCTACACAGCAATAAATCAAAATAAGTGCAATCGTAAAGGTACAGATGGGAATACAATCAAAAATCAGGTGCAGTTAAAAGATGAGCATAAGTGACTAAATTTCTGCTATGTGGCTCAAGAGGATTCAGTATTTCAGTCTAAACACCACAGCAACTGATTTACTGCGTTCTAGTTAAATATGCCTACTGAAATCATCTGCTGTTGTGTTGTGTGAGGTCTGAAGTCAGTGGATTTAACACCCATCACATGGTAGAATGAGTTTCAGCTCACTGAACACTCCACTTTCTTACCCAGGTGGCAGCGCAGCCTCACATTTGTTGGGCCATAATGCTCAGTGATCAGAGCTCCAGGCGTCAGGACAGAGAAGCAGGCGTTTCCGAACACATTGTTGGCGATGAAAGTGCGGAGCTGGCCCAGCACCCTCCAGGCCCGTGGACATCTCCTGACGTTAAGAACCAGAGGTGTGCCTTGGTTGACTAGGTAGTAGGTCCACCACTGCCCACGTGGAGTGCTGTTGGCTTTCCACCCTGGTGGGAGGGAGGAGCCGCTGCGTGCTGGAGGTTGGTGGTAGATGCTCTCAAACTCGGCCAGGAGGGCGGGGAAGCTCTGCTCCAGCAGCTCCACGTCATGTCTCTGTACTTCTCTGGAGAAGAATGGGGCTGACGGCAAGTCAGGGAGAAAGAAGACCTCTGGCCGCTGGATGGTTGGTCGACTGTTAAGATATCGGCCTTGATCACGGACTCCTTTATGCACCCTGCCCATTCCTGACCACGTGTAGCGCTTGGCATAATCCTGCAAGCTGTGATAGAGCCTCTGGTTCAGACTCTCTCCAGCGCTGGTACAGCGGAAGCACTCTGACGACTGGCAAAAAGCAAAGCCGTTCTGCTCTTCCAGGATTGATCCATGTTTCCCTTTCCCCCTACCACGACAGTCTGAACTCATGAAGCCCCCCACAACTCCTCCAATCCGGCCAGACCCAGCCAGGTACCTCCCACGCAGGGGGCTGGAGCCATGCTCCCGGCCCACTCTGTAGCAATACCACATAAACAGCAGCAGAACACACATGGCTATGGCAAAAGCACAGATCTCACACTCCCTTATAGACTGCATCCCCCCAGCCACCATCTCCCTCACACTCTCCAGTGACCACTCCATCTTGGCTCGATACTGGATTGCTGAATCTGACAGAAATAAAAAAAAGTGCTGATAAAAGATCAGTTAACACGTCTTTTTTTGATCGTGATTGAAAGGGGCCTTAAACCACACAGAGAGTGTTAGTGAGTCTAGTGTCAAGCAGCTCTTATCGCCCCCCCTAATGTAAACAGTCTGCTGATTTGATCTGACACACTCGCTCTCCAGTCCTAACATTTCAGCAGTCTGCAACGAGGGAAGGTTTCTCCGTGCATGATGTCTGGATGTGCGGTATTTGTGCGGCTCCCTCTCTTGTTCTTTCAGACAAATGCAGACAGACACTGTGCCTTAGGGTTATCTGTTCTCTGAAAAATAAAGACAGAAGGAGAGAGAAAGAGGGATGAGAAGAGAACAAGATGCTGTAACTGACATTGGGAGGATGCTGCTGTTGATATTAATGCCCCCAACTATTTGCTGTTAATGTGCTGGCATGGAGAATGAGTTATTATGATGCGGATACGGTTACACGCTGCTTTATGTCTGTGAAACATATCTTCCACCTCACAGTTTGACTGCAAATTCCCCTCCTGTATCCACCAGATGTATAACACACCTGCTGAAACTCACTCACTCACCCACTCAACCACCCACACACACAGTTTGAAGAGAATTTCAGTTTTCCACACACACCCCTGTACTGCACTGTATAAAACCATGAGTCATGGGCACAATGCTGCATTTAACACAAATCGTTTTCTTTTGTATTTTTGCGCACCACGCACATACACACGCACGAAACAGTGAATTATGTAAACGTAAACCGTGTTGATACCCACCCACATTTATAATTGGAATTCATAGGTTGCTCAGCAGGAGCTGCATAAATAAATTCCTCAGGGGGGAGGGATGGGGCGAGCTGTAGTCTGTGTAATCGTATGCTACCTAAGTAAAATAAAAGACTGGATTACATGAGTATGGTTACATAATGGTAATGGACCAGCAGCCAGAACGCAAAGAGTGCAATGCGTCAACTGTGATCAGAACTCCACGATGCGCTCTCACCAAAAATGGTCGGGTAATCCTGCTCCAATAGATCCTCCCCTACATCCTGTCTGACAGCACCAAGACGCCCCCACATCCCCCACACGCTCCCGCTGCTTTTAGGAAAGACTGGCCAACAAACCCAACCACAGAGCCACGTAAAACACACACTCTGTCTTATTCCTCCAGTACTTCACTGTTTCCATTAAATGTGGCCATTAGAGCTGCTGCTGCTGCTGCCGCCAGGGCCAAGCCGCCACACAAACTGATGACCAACATATTGATGAGCTGTAACGTTCAATAAGCTACGGCGCACAAGCAGATCGCGGTAACCTGAGCTCCTGTTTCCTTGAGTAGAACAACGTGAATGTTTGGTGCGTTGATTCGTGCACAGGTTTGCATCCATACCTACTCAACATTCATGACTGTGGCCAGTGGAGAGGAGAGGCGCACAGGTGTTTCTCCAGGCGAAGCTGCGCACCACTGCAGTGCACAAGGTAGACGGATATCAATCGCCAACATTATAGGGAATATCTCCAAAATAAGCAAAACGACGTCCTAACTACAACCAAAACCCATCGTATACTGGAAAAAAATACGAAAACTGTTCACTGACGGTTTGACTCCTTGTCTGTCTGTCTGTGGTGGACAGCAGCGTCGGATAGGCTTCGGATAATATTGTAAATACTGAAGCTCCACCAGGGAAACCACCCAGCGTCAAGTAACCACAGGAATATGCAACGACATTTCCGGTGATACCTTTCAAAATAATCAGTAAGACGGGGCTGGAAGAGCCACGTTTCTAAACACCTCTCCAAACAGGACAATGCTGCAGAAACGCTTATCTTACTAAAAACATTTTAACATAAAAAGTCTCATATTTACTGAAACTAAAACTGATTTTCAACAATTCCGATCATTTATTTTGTAAAGGCTACAGTTGTCATTGAGTGTTTTATCACACAAAAAGGCATAATCAATTTCAGTGCATCAACTTAGGCTTTTATCACAATTTTCTGACAAGTAATAGACAAAATTATGAATCTATTAATTAAGAACAATCATTAGCAAATTAAATGACAATGAAAATAGACGCAGCACTACTGGAGATTCTGTTGTCCAGGCTTGAGGTTGGAATTATTATTATTATTTTGAAGGTAAAAGAACTGTACATCCGGGGTTATCTCTCGTTATCTCAGGTCGACTTGACTCAGCTGAAAGCTGAAAGCCTCCCTCTTCCGTATGTCTATCCCATCGCCTACTGTTTGATTTAACTGCAGACAGCATTTCCCAAGATGCATTGCAGCTCGCCGGTATTTTCCTCACAGCAATAACAGAGCAGCTGTTTGATGGTGATTGTTTGTGACAAAATACAGCGACATGGTCAACAAATCCTCCTCGAAGGCTCGAAGTACAGATCTCACCCTTGGGACCTCTCCTCTCCTCCCACTGGCTCTCAGACCCGCGGGACCCCACAGTAAAACTCTGCAGAGCAGCTGGACCCCTCACCTGGGGCGCGTATATGAGTGGGCTACATCATCTGACATGTCACAGACTTTCTGAAACAGTAAATTAGATTTCAGTTTGTGGAGTCCTGAGGATTCACGGTTCTCTTCTGTAGAAGAAATACATTTGCACACACTTCTCTAAACCTCTGTACAACAGAGGATGCATTAAACAGTTACTGAACGTCACAGAATAAACTGTATGCTCATGTAGCAGGGCTTTAGTTCAATACTGTATCTTATAAACTTGTTTCTGTTTTTCAAAGTGAACTAAAATTCTGGACACATTATTATTAACTATTGTGACAGTTCTTCTGATCCTAGTAGTGCAAAAATAACTTTTCTAATATTTGTGAGAACTGGAGAATTGTGACACTGGCCTATAATTAGAAACTTCATATCCGTCAAATGACTTATACAAAGAAATAACACAAGCGGTTTTCATCTGACCTGGAAATGATCCAGTTTTAAAGACAAATTGCAAATACTAAAAAATATGTAAATGACTCTGCCACAAAATTCTTAATACTAATGAGTAATGACACATCAATGACATCACAGTCCACTGATCTTTACTCCTTCCAGTTAATTACAGTTGACATATGAATCCATCCATAATGATGTTATTAATAACATATTTATCAGGAATTTCTGAGGTCTTGTTTATTGTGGCGCGTTTGCACCACGTGTAATCACATGTCACCTGAGTAGGGTCGTCGCCCGCTGCGTGAGAGCCGTTGCGGGATGTTTTGAAGGCAAACCCGCTCATGCGTAACTCAAACTTAACTTTCTTCTTTCCTCCAGCAATCCAGGGAGGAGGTGGAGCCAGACTGTCCGGTGCACGCCCCTTCTGATGCCCCTCTCCACCCGCCAGTCAGTGAAGGACACACAGTGAAGTTGTAATATTTCTGAAGAGAACATCTGTAAAAATCAGATAAGCACCTTTACTAACCCTCAGCAAACCCTTTGGTACAATCAGCTATGGCGAGGTCAAAGGCGAAAGTGTTCGCTTGTTGCGCGCTGACGCTGCTCCTCGTCGTTGCTGTAATTGTGTGTGTTGCGGTTCTTGTCAGGCGCAAGTGTCCAGCTGGTACTTTCCTAAACGCTGCAGTGGCCGCAGACTCTGGGAAATGTTCAGAGGTCGCACGGTGAGTGGTGTTTTACACTTTTCTTAAGGCTACATAAATAATTCCATCTTATCCGGACAGTAGTGTGGTTATGAATTACGCACACGTTTTTTAGTTTTTTTTTATGAGCAAACTTTTGCGCTTAAACTCTTTTTGAGGCCAACCTCACTTTGAAACCCTTAACTACATGTTTAAATTGTATTCACTGCTGTGTTTCATATCTCCATGCATGCAGTGGTAAATCTGTCTTCACCTTTACGAAACAACAAGACTGATCACATTACATTATGGGCTACTGTATAAAGACTTAGGTATCGTGGTGACAGCGTAAATTCCAACTTGCTCCGTTCTTAGTCTACAGAAGGAAACAGACACAAGATACTTTACGTGACAACAGCCTCTGTAAAACTATGACCAGTATACCTATTGTAGTATAACTAAAATACCTAAATAAATTGCCACTTATGGCGATAAACCTGAACTCTTTCAGGGACATCCTTCAAAAAGGGGGCTCAGCGGTAGATGGCGCCATTGCTGCGCTGCTGTGCACATCCGTCATAAACCCACAAAGCATGGGCATCGGAGGGGGGGCCATGTTCACAGTGATGGACAGCTCTGGTAATATTCATTTATTAAGCCTTTGCTACAACTGAACTAACCACTGTTCTGCTCAAGAGGTAAAGTTAAGTGATAATATGTCCTCTTTTCAAAGGGAAAGTGAAAATCATTAACTCCAGAGAGACGGTGCCCAGGAAGTTTAACTCTGACCTACTGACTTTGTGCTCCAGCACGTCAGGTACTGCTCTGACTGATCACATCACTAAAGAGCTGCAATAGTGATTATTTCCTCATTGTTTTGGAGGGAGCGTTCTTGTTTTTCCTGTTGTGTCTTTCGTGTTATATATTAAGATAACAGGTTCCTGCTTCCTTCTATACTGACAAATGTCCAGTGATGGAATGTAAACAAGTATATTTAAACAATAAGTACAATTACTGTACAAATCTGAAGTACTTGTACTTCAGTTGAGTATTAATGCCATACCATTTCATACTTCATACTCCATTACAACTGAGAACAATATTGTACCCTTTCCTCTATATTTATCTGACAAGGTTAATAACTAATTTAAATATTTAAATAAAATAGTGATTAATAAAATGATGCATTCTTGTCAATGGAACTACCCAACATTATAATTACAACTGAAATGACTGGTATTTTAATCCTTAATGATCAAAATTGTGTTTTATGTTAATTTATTTCAAGGTTCCAGCTTCTAAAACATAAAGGTTTGTTGCTTTTCTTATTATAAACTTAATGTAAAAATTTAAAAAATAATTTCAAGGTTTGGACTGTTCCTGAAGATTCAGTCTCACCATTTCCATCTTTTAAACAAACAGAATAATCAAAGAAATCAAGAAATAATCAGCAAATAAATCATCGTGTCCTGAGTATGTTTACTTTTCATACTATAACTACATTACTACTCCTGTTACATAGTGTAAATAAGCTTTGAAACGTGGACTTTCACAGCGTGGTATTAGACTTTTTTACTTATGTAAAGGATGAGAATTCTTTCTCCACCAATGGAAAACTTTAATGTAAGAAATGTTTCTTTTCCTTCTATGTCATGCTTGATTTACATGTGGCATCTGATTGATTAGATACATAATTCATAACGCTATAATACATACACATACAT
>JAUBNQ010000028.1:5688258-5700976 GCA_032353495.1 Ctenopoma kingsleyae
GTGGATGTCATAATCTGTAGCTTTCATAAATTGTATTTACAACAAAAAGAAATGCATTGGATTTCACAGTAAATGTTTTTAGCAACACAGAGTAGGTGCAAAAATGAATGGATGAAGAAATGGCTACAGATACATTAGATCTTCTAAATAAAATGACTAAATGAATCTTCATTGTAATTGGCCCTTAGCTGGCTGGTCAGTGCCTTTTATCAGAGATCAATTGAAATCTGCCCTGTAAATCCAATCCAGTCCAATCCTGTGCAATAATGTATTCTCAACAATCTTCGTGACTTCTTTGTACTGTTTTTCATTAATTATTTTTCATTTTTGTGCCTGAACATGCAGCAGCTGGAGAAAGACAATGAGATCAAATAGTGACTTGCACACAGGAGCATTTTCCATAAGAAAAAGTTTGTCACAAAAAGACATATGACATAATGTCTCTGCTCAAGCATACATGAGATATAGTCTCAACAAATAAAATAAATGTTTTAGTTCACTTTAATTTGAGCAGATATAAATCCATCCTGAAAGGAAAAGGTTACTAAATAACATCCTGATGATTTCGAGGTTGGCCTCCGTTGCCCTGTCACATGATATTTGGACCTCAGGGGGTGTGACAGTCACACTGTGCCCTGACCTTATAGGAACCACCTGTTGCAAATGCCACATTTCCATGTCTGGCAGCAGGAACAAAAGGTTGCCAGGAGAGGAGCATGGGTAGGGCCTCATGCGATGACCACCCTGGCAAACGGCAGCAGCTCAGGCGTTTTCCTGACAGCACCCAGTCGCACAGATGATCTGCTGGCTCAGAAACAATTACAGCACTAAAACAACCAATCCCAAACAGCACGCCTGAGCGTTTTTTTTTTTTTATAGTGCCCTATTTGCAGACTAATCTGCATAAATAAATCCTCTGTCTGGAGAGCAGCTACAAGTTCTGCTTGTGACCCAGATGCTGCAATAGTTCAACAGCTCTTCAAAATAAAACAAATCCAGACATCACTTCTCAGCTTGGATTGATTCTTTTATTGGCAGTCAGTGTTCGGCATGAGACAAATTCACACAGGCCACAACAACGAAGAGTTTGACATTGACACACAAAACATAAATTACGAACCCGGGTTGGACAGTGCTCACTATCTTTCAGATTAAACACTGCACATAAAAGGTGTCACATTTACTGAACTATTTTCTGCTTTGTTGTGTAGTCCTATCGGCTGTGTATTGTTGCAGCTTACAGCAGGAGGTCACTGCTCAGTTTCATAGTCATTAGAATCATTTTTATAATTACAGTCAGACAAGACTAAACACCAAAACAATAACACAAATAATTACAGCAATTAGACATTTTACTCTTACAAACACATATAACACACACTTAAACATTTATTATATATAAGATGGTTTTAATGATCCTTCTAACAATCATGAGCAATTTGGTCACCATTTCTCCTTAAGGAGGTACGGTTGCTTTCGGCTTCAACTTTATAAATATTTCAAGTTATAAATAGCGCACACAGAATATATGCTATGGAGAAACTGACATATAAAAAGAATAGTGCCTTAAAGTGCATTGCAGTGTTTTGGTCAGTCTAACTTATTTATGTGCTACTGTAGACAGACTATAACTAATAGATAACAGTCATGGTTGTGTCCCATGACAAACACAGGGCCACAGATTTTCAGTAAATGGAAATGACAACAGGTATCTATAGAGAAAATGGCAGTAGAAAGGGCAGTATGGGCACAGCTCAGACTCAGTGGTCCATATTAATAGTTACCTATGGTGTCATAAATGAAACTGGTGATGACTACAACAGCGCAATAATCACAAAGAGGTGAATATCAGCATTTAGCCAAGTACAAAATCAATCAGTAACAGCTTTCCATTGTTGAGCCCTACCTGTTGTCTTCTAAGATTGCTTTGTTCACCAACAGTGCACAAACATAGCCTGTGGAAACACAACAGAGCCATGTTTTGTGTCCTCATTTACATCTGCACATGGGCTGCGCGGGTATTCACAAGTAGACATTTGGAAAGGGGGGGAAAACGCAAAAAGTCTTGACCTAGCAGTTTTGCCTGTGTCACGTGACGGGTCGTCGGCTGTATAGTCTGTTGAACTTGTGTCATAGCTTTTGTTGAGAGATTAACAGAGAACACACAATGTGGAGCTAGGCCCTGCCTGCCAGAGATAGTCTCAGTCCTGGTAGAGAACCCAGAGGGACCCACTGTTTCCAAACTAACTCGAGTTCCACTTCAGCTACCGCCGGGATGCTGCTACTCCATCTAGCCAACTGATCTAAATCTCCTTGGGATTGGCTCTTCAGCTGCCACTATCACACACACAGAGAGATAGAGAGATAGAGAGGAAGAGAGTGAGAGAGAGAGAGCACTGGTTTGTTAACACTTCCAGCCCCCCTCCAATGAAACCGCACCTTGATCCCAAGAGCACCATCCACCATCACAGTAAGTCCGCCGATGTGACTGTCACTATCTTGTGTGGGTTAACTTAGAGATGGTTAGGAATAGCTTGGTAGCCGTGTCAGGACGAGAAGTTCATATTGTGGGCACTGGTCTCCCTCGTGCCTCGGAGAGGTGACTGGGCTCGTGGTGTGAGGGCGAGAGGGCAGAGGAAGTAACGGATGCTGTGGGACAACGTTTCAACCACAGTTGAAAGAGCCTCAGAGAGAAAACGCCACATCACCTCTCGCAGAAGTGTAGGGTGAAGTCTTTGGAGAGCTGCTTCTCCCCTAAACCCCACGGCTCGAGCTCCAATTTGTCCCCCACATCATCCTCATCGTCTTCTGCCTCTTCCTCCTCCTCCTCTTCCTCCTCATAGTGGCTGGGCTCCTCTATAGAAGTTTCCAGGTGGTAGCAGTAGGGCTGACCCTCTGTGTACTCGTAGATGGTTGGTAGACTGCTCTTCAGGCTACAGCGGCGGCGCAATGCGACGAGTAGCGGCTGAGGCATGGTGAAAATATCCACATTGTTACCCAGGTCAATCCAGGCCAGGCTGGAGAACTTCTTGGGGTCTTTGAGCATCTCAGTAAGGTCTTTTAGGATAGCCAGTGTGAGGCGGTTACCGTTCAGAGCCAGGGTGCTGAGTTTGGGCAGTGAGGCAAGGAGAGGCAGGAGAAACCTCAGGTTCTCATCCTGGAGTTCAGTGAAGCTGATGTCCACAGCCACCACACTGTCTCTGTTGTTTTGGAGGTAAAAGGCGACTTGACGGACATCACGTGTGGACAGAGGGATGCCAGACAAATCGACGCTGTCACTGGACAGCTTTTTCTGTAGGGTTGTCTTGAGACTGTTGGGGAACATGAAGAAAAAGATAGGGAGATTACTTTGATAGATCTTTGATATGAACACATTTAAACTTTGAATGCTTCTCCAATCTACAATTTGGCAACAAGGCCCTGGTTTTATGTTGTGTTTCCTGTGATGTACAAAGGAGGGGGTAACTGGGCTGGATTGGAGCGGAAGGCTGACACATAGACTCCACTATGGGGATTTACTAGTGTACACAGAAGTGCCAAAACATCCGAACGAGCAGCAGCAGCTTGAGCTTATAGCTCTGTGGGCCGGGAGTGTAGATCTCCTTATAGCACAAAACCAGAATGGTTTACTGCTTAAAAGATGATGCATTTTAGAGCAAATTAAACTGAAACAGAAGATGCGTGACTTTTTATTTTTAGGACAGTTAGACAGTTACTGTAGCAAGACGTTTTCTACTGTAAAACCTGATGACATTTCAATGAAATATAGACAAGAATATTTCTACATTGCTAAACAGGGAATATTTCAACAAAATTTTCATGAACTAAAGCAATGTTCATTTAAATAATCTCTTTCATGCATGATCATCTGTAATACACTCAATAATAAACATATGCATAGGTACTGTAATTCTTAAGCACCAATTCCACTATAGTTATACAGGCTCGTAAATGTGTTATTTTATTTTGAAAAATGGTCGTAAATGTTGTGGAAGACAACCAGTCAAAATCTTTATAATAAGGGCACAAAACAGTGATGACTGATTAAATGATGAGGATGTATCATAAAGTCCTGTTGCTTTTCATTAATAAATGATCATGTCACTTTATGTCATGTGACTTTACGTAATTAACACTTAATGGATCATCAGTTAAGCACTGGTAAGAAACAGTAACTTCATAAATTAATGTAACATGGTACTATATTAGTTGAATTTCACTTCCACAGAAAGCACCCAAGCTTTGGCACAGCCTCTGTGAGACTGTAGCAACGAGTGTAGTAAAGAAAACAATAGTGTATTTTAGACATCATCATCACTTGGGAAACAGAAAATATGTGAACATCTGGCTTGTCAACATTACTAGAGATGGTTTTAGGTGATGCAGCAATGTACGTGTACACGACCGCATCTATGTACCATCTTCATATTTCTATAAGAACAGGTGACTGCATAGGCTCTTTCCTACAATGTATGACGTAAATGTGAATTGCCACCATTAATTAATGATCCAGTAACAACAAATTCAGAGTAATATGTGAGCATTAGCCAAGCATCACATTTTTTACCCTGTATATTTTAATGCAGAGTAAAAATTCAGAAACATTTTTCACCTACCACTACTCGTAGCCACCTTTTTGTACTTTAATCTGTGTATTGGGTGATTTATAACTCTGAAGATCACTAAAGGAAGCATTATTTGATGTGTGTGCTGTAGTAGTGTGCATCTCCCCCTCTCAAACACTTTGACAAGCAGCAAATGGCCAATTAGAGCCAATTCAATTAGAATCAGATGATATTTAATTTTAATGTAGCTTTTATTTTACAATCTACACTACACAAGTGTTTATGTTCTTTCAATTGCTCCAGTCAAGTACTGATGTTGTTGAAGTACTTGTAGGACTATACTTCTGAGGGACATACTGTACTTTTTGCTCCACTGAATGTATTTGACAGCTTTCCACATGCAGATTCTTAATACGAAATACACATAAACTAATCAATTATAATGTAGTTAGTGCGTAAAGTAGTTAGAATCAGCTCCGAGCTTCCAATGCAGGACTTTGATCTCAGTCCTCCTCCCACCACTGATGCTTTGACAATTACAAACGAGTTAGTATTTCCTCAAAACAGCAAAACCAAACGCACAAAACATGTCTACTCTTGTCAGCTGCAGCTTGTGTTGTGTTCACCAGTTGCTTCATCAGTTCCTTGCTGCATGCAGTTTCTTTTATTGAAAAGCTGCCAACCTGTTATTGTGCAACTCAGTTTTCAGAGTAAATCATTAAACATGCAAATATCCTTGTGTATGAAGTAATTTCTGTTTATAACTTTTACTGTTGTTTATAACTTTATTTTTTTTTATTTGGAAACCTATCAGCTAGTGTGCTCTACAAGTAGCCAGTGATAACACTGTTCCTTGCATCAAGTTGACTGCTCCTGCTGCTAACTTCACTCTGACTGAGCCTTTTTCCTCTGATCCAGCACTGTATCGCTTCCTGCACGAGTGTGACTTTCATTAATCCCATTGTACCAGATGCTAGCGCTGCATTTTTTGCACACCGCAGTTGTTTCCCTTACATCCGTGGTTTAACACAGTGGCCTCTGACATGTTTTTGTCTTATTGGGAAAGTTTTTAATTGTGAGCATGGTTGCTAGAAGTTGATATGTGATTAGATGCTGACAGGAGATGTATGTGTCTCTCACACACACACATGCACGCACACAGAGGTTAGCTAATAGGCTATAGATGGAATAATAAAAATACTTATTAAGACATTTAAGTATGTTTCTAGTTTCATGACTAATGTGTTTCATAATTCATTTGTCACAGTTCATGAGATAGAGGCTGCTGATCTGCATGTGATGTCATTTTTCACAATTTCTGATCTGTGCACAATTAGCTGATAAGTGCACAAAATAACACAGTAAAGCAGCACACGAGCCTTGATAACCAAAAAATTCTTTACACATGTTTCAATCAGATTACTGACAGCGGATTAGTCAGATCGCTGCACTGTACTGTACGCTGCTGTCAGCTGCTATCTCACCCCCACCATTCAAGCAGAGTGCATGCCATGAGTCATGAGTCCATCCTCCTCACTGTCAACAAGTTGACTACAGTTTGAATGAAATCAGTACTATTGCCTGTAATCATTTAAACTAAGATGAGCAGAACAGTTGTGCAACCCCAAATTCCACAAACTAATGAACAGATTATGAAAAAACGGGCCCCTGGGCACAGGCAGGCTAAATCGCCCCATGTAAGACCCCCCTGGATGAAATAAAGACACAAGCAACTACAAATGAACCTGTCACATTATGTGCTTTCAATTTGTATCTATTTGTGGCTGTTTCTGTCTCTTTAGGTTTATTTTGGGACTATTTTGAGTTTAAACTGGTTGTGTCTTTATGGCTGTTTTATCATCTCTTTGGGATTGTTTTGCATCTCTTTGTGGCCATTTTGTGTCTTCTAATATAGCTCTATGAATTAAGAACAAAAAATACTGACACTCATTAAATACACAGAGACTCTGACTCAGGTATCCCCTGACCTCTTGGGGCTCTGGGCCTCTGCATGGTTGGCCCGTTTGGTAATTCATCCATGGCACATGATTGTTATTTTCTTCAATTTTAACGCTCATAGACTATAGCCCTGGAATGTAACAGGATAAAGAGGAACAGGAAAAATGATGATTAATAACTCACAGTATAAAATTAAATCTCACCTTACAGTGACAGAGTAAAATTAAAAGCGTAAAAAAGGAAAGTAGGGTATAATATGGGCTCCTTTATGGGCCCCATGGTCAGTTTTGGACCTGGGTTGTCTGGTGGTCCCCTTATTTACAGAATTTGAATATGAACAGGAATGATGAGCTCTCATACTTTTTGCATTAGCCATTGTTTTACATTGCAGCTGAAAATACTGGTGTATTACTTATGTAGGCCTGCCCTTTTGTTTCCAGTCAGTCCCATTTACCAGTGCCCATTTGCCTCCCCCTGAGGATGTAGTGTGTTTAACTTGAGCTCTTACAGAAGTGATCTGTAACGATGATTCACTGTCAGAGTGAATTACAACATCCTCCGGCTCCCACTGACGTGCTGTGATGTGCACTGCAGCACCTGTCACTTGTGATGCTTTAAAGTGTTTTTTTTTGTCAAACTGAAAATAAATGTGTCCTCAGCAGCACTTACTGGCACTTTTTAAAGGCAGGTGATGGGTTTATGAGCAGAAACATTTGTATTAATTGCAAAACACAAAAAAAAAGCTAAACCCACTGGTGAAGCCAGGCTAAAAGGGAGTTCAATCAGCTTTTGAGCACAGAATCTATAAGATAAAGACATTTGTCAAGGCAGCTTTATCTTCATCAAAGTCTTATGAGGCACAATCCTTCCCTTCTCTATTGTCTGGCCTTGGCAGCCTTTTGTATGACAGAAAACTCATCTTCACCAGAGGCACAAAAGTCCTAATGGCTGCAGCCTGGCAGAGGCTCCCCTGCAGGTGTGAATGCGTTTTGATCACACAACTCCCTCCTTTTCAGACAGATTCATCCCTTTGAGCTCAGGAAGTAGAAAAAATGGATGTCTGAGACATCCTCTCTAGAAGTCTCTTTTATCCTTTCTGCAGATTAGTCTGACTAGAAAACAGGAGTGTCACAGATAAGTTTGAGAAGACGGCTTTTTGTTGTCTTGACCTTCTCGAGAACACGCAGAACAGGGGTCAGTTTAAATGACAATTTATAGGTAAGTGATTAAAATAGATTAAAAAAGAAATGGTGCAGAGGTGTGACATTTACTTTGTGCTAGTGCTTATCATACTACATTCATAATCAAGTAATCTAATAAATATCCATTGCATAATATGTCTTGTTCAAATTTACATTGTATAATCAATCAATTTATTAAGTACTCCCTCTTTTACACTGAGGAAGCAGAGTGTATCTCTTGTCTCCATGTGTGGCTCATCAGTCTGTGTGTGTCAGTGATTTAATATAATGAGGCAGCATTCAAATTCACTCAGCGTAAATCTAATCACTCTTATGATTTATTAGCATAAATATTCATATCTGGAGGTTAAGTACATGCTAACTGAGATGAGGTGAATTGTTAGTTTAGATAATATGAAAACAGTACTTTCTGAAACTGTTATAGTTTGTTAACAGCTGTCATAAAAATCCCATTTCACTTCAACTTTAACTAAGTGTTTTCCACCAGTTAATTTGCTCCTCGGCTCTCCCCCTGGGCTATTATTGCTTTGCTCACATTGTTATGTTTTCTTGCAGAGTCATTTATGGGAAAGTTTGCTTTATTATTCATTTCAGTGCTCTGGGCTAAAGTCGTGCACAAGATGAGCTGTTCAATCACGTGATCCCTGACATTTGACTTATATTTTAAATTCTTTTATATTGTATAACCCATGAGCCTGCACAGAAGAGCGTGCGACCACGCCAACTGTGGACACACTATGCGAACTATGCAGATGCATAGGGCCCCGTGGCCACTAGGGGGCCCCCATCTACAGCTCTAGTCTCAAAATAGTTTAGTAGAATTAAATGTAATTCAAATTACAACAAATAAACAATAAATTTTGACATTTAAAAACAATAACTGTCACAATGATAATAAAATTGTTTTAAAAGAGGCCCACAGGAATCTTCACAACATCATATCTCGGCTTCTGTATAAAAGGTTTGGACAGCCTGCTCTTTACATAATTAGGTTTATTATGTAATAAACCAAATTGTTGAATCTCATAACACAAAAATTTAAACACAATGAATCTGATTTAAATCTTTGCTCATGATTTTGCCTGATATCTTAAAAATCTTACAGGTGCCAAGTTTGTAAGCTTCTGCACCTGTATGGTCATAGAGAGGGAATTTTTTTTTACCTTTATTATTTTCTTTAGTCTATTGTTCGATTCAGTTTGATTTTTTTCTTTGTTGTTTTTAATTTCACTTTTGAGAACCTACTGTGATGCATCGCCACAAATCATCGAAGGGTTTAAATTTCCCAAAATGATCTTGCATAGGGCCCCCACAAAGCTAGAAACGGCCCTGACGCCCATATCTTTTTGTGTGGTGGATATTTTGCTCTAAATCTTATTGTGAGGAGCTGGTCTGGCCAGTTTGTCCCTTCTGTGAGAACTAAAGCTTATCCTGTATTTTCCTGGCACAATACTTGAAGCTGAAGCAATTAGTGAAATTAAAAGATGGGCCACGGAGGAAGCTTTAAAGGTTTACTTCATGAATTTTCAACTTGCCTATAGGACTGTAGTTTGGGGAGAACATGAATATTAATGTTTTTAAACTTCCATCTGCCTTCCCTATATTTACAGCTTCTAGCTGAAAACCTCCAGACGACATCATCTGTGAGAAGTTTTGCATCGTGAGGGATTAAGCTGATGTCATATAGAGGAGTTGTTAAGTAGTAGGTCATCTACAGTAAGACTATAACCTCTTAAGTCACGAGATTAGATGCATGAAAAGCTGCTTTGTTTTTCAGCTAGAAGCAGAGAGATATTTTAATGAAGGTTTTATACTATTCATATACATGTACCCTCCAAACTAGAACCATAGGAAGAAAGCTGAAAATGAGAGAAGTATCCCTTTAATATGTTCTAGCAAAAATGTAAGATGTAGTCAATCGAGATAAGAAAACTGCAGCATCCACTGAATGGTAGTTTTGGTTATTTAGGTGACAAAAATAAATATTATGAGGTCAAGTAAGGCTGAGGGAACAGGAAGATAGTGATGTGAAAATTGAAGAGAGAAAAATACCACATAAGTGTTGCCAGTTTTTACACTCACATGAAATTACCCTTAAGGAGGGAGCGCCTCTGCAGCATTTCTCGGTCACTGCCTCCATCAAGCCCGTTGCCAAGGTTTTTAATTAAACGGAAAATATAACGGAAAAAATATTTCTAGCAAAAACTAAATAAACTAGTTAGATAGATTAACAGGATTAGTGCGATTCAGACATTCATTCAGGGTGGCATTTCAGTCAGAAATGTGTGTACAGTACTTAGAGCAACTGGTGTGCAGTGCTAATGCTGGATAATGAAGGGATGAACAACCCGCTGGCATTAAAAAGGACCGAGCTGTTTCTGTTTCCTCTCAGTACAGAGAAACCTCACAGTGGAGAGACTGTTGCATTTTTGGACAAATTAGATCAGTTTGCCTGAACAGAGATCTAAAATAAGATTTATGACATACTTATGTTAATGTGGACAATTAAATCCCTTATCCGGTTAAGGGAACAGTGCAGCATTTGGAGAAATATGCTTAATTGGTTTTTGCAGAGTTAGATTATAAGATCAATAACACTGTTATGTATGTGTATTGAAAACAAGGTAACAGCTTGTTTGGCTCTGTCCAAAGAAATCCACCGACTCATTTAAAGCCCACAAATAAACATCTGATATATATATATATATATATATATATGTAAACATTAGTGCAAAAATGCTAAGGTGTGGACTTACAGGTCAGGAAATAGTGATGTTGGTCATATCTCAAGCATAGGTGGTGCTGGTATACAGGTTATTGCTCTGACTTTGAAAGTTTCTTCAAATGCAATCGAGAAAACCATCAAACACTATGATGAAACTGGCTGTCATGAGGACTGCCCCGTGAGAGAAAGACTAAGACTTAGCTCTGCTGTGGAGGATAAAGTTACCAGCCTCAGAAATCTGCAATTAAGGGCACCTCAGACTTGAGTCCACATCGGTGCTTCAGAGATTTCAC
Organism: Ctenopoma kingsleyae; assembly: GCA_032353495.1. Taxonomy (NCBI): domain Eukaryota; kingdom Metazoa; phylum Chordata; class Actinopteri; order Anabantiformes; family Anabantidae; genus Ctenopoma; species Ctenopoma kingsleyae. Next base: position 5,699,003 of record JAUBNQ010000028.1, read on the forward strand.
AGAGAAACACAGAGATTTCAGGTGGCACATCTCAGCTTCAACTGTTAGGAGGAATCACACCTAGATAAGTGAATTGCTGCAAAGAAATCACTACTGAGGGAGTCCAATAAAAAGAGAAAAGTTTGGACCAAGAAAGACAAGGAACAGACACCAGACCATTGGAAATCTGTATCTGATTGTAGGTTACTGTCTCATGAGGCAGAACACCAAAGTGAGTTCAAAATAATAAAACGCTGTGTCCGACCTTTTAGGGCCGTCTATTAATTATTTCCACTTAAACACTGAGGAAGCAGAGTGCATCTTACGTCTGCATGTGTGGTTCATCAGTTTCTGTGTCTCTCTGATTTAACACGGTGAGGCAACATTTGAATTCAGTGTAAATCCAAACATTCAAATATTCTCATCTGGAGGGTTAGCTGATGCTAACTGAGATGAGAAAATTGATTTAAATAAAATAAGAAAATAATACTAATACTGAAAACTGTTAGAATGAATGTATTAACAAGTGGTTGGATAATAACGAGACCCGAGAGTGGTACTGAGCTTCTCATCCAGCTAGAATATGTGTATTTCCTGTAGTAAAACAGCCTCTGAACCTTTTCGACCTCTTAGTACCACAACACCACACAATGCACAACAACCTGAGCTGAGCTGTTTCCTTTAATAACAATAAATTGAGAAGCGACTGTGCACACAATGGATTCTGAAATTATTACATAGTTGCTTTTATAAAAGTGATACGGTAGAAAATGAGAGTTTGTGAGGTGAATTTCCTACTCACAGTCAGCGGCAGACTGGCCCGCATCTCGTCACTTCGCAGCTTTGACAAGTGTTTGTTCACGAACACAACGGCTTGCAAAGCTGTCAGAGCTCACAGCATCTGCTGTATTAATATTCTGTTTTAGGGTGGATTTTTGTTTTAATGATTCATGCTTCTCCTGCTGTCTCAGCCGTCTCTCTCTCTGCAGGTTTATGAAGCCAACAATATGACTAAGTAAAAAAAAAAAAAGCCCCTACAGCGATAGGAACTTGGCAATCCAGTGTATCTGCACATTTTCAAAGATGCTGTCAGTGTCAGTTAAATCCTGTGTCTTTCTTCTTCTGGGCTGAATTAAACATCCACGAACACAACAAAGCTCTGCGTGTGCAGCTCGACAGTGAAACGTCTGCTGCTGCCAGATCCCTGTGAATATGTCTTCACTTTTCCTCAGATTCTGTGTGTTGATACCTCCGACTGACTCGCATTAAACCGGCCTCATCTCTGATTATTTTTATCTCCAGCAAATGAATGTATTATATGAAGCATCTAGCCAGCTGTAGAATAGGCAATTATACGAGAAGGAATTATGATAGCCTGTTCCACGAATAGGATTACCACACAACACAAAAACCTATTTGTACACAAGCTGATTTTCCTTTCATCATCTGCACATCAAAAGCAATTAATTCTTTCATCAAGCCGAGTACAATTTCATTATAACATCACCCCCCCAGGTTTCCTTCAGCAAACAGATGGACAAATACGTGGCTGTGCCACTTTTAAAGAGAGAAACGCCTGTAGCAACACACATCAACTGTACTGACCCGAGCACTTAAAAAGAGAGGCGACTGACAACTGTGGTTACCATGGAGTTCCCACCGGGTCAGCCAGTGGCCAGCTCTGTCCTGGTTCACTGTCAGGTACAAAGATGGAAAGCTCTATAGTTTGACATGGAGCCGAGCCCTGTTCTCTGTTGTGCAGAGCTGCAGATTTATTACAGACTGGATGTCTGGACAGAAGAGCTTACCATGCCTGAGATTTCCGTCTGGACATGCTCTGCCTCAGCCACTTTGAGTGTGGGGTCAGGTGGTAGATCAGCTGTCTGCAAATCTTATCCGAAGACTTTATGGTGTCTGCATCCTGTAGAGCAGGGCAGAAAGTGCGTTTATGATGGCACACAGAACAAAGAACCTAACAGCAGTGATGCAGCATCT
>JAUBNQ010000028.1:5703579-5724640 GCA_032353495.1 Ctenopoma kingsleyae
GATCGCCAATCTTTAATACATCTACATATTCCTTTGCACGTGTTTTAATGCTACATATCCCACAGCAGGTGAGAAAAGATGATCCCTTGCTTCAGATTTAACATCAGGCTGGAGGTATTATAGCTGTGACCTAGAATTTGTTACACAACTTTCAGGTCACAACTAAAATACCTACTTCTAACTATTTTTTATTTGAAAATGGCATCGAGTTCACTGCAGAGGCTAGAAAAACATGCAATCTGTGAACATCACAAAAAAATAGACAATCTTTAACAACGAAAAGGACACTACTAAGGCACTGGATTTTTATCTCTGTGACCTCCTTTGTCAAAGTAAGAATTAATAAAGCCTTTTAGAGAAAAATAATATTTGGCATGATGGAACATAAGTCTCCAGGGCGTACATTGTTGCTGCTGAGCACAGGCCATTACAGAGAGAGAGAGAGAGAGAGATTAGGAGTGGAGAGGCATGGAGGGGGCCGGCTGCCCTAATGGCAGCGTTAGAACTGCCTAAGGAGAGGTGAGAGTGGCCACAGTGGCAGGAACAAGGACAGATGTAGAAATGGTGGTGGAGCATCCAGCTTTGTTTGTGTGTCACTCTTCCAAATACAGTGAAATGTGGGTTAATGCAATGACACATAGCATGCATTTGAGCCATTTCTCATTTAGCGCAAGCTATCCTTTTAAATTTGATGAAGTATGTTTGGCCTCACAGTTAGACTGCACACTGTGGTGAGTCACATGCTGTCTGCCACTCAAACGCTGTGTCACAGGTACACTGCTCCGTGAGTGGCCTACTTTCTAAAAACAAGTGCTTCTGGAGGAGGTAGCCATCAACCCAAGGGGAAAAAGAGGCCGAGGTGGGAGGGGGTCAGAGGTCAGAGAACGGGGTCATCATGCAGAGCAGAGCCTTCAGGATGGGACGAGGCGCCAGTGCACCGGGAGAACACGTCACAATGCATTCACACACACACACATGAGCAGCTCCGGGTTGTTCTCCATCTGTTGCTTTGGGATATGCGGAAACATGTATGGTCGCATCTGCATCAAAGATGCGTTACAGCTGTACAGCGCAAATGTGTGTAAACAGGTCTGACCTTACTGCGCTCAGGCCGAGCTGCGTGCAGTTTCTTCTTACCTTCCTCAGTAATTTGAGCACGTCGGTTGCCTGCTCTATCCTGCGGTCGCGGAGCAGCTTCTGTATCTCTTTGATCCACGCCACTCGCCTCATGTACGGGCTGTGGTTGGTCTTCCGCAGCATGCCGGGCAGTTTGTCTGATTTCAGCATCAGCGCAAACAAAAAATCCCCGCCACCCCTACTGCCCCTGTCGCCCTCTCCAGCGCTATCTAGAAGCTTGCGTCTCTTTTTGGAGAAATTCTCATTGTCCAGGCTGCTCTGCCTGCTCAGTCTGGAACCCATGTTGTTATTTTTTTCTGCAGATGCGCTCGGCGTTTGTGTTGCACATCAGATAATATTACAAAAATGACAGACCCGCGATTAGCCCAGTTAGTTGTTCTGCCAGCAGATGCTCCTCGCTGGAAGGTGGAAAACAGCGCCGTGCTGTCTGGCGCTGCGTTGCTGCCTGGCTGTCAGCAGACTGGGGATCCGGTGCAGAACTACAATATCCCTCCACAGTCTAATTTATCACCATTATATCATGCACCCGTCACAGATTGGTATTTTGATCCATTTTACCCGCCGCCTGCCTCGAAGGATGAAGCTGCTTCATCCTCCAGCCGTGTCCGCGTTACGCTGCTGTTTAGGTTTGTGCAACGTGGAGCGTCCGACCAATCCCAGCATCTGGTGCCCGCTGCGCGTCTCTCCTCCCAGGCTCAATTCACCCTCTGTGTAGTTACAGGGCAGAGTACGAAAATAAAGGATGTCAGTTTTACTTTTAATATACCAGTCTGATAAATCATGTCTTCAATCAGTCTTCCAAATAATTCGACATGAAAGTTTGTCTCCCTTTATCCAGTTTCTCAAATATATGCTTTGCCACTGGCTCCATAAAAACAGGACTTTTTCATTTGGCAATCTCATTGTCTGTCTGCCATGACAGGAGATGTTTTTACATATGTCACAACTCCACTGCTTTGTCTGTCTTTGAGGCACACCCATGTCCCAGTGTACCTTTTTGTCACACAAATGATGATCTTATACAGGGAGCCACGGCGGATTTGCTGTTATCAGATTGAGGTTTGTGGTGTAGGTTCCGTCGCCATCAGTTTAATGACTTTGATCCTGTACTGACCTCATTTCCTGGTATGATTCAGGTTTACACTTGTTTACTACTCTCTAATAAATACTCTCTCTGGCTGCTTTATATTCTCACAAAACTCAGCCTGCTGCATATTTTCCTAGAGGTGGTAATTATGACTGACTGCTGGCCTTAATTTAATGTATCATCCTCATGTTACTAATTTGTTTTGTCAGAGCTTTGACTCTCCAGGCAATGCTGATGAAAAAACTTGTTTCCACAGCATGCGTAAAACAAAACTGAGTTTGAAATATCTATGAAGGGATATTTCTTCGTGTTTCACGTTGGTACATCTTAAAACTACCGGTGATATTAGAGCACTGCAATTACAGCCATGCACACCACACTGAATCTAAAAGCTACTGGGTAGCTGAATTGCAGCACTCCAAACAGAGTCTGTCTGTGAAACACCTATCATTAAAGGGCTGCAACCACTGAGGAAAACACATGACATCACCTCCTTTTTTTCTCTGCTTCAAGTGGGTCTGTAGGCTGCGTTTCACCTGTCGCTCAGGAACAACAGCACTGCATGATTTGATATACTGCGGAGTAAACAGGCATAGACAAGCCTTCCCCTTTATTGTGAGAAAGCAATTGGAGTGAACCCTGACGGGTAGGAGTGTATCCCTCTTAGCAAAGTCACAATGAAACATTTGTGCCTCTAGCTGAGGGATAAAAATATGATCATGCTTCTTGCTGATATTTCATGAAACGATTGCCATTCAGTGACAGTGGTGAGCGCACAAAGGCTGGTTCAAAGGAAGGTTTTTGTGATTTGAAACAGATACGTAATTGGCCTCTTCTGCTATAAATCAGCCCTGTCCATTAAATAAACTCTTTTCCTTGGGGCAGCTCTGAAGCTGGGAGATCCAGAACTGGATAGTGGTGATTAGATTTAGACCCAGTCACAGCCGCAACAGTAGCCGCAGCCCACAGGCTCCTTTGATGGCGCTTTATCAGCTTGGCCCAGCAACAGGAGAGCATGCTGGATTAGCCCAGGTTCCACAGACGGGTATTTGCTGTTGAGAAACTCCTGTCACAGACGCTGCCAGCTTGGACCTGTGCTGCTGGGTGAAGGCTCAGGCATCTCAATTGGTTTGTGGATGCCTGCAGAATAAGTCAAACAGTGTGTGACACAGCTACTGAGCGACGCAACGCTGCCGACTGAGCCAATCACACAAAGCCCCCGAGTCAGGGATGAATGCCGCCTGCATCTGTAAACAGATCACTCACACCTTCACTTTGGCAAGCCTGCCAGATTGATATCAGCATGAAATGGAAGGTTACATAGGACTAGAGAGACACACTCAAGAGCTTCACTCCAATATGAGGAAAGGGAGACATCCATCATTTAAAAATATGATATACTGTCTAGTTTACAAAATGATTAACTGAACCACAAAAAAGTTAATTGCAGTTTTGAACCTCATTATTTTTGTGAATTATCCTAAAGCTCAAACAGACTAGTTACAGAAGCTTTAGGGATCTTTGACCTCCTATCTCCATCCTGCTCTATGACCCTATTTCTTGTCTTTTGTCTATTTTGTTGCCTCCGCCTTTTACAAATATGTTCAAATGAAGCACATGCATGTTATTCAGAAAGAACTCATCAGGATCACATTGTGACACCTCAGCTAAGTCCCACCTAAAAACCAAAGATGACACCATGTTTATGCACAATGACTGAGGCAGGTCATGCAAAACACCTTGTCATTACTGATAACACACACTGAGAGTCGGCTGAATGGGTCAGCTCTCTTCTTGTTTTCTTTTGTCCAATATTTCTCATCTAGTACAAAAACAACAAACCAAAGGTTAGTGAATTTCTACTCTTCCTTCTTTAAAAATATCTAATATCTTTTTTTTTGTATCCTTGTAAAGGTTCAAAGTACAAAATGATAGCTGATGTATGGAGGAGAAGACACTTGTTTCTGAGCTGAAGGATCTCACTGTGAGGTGTGCTGACTTTCCCAAGCAGGAAAATGGTTGGGAAGTCCCTGATTGCTGGTCTGGTGGTCCTTCTGGTGGCTGCAGTGAGTCTGTTCCTTGGGGTGTTCATGGGTTTGGGGAAGAAAAACACGCCTCCCCCTTCCGACCACTTCTATTCAAAGGCTGCTGTGGCTGCTGATGCCGGAAGGTGTTCAGAAGTGGGGAGGTAAGGAGACTCTAATACTCTAGACTTTTGTTTTCCACATGTGGCAGACTGTGGTAATATTATATGGCCTGATTCTTGTCTTTCTTAGGGACATTTTGAAGAAAAATGGTTCAGCCGTAGATGCTTCCATCGCTGCCTTGCTATGTGTTGGCCTTTTGAACGCTCACAGCATGGGCATCGGAGGAGGACTCTTCTTTGTCATCTATAATGCTTCGACGGGTGTGTGTGTGCTTAATTAACTAAAACCTCTCAACATAGCAAAATAAGCAACAAAAAAACACACTTGTCAATCTGTCCTCATTTTCTGCTCAACAGGGAAAGTGGAAACCATAGATGCGAGGGAGACGGCACCCATGAACGCTACTGAAGACATGTTTGGCAACAACACCAAACTCTCTCGTACAGGTAGAAACTAGAAGTGAGCTGTTGGAGTATTTCCCAGGCACAGGGAAGCAGGAGTAATTCAATCCATGCAGTTATAACTTTATTGTATTCTGTGACTCTGTGGAAGCTACTGTACCATAACAAATGTTCCATCAGAGCTACAGAGGGATTTAGAGAGAATAAATACTTAAATAAATCCATCCATTTTCATAAAAATAAAATAGAAAATATAGATTTGCAGTTCAGTGTATCTACAGTGTACATGTCTCAGGGTGCCATGCAGATAACTGGAACTGCTGTTTCTTTCCGACAGGTGGATTGTCCATAGCAATTCCAGGAGAGATCCGCGGTTATGAGATGGCACACAAGAGGCATGGCAGGCTGCCATGGAGGGAGCTGTTTGAGCCCAGCATCGCCTTGGCACGTCACGGCTTTCCTATAGGAAAGGCCTTGGCTCATGCCATCTTCAAGAGCAAAGATTCCATTCAAGGAGACACCACAATGTGGTGAGTGAAGTGATGAGCGGGAAGAATGAAAGGCTGAAGAAAAAAGGCTAAGCTGAAGTGCTAATTAAGCTAACAATCCATTTGCTGAAACCACCACAGATGTATTACAAGACCTGATTAAAGAGTCCAATATGGTGCCCATTTATTTGACTGGAAAATGCTCATCCAGTGCATGGGCCAAATTTGCTTTCTTGCTTCCAGTTTGCTTCAGACTTGTGCAGTCATACACTGCACATCTCCCTGCCCCCCACCACCTGCTTAGTCCCATAGATTTTACTCTGGAATGACATCACACACAGAAAAACCGGATGTGTCTTGTCAACTCTTTTCTTGGTGGTGTTTTGGGGTGACTTGGAAGTCTTAGCTGTAGAACTGTGAGTGGCCACTGGGACAAATCCAGCTCTCGTAATACATCCACAAATGCGTCACCTCTACTGGACAAATGAAGCATTCCTCCTATCTAAATCGCTGTAAGAAAGCAAATAAGTTCAACAATTACTTTAAAGCTACACTCGATATATTCAGTCAGTGCTGTGTTGCTGTTTAGCAGTGTTTTCTTAATACTACCACTGGGTGTGCCAAAGTCAGACCTGTTGAAATAGTGGCTTTAATTTTCTACATACTTAATAATTTTTGTGATGTAACTTTTTTTTTTTTTTTTAATCATTTTCTCTTCTTCCAGTGAGGTGTTTTGTGACTCTCAAAAAAACATCCTGAAAGAAAACGATATTGTTAGATTCCCAAAGCTAGCTGACACGTATCAAAGAATAGCAGATGAGGGGCCTGATGTGTTTTACAATGGGTCAATGGCACAGAGCATTGTTGAGGATATCCAGGCAGCAGGTACCAGTTGTTCTCTTCTTTCTTCTGCATTGTTGTCTTTAGAATTATAAGAATGAATAATCAACTCAAATTATTTTTTTAGAAATAAAAAGCAAACATTAATATTGCATTATTCCTCATTACATTTCCATCCTTGATCCAGGTGGCATTATCACCGTGGATGATCTGTTGGAGTATCAGCCTGTGCTGAATGAGAACCCTCTGAAGCTGAACGTTGGGGAATACACCATGCATGTCCCAGACGCCCCCTCCAGTGGCCCTGTGCTGGCACTCATACTGAACATAGTGGATGGTGAGCAGCCTGGCCAAGTGCTTGTGCAGCCATGCAAAAGAAAGGATGTCAGGTTTCCCCAGGTCGTCCCTGGAATGTGTCTCAGCCAGTTTTGGAAGCAGAAAACACAGCCGCTTCCCAAATCTGCTTGCCAAATTTGATTCACCATTGAGTTCCCATTTGTTAGGGCAGAGAATCTTTAGTCATGCTCTAAATGAAAAGTGGCATCATTAATTTCAAATGAGGGATAAGATTTAATATGTTCATATATGACTCTGGAGGAACACGTTCTCACAGATTTATATCTGCTGGAAGGGCTCGTGTTATTATTTGACTTACAGTTTAATGACCTGCCACTGACTGAAATGGGCTTTTAGCACAATGATGGAGGAGCCTCATTAGCTGATTAGGCCAAGAAAATGTAATTTTTCATTTGTCTAGACATGTTTTTCCTGTGGATATTTTGCAGGGTACAACTTCACAGACACAAGTGTCTCTACAGCAGAGAAAAAGACTCTGACATACCATCGCATTGTAGAGGCATTTCGTTTTGCTTATGCCAAAAGGAGCAGACTCGGGGACCCACGTTATCTCAATATTACTGACGTAAGCCTCAATGTTTATGTTATTTCCTTTCAGTATGATCACTGTTGTATGCTGATTTAAAAAAAATTCAAGTTGGATTTCATGTGTTGTCACAGGTGAATCATTTAGGATTTTCATGACATGCCGTCAGCTCTTCTATGTGTTTTGCTCTCCTCAGCTCATCCAAAACATGACCTCAGACTACTTTGCTGATGGTATAAGGAGTAAAATTACAGATGACACCACACACCCAGACAACTATTATGAGCCAGACTATTTTGTCCCGGACAACCATGGGACAGCTCACCTGTCGGTCATAGCTGAGGATGGAAGTGCTGTGGCGGCCACAAGTACCATTAATCTATAGTAAGAAGTCAAGCTTTCAGAGTATTTAAATATGTAGACTCTCCTTGAAAGAAAACATAACATATTTCCATAATTTGTCAAGCAGAAACACATTCTGGTGCTTATTAGCTGTGAATTTGAAGTAATCATTCATTAATTAATATTTATTTGATTTATTTCCTCAGCTTTGGTTCCAAAGTTATGTCTCGATCGACTGGAATAATCTTTAACGATGAAATGGATGACTTCAGCTCTCCGCACATGACCAACGGGTTTGGAATCCCTCCCTCTCCCAACAACTTCATCCAACCAGGTGTGGGTGGACTGAGTTATCACACTTGTATTACTCCAAGCCCCATTTTAGGTTATAACTCTTGTTTCCACAATCAAGTGAGAGGAGAAGGAAGAGGTTACTGCACCCTTTCTCTAGTGAGGATGATACAGAGGTGATGTTTCCATCAGTGTTTCACTTGTTCCTGCATTCATCACTGTCAGGAACCATGATAGGTTTAGCTCACAGCATCATCCTCATTAATGTTAAAGCTGTAAGGTTACCATCACTGCAAAAGGGTTTTCTGATGATCAGTTAATATCTTGCATTGGCAAACACAACATGCACCTGGAAGACAGTATAAATGTTTGTTGATGATATGCTTGGATATGTACATTTATGTAAATATTCCTTTAAAAAAACACCTGTTTCCAGCTATACTAGATATTTTAATATTAACAATGTCTACACTCTATTTCTGATCAATTTAATGTTATAGAATCTTTCAAAAATTGTCATTTCTATGTGAGTCCAAACTTTTGACTGGTAGTGTATATGAAGTGCTCATTATCTATGATGATTCAGCAACCACACATACTGACTCACAACCATTACAAAAACAGAGCATCATATTACTACAGTGATAAAATCACAAGTCTTATAACCATAAAATGTTTTACTTGTTTTAAGGTGACAAATAGGGCCCCAAATGCTAGCAGCCTAGGGCCTCAAGATTTCTTAACCCGGCCCTGAGCATAGGGACCACTGAACTGCACGGTAACAAGTGAACGTTTATCCATAAAGTAGACGTGGCCACATTGTGTTTATCTGTTGCAGGCAAGAGGCCGCTGTCTTCCATGTGTCCCACTATCATCTTCGACAAAGAAAACAGAGTGAAAATGGTCGTAGGTGCATCTGGGGGCACAAAAATCACCACAGCTACTGCCTTAGTAAGTCTGATTCATTCACATGCACGTCCATCCTGTAGACTCACACAGCGACTACAGTGCGTGACGTTTGACGTCTTGCATTTTATGACTAAAAAACAGGTAATCTTAAACTCCTTGTTCTTCAACTACGACCTGAAGAAAGCTGTGACAGCACCACGAGTTCACAATCAGCTCAACCCAAATATGACAGTGGTGGAGCAGGGCTTTGAAAAGGTGAGTTGCACATGGACACATGTGATGCTGAACAACATTTGGAATATATGAAATCACTGAACCGCCTTTGATGTTGCTAATTACATATTACATACTGATTTGACTACAAACATACAATGTTTGCAGAATAATTATTTTTATACCCCACAGGGAACCATGTATTTTAATTCATTAAAAAAATATTTTAGATCAACTATTTGAATATTTTAAATATCAGCAAATATAGTAACAGAAGATCATATTTTGGATATGTGACTAAAAACCACAAACGTTAAATAACCTCATGGTGGCAGTAAAAGAAAAGACCAGGGGATCAACAAAGTTATAAGGCTTCATATCGTGGACACTGTGAATATCTTCATGCTGATAGCATTGATAAAAATTACAGTGAAGAGTAACATGACAACTTGACAGATTAGTCATACTGGGTACTGACATGCATCAGAAAACTATCAGAAATTTTAATTGTGATGCATAATTAATAGACTAAGGAATTAAATTATGTCATTTTTTTTACCTTTAATGACCTCTATTGAAGACTAGAAAGACTGTAACCTCCTGGAAAAAGGTTTCTATATTTGTTCTGAGTATGTGTGTGTGATTATGATACCATGGCAGAGTGTTCTGGAGGGTCTGGCCCAGAAGAACCATGTAACACAGCTGCTGAGGACTCCTGACTCTGTGGTTCAAGCAGTAGTACGGCAGGGAGAGCGTCTCTGTGCAGAGTCTGACCCCAGGAAAGGAGGTTATCCAGCAGGATACTGAACGTGCATTCAGGCCCTCCTCTGCTCCTCCCAGTCTGGACAGTCTCTTAAAAGACACTCGGATGGAGGCACAACACAAAGGCTCCTGCACTGAAGACTCAAGCAGTGTTTAAGCTACAGAGGCACAGACAGCACTCCTCTCAGATGAATATCTTTTACTCAAACATGGAAAATGACTCCAGTGACTTCAATACCTCTTTTATTGAAACCTAATTATACAGCATTACTTTTTTGGCATTATTTCTGTGTTTTGAAGTAAAGTAAGAGGTGGCACCTAGTTTGACTCCTGTTTATGTACAGTATAACACAGTACCTGACATATTAAAAACAATGAAGGAAGTACCAAAAATAAAACAAATGATAATGTCATTCTAAGAAATGTTCTTAGGTTTCATCACTATGTTTTAGGTAAGAATCTGAGTGACTGTAGGTTTTCTATGTAGTACTTTCATTTATTTTATTGTCTAATGAAGCCTACTGTTGATAAGTGGACAATTTGTCTGAAAAAGAATGGTTTGTTTTTATATCAGACGGGTGGAAAACCAATTAAAAACTAGATGAGAAAGCAGGTATACCAAAAGGACATCTCAGGTTGTTGCCTGCTTTACCAAAATGTCTCCCTACATCTTTCTGCTGATGTAAGTTCATCCTGAAACAAGCATTCATTTAGACGCGACTGTGTTGTTTTCTACCGTGCTTCAATAGTGAAACTATTCATTTTTGAATTGTACATTTTTAAGATCTAGTAGAGGCTAAATGAATGTATAGTGTTTTCTGAAAAATACATTTGCATATATATTTTTCTAAACATGCATTGTTCTTATGCTTGTTATTAAACATTTTGAACAAAGACGCTATATTTTACCCTAGAAACTGTGCTGTTTCTCTATTGGAATATTAGGCACAAAATCACTATATCTTTTAGTCTGGAGTTAGAGTTTGTTTATCAGTGTTAATACTGGACCGTTTGTATTGTGGTAAATAAATTGAATCCCGTATCCAGTATCACATTGACCCAAAGCTTCAGTACAATCAATAATTACTTTCATTATTAGTTCATTAACAAGGCCAATGTGCTGTATTTTTGACTAGACGTCCATGACCCAACGGGCTAAATAATAACATGAGGATGCTAAAATGTTCAGAAGGTTCAGGAATATGTCATGAGTATTGTAGGTATTTGATCACAAGTACTGGACAAATTAAATCAGTTCTGATCTGGCATGTCATCCAGCATTTGGTGAGACATTTTTTTTTTGGATGAATTGGTCATAAAATGTGATCTGTTCTTATGTTCTTACTCAAGTATACACAACCTCAATCAATTGGAGTCGTCCACGCCTTTATTAAACACATCCTTTAAACACTCGAAGTGCTAAGTGAAACCTGCACAGGTTTAGGGAGGAATTTTCCACGGTTCTTCTCAAGCTCAGCTTCTGCTCAGACGTATTTTTAGAGTGTCTAGTAGGAATGACTCTCATGAGGTCATTCCATAGCATCTCTATTAGGGTGAGGTCTGGGCTCCTCCTACACCACTTCAAAAGATAGATCTTCTCTTTTTTTTAAGGTGGTCCTGTACTAGATTTATTTTAAATTTTACTATATCTCTGTGCAGCATCACCCAACGTCTACAAAGCTTCAGCTCCCAAATCATGATGTTCCAACCACTGTACTTCACAGTCAGAATGATAATTTCATCCTGTCCAGGTATTAAATACAAGGACTGACTTATTCTTGTGAACCAGCACTTCAGTTAACTCACTTAATATGTATATTTAATAAGACATGAAACATTTGTGAAAAAAATCTGTTATTAGCTTAAGCACACTGTGTTTAAGTGTGTGTACTTGTGACTTAGGTGAAGCTCTGATCACATATTATGACCAATTCATGCAGAAAACGAGATCACTCAAGTGCACAGAATTTGCCTTTGGGTGAAAAACTCAATCTCAAAAATGTGAGATTTTTGTCTTTGTGATTTATGTTTGGAGTTCAAACTTTTTTATCATGTGAAATTTGAATGAGTTTGTCATGTTCCCTCAACATGAAATCACAGAAATCGCTCCGCTACATTAAATGCACTCTGTAAGTGGGGCAGTCGAATAAAAATAGGACATTTTCTGCTGAACCTGATGGATAACGATTAGTGATTTGAATCTGACTGCAGTAATTTAATCACACAACATTATAGCTCTGAGGGAAATAAACTGAACACCATGTGCTAAACTCAAAGAAGTTGACTCCTATATTCAGCAAAGTTTTTAATAAAAAAAAGGACCCTGTCAGCACAGATGGTAAATGCAGGAAAAAAATGCTTCACAATAGGCTGTGAGGGCTCAAATACCTGAAATATTACGATACTGCATGGAGAAGTTGCAACATTAAATAGTAATGAAACTTTAACTACACTAATATTTCCAATGCAGATATATATTTATTGTAATTAGTCCTCCTACTACTTGTATCAAATTAACTGATACATTACAATGAACATGTCATTTATTTTCTTAAAAGACTAAGTAATGGATTAGAGGTCTGTCAGAACGTTGTCAGCCAAAAGAGTTTCGCCAATTGTGTCAGACATAAGATGAATAAAGATCTAGTATCTGCTGTAATGTCAGCATACGTCTATTACAGTATAAATGTGATCACAATTTCCTCCTCTGGATCCAGCTTCATCAGTATTCTACAGGCGTAATATGAATCATCCAGGCCGCTGAAACACATTCATCTTGCAGCTAACTGTGATATTACCCCTCATTCATCACAAAGCAATGGATAAATCAGCACGACTGTGACAGCTCCTGATAAACTTTCAACATTTCTACCACACCGCTGGCTGGCATGCATGTCTATCAGACAAAGTTGGACTGCTTTCATGGTGGAAACTAGTAAACCGTGTTAAATTTAATACCCATGACCATGAGTGACGACAACAGATCCAAATTTTGATCTACTGGAAACTCAGCTTTATTTAAGACTGCTGACACAGTCCTGTTTAATTATTATCCTGGCACTGTGTGCAAAGATTCTTTTTTTTTTTTTTAATGAAATGCGCTTTTGTGCTGAGAGAAGAGAGAAGGACAGAGCTTCAACACCATCTAGAGGTGAGCAGCAGGTACTCAATCTAGTTAGAGGAGGCACTGTGTTATTTTCAGCTGCCGTAACATCTAGTTTGTTGATGTACAGGGAGTAGTTAAAGTCGCATAGAGACTGGTGGTGCTGGTGACTGCAGCTCTTGGTCCAGCAGCCGGAAAAGCATGGCACTTTTGTTGCACTGTGAAGTCTGTCCTAAAGAACGGTGAAGCTGAGCCTGCAGGTAGTGGACGTCCCGCAGCCGCTCCTTACAGTTCAGCTTTGAGAAATAGTCTGCGGCCTCGTTTAGGGTGTCGACGGCCAAAGCTGCCAAGTGCAAATCTGCAAAAAGACGATGAGCAGCAGCGTGTAAATGATAATGAACAACAAGATACTTTGAGAGGGAGATCAGTGTTCAGGCAGGGGGCTGTAGAGCTGTTACCTGCTTGCCCTTGGCCGTTTGGCTTGAACCCAGCCACTGCCATCTGACAGTGGGCTGTCAGCAGCAGGGCGCGGCCTTTATCCATGACTGATCCGTGGGCCAGAACAGGCTCAATGGCTTCATGCAGGACACTCAGAGCCTGCTCAGGAACCCCCAACATAAGCTGCACAATGGACAGAAACCAAAAATACACTGAGTGCGCTCACCTGTGCCATTTTTTTGTTTTGCATATACAGCAGCCATGCAAATAAGAGCTCTGGTGATGAGCATATATGGGAGCTGTAGCAGTGTTTGGGTGTTTCTCTGTTGTCTCTAACCTGAGTGAAGGCCAGGTGAAGGATGGTCTCTGAGGCCAGGGACTGTAGGTGGTGCAGTCTGGCCAGAGCCAAGGCCTGCAGGAGAAGAGGAAGAGCTGTGGAGAAGCCAGACGATTCCCAGTGGAGCTCAGCGGTGCAGAGCATCACTCTGTATGAGATGTACACAGGCAGTGAGTTAGACAAGAATAAAAATGTGGCTTAGTGTGGGTGCCAGTATGCCTGGAAATATATTTCTGGAAAAGTATTATTTTGTTTCTGTCTTTTTAAAATGATGCATAATGTCAGTTAGATATTATTGACATTATGCATGATAAGTTAGATATGAAAATGTTTGAATTACTTCAATTCCACCTATAGAAAAAACAAACAAAGGTAGACTAAGCTTAGGTGCGTTCACTCAGGCAGGGAGAACATTTTCTAACATTATGGAGTGAGATAATGTGTTATCCAATAAATTAATTATATAAATGAATTTATTAATATATATATTTATAAAAATAAATAAATAAATTGGAGTCTATCTACCTGATGACCATCTCTGTACATTTGGTCTTCTCACAGTGAACCTGAAGCCGCTGTAAGATGCTGTACGCCTCAGTGCTTCGGTTGAGAGCCTGCAGAACTTGAGCTTTCCTGTCAACAAGCTAAACCGTTACTGCAACAGCACAAATTACCCATGTATGAGCCAAGACTTCAAGATTTGTGCTTTGGCATTACCTGTAGAGACCTTCTGGTTTGTTTAACGCTGAGATAGCGGTGACTAGTGGCTCTGCTAAATGGCATTTCCCTTCGTTCATATGTCTCTCAAACTGGATTTTCAGATCGCACAGCATCCAGAGCTGAAACGGAGATCAAGTACACACAGAAAAACACATTACTTTTATCCTCTAATAAACTTTTAGTAAATACAAGCTGGAGCTAAAGAATGAGCTAAACTGCAGTAGCTGTAAAGCCACAGCTCAAACCAGCTAATGCTAAAACTAAGTGTACTTGATAATTTCCTTGCTGTACCTGTAACACAAATATTTTCATAAACACTTTACCAGTATGTTTACCACTAAACAATAAAACATACCATGCAATTTGTCATGGTTTAGCTATTTGTAAAACACATATTCAAATATATAAAACTAGTACAACTAAACTGAACTATAAATAAAATCATTATACTAATTACTAATATTATACTTAATATAAATATTAATAGTTGAAGTGCCGACACACAGCTAACAAAACAGAAATACATTTAATCCCTATGAAAAAACTACTTAATGAGAAAGTTAAAGTAACACGTTGTGTTTGTTACAGTAAGCTTCAGGTTATAAAACCTGCTGAAAAAGCCAAAAGACAAAAACTGGAATTACAACCATTTCATCTTTCATGCAGTTTGCTAGCCAGCCTGAAAACTCTTGTTTTACAGTTTTACTCTTTTTGCAATTATAGATCTCAGGCTTTATATGGCAAGACCAGTGTATGGGTGACAGAACCCACCTTTGCATGCTGAGTGTGAGGGGGAAACTGTTCTTTCAGATGCTGGAGAATCTCTGAAACTGCATTGTACAGACCCTACAACAGAAGAAAGGGCACGTGCAATAAAGAGTTAAGTGCTGAACTCTGCCCAGGAGCTGGAAAGCAGAACTGATCAATGTCTATTACCTTCCCGCAATGCTGGGCCAACTGACTAATGGATATGCAACAGCGGGGCAGAAAGCAGACAGTCGAGATCAAATCAAATGCGTTACCTGCTCAGCATGGAGCTCAGCCAGGTGGCAGAGAGCCACGGCGAAGGCCTCTGTGTTATTCTGCTGGACCCCAAAGTTGACTGGCTCCAGGCTGCTCATATTGAGAAGCAGCTGGGCCTGCTGCAGAGCCATGGTGCTGCACGACACACAAGAGGCCACATTAATGACTTAAACAAAAGTCTTATGGTTTTAGTATTTATGCTCTTCAAAAGTCTGACATGTGCTGAAGATATTCAAATGTCCAAAATGTTAACCCATGCATAGAAACAATACATATTTTAACCATGTTTCACAGTTGGTGAGAACACTTTTGTTCATTTGTTTCCTGAATCTGCCTCCTATTACCTTATTAGTGATGTTGGCCAGGCTACACCGCACAAAGACTTAATTTAATATGAGTGTGGTTGCATTTCTGTGCTAGCATGTATTCAACTGTCACTAACAGTGAACAGAACTGACAACTGTGCGCTGAGGTGTCAAAGTGAGGAGCCTGACCTCTTGCCATACATCCTCCATATGGACGTGGTCTGAGCCAGGCTGATCTCAATCAGCTCCGACAGACTGTGTTTCCAATGCAAGATGTCCGTGTCCTTCAGTGCATCCATCAGTTTGTGGGCTGTCTTACCCTGTGTTGCCCCCTGCTGGACCAGAGACTGAATGCCCAGAGATGCCAGGTACTATGACAAGAGGATTATCTATCAGTGTGGAGGAAAAACACATGTCTAGGACCAAATATACAAAGCCAGGGTTAAGCCAGGCAACATGACTGATGAATGATGTATTCAGTGTTGCCCTTAATGTGTGGAAAACCATGTGTTAATATGCAATCTACCACATTTTTTATGTTATTGTATTGTACTGTGTATTCCTGTATGTAACTTTATGCATCAATATTGACTTATTACACACCCTGTACTGGATCCAATAGTACAGTACTATAAAAAGCAGCCTGTAAAAAGTTCATCCAGCACACTATGGCTTAAGGGGTTAAAGGAAAACAACATTGGCAAAATACAACTATTAAATAACAGCCATAACTTAAGAGGTGATAAAATAATGTTGATAACTGACATGTTTATCTAACATCTATGATCTAACAGCTACATACTGTATAATTACATAAAGAACAGTGGAACAGCATTTTAGAATAGCTTTGGCTTTAATGTGCAAAACCAATTGGAAAGAGCCTAATGAACTTGTTATATCTCTCCTTATTTAAACATAAAAAACTATTTAGCAAATGATGACTAGATGCACATAATGGCAGACCTCTAAGTGTAACTTATTTGGGAGCTCAGGTTGTACTCACTGGCAGGCAGAAATGGGCAGCCATTTTCACTGAATCCTCAGTTAACACAGTGCTGTCAGATCCCTTCATCTGTTCCAGTGTGTAGAGCCAACTCTGGGACACAGTGACAGTGAAGTGCACTACTTAAACACAACGGAGCCATTAATCATGGAAAAAAAGCGACATCAAGTAAAATACTGACAGGAGGAAGAGAGGAAAAAAGGTAACTTACCAGGCAGTGCTGCAAACACACATGGTCATTGGACTCCTGGGCAATGCGAATAGCCTCCTGCAGAGCCAGGTCAGCCTGCTGACTGATAGCAAAAAATAAGGTAAAACAGCAAAATACAGTACATAATACAAATAATGTTATCTGGTAACTTGTCCTTCCCCAAAGACACCAGCAGCGCTTGTACTCACTAGTGGCCAAAGCGACAATGCAGGCTTGCCAAATTAAGTGCAGCATAGCGCAGACTTCGTCCATATCCCTCATCCCCGTTGCTCTTTCCCTCACTTCCAGACAAGATGAGGCGGTCAAAATAATGCAAGAGACTGTGGGCGGAGAGGAAGATGTCCTGCACTCTCATGCTGTTCAAATAGTTTAAGTAATGCTGAGGGGAGAGAAAAGCCCACAGAGCTGATGAAGGACACATCGCTGCCTCCCCTGAAAACTCACTGAAGTTGATAAACGCAGAACAAACTCATAAAAAATGAAAATAAGGAGGGTGGGCCTCACCGCCTCAGCAAAATCTGGGTTAAACTTCAGCATGTTGTTGAGCTCTTCCTGCAGTGCAGCTGGCTTCAGAGCTTTGTTCTCATCATTCTTCAGAAGGTATGCCTGTTGAAAGATGCATAAAAATAATCTATAAGGGCCCCTGAGTGCCTCAATAGCACATACAGTATAGGTTTCACATAGGATATAGATGGTAATTTTTTTTAAAATACCATCAAATGGTTTGAAGAAGCTAGCACTTCAGTTCAGTTGATTTAAACACTCACCTGTTTTGCAAGAAAGTATTCTGCTTGTTTTTGTGACAGGGGCCCTCTGCTTGGTGCATTGTCATTCCTAGAGCAGACGCAAAACAACACGTGAGAAGCTGCTGTTCACAGATGTCCCGGTGCAATAGCATCAAAACAAAACCATTTCTGATCACCAAGCTATACAGAGCTATGCTTTAGAATTTTAGCACACAAACAGTGAAAACCAAACAAATGACCTTAAAAGCTGAGTTTGAAGTAAAACATGTTATGGCACATTAATGAAATTATTTAATCTGTAAATGGCACACTAACCGAAGCTCTGACTCATGCAGTGGTGTGTCCAACTCTTCTTTGTCTATTCTGTCCGCAATGGTATCCTCAGTGCTGGTGAGGTCCATGTCAGAATCGTCAGCTGTCAGTGCTGGCAAACCCACCTGGCCATCAGTAGGCTTGGCATAGTGACTGTGATAGTAGTGCTGCAAAGACTTGTACAGCTTGTAGACCTGACTGAATGACAGCTTGTTGTAGGCCAGGAGCATGTATCTCATAAAAAGACCTTAAAAACAGTTGAGAAATAGCTTAATACAAGTCTGCCTAAACAAACATTTCAGGATTTTCTGACTTCAAGAGCTGTCAAATCATGTGTACAACTCACCCACAACACTGGTTTTATAAGCCTCTGTATCAAAGGCAGTGAATGGAGTGGGAAGAGTGGAAAAGAAGTACTCCATGTCTTTTAGCTCTCCATCAGCCATTTCATGCAACCTTTAAAGGGAACCACAGCCTCAGCAATGACACATGACAACATTTAACATAACATTTAATCATATTTCAATATAACAAGGCTGTGTGCCACCGAGTAATTAAACACAGAATATGAAGGCAAAGCAGCACACCTGAGTTTGACCGCATACGCGGTCTGAGGGCAACACTCCTCCACTGTCTTCAGGAACTGGCCAAGAGTCAAATCTGGACCCTGTTAACACCCCATGAAACAAAAGACACATCTACAATGAGATACCAAATTGAACAAGGCAGAGTACAATATACAGTAACGGTGTCAATAACACCAACCTGTTGTAAGGGCAGAATGAGTTTGTTAAGTCGTCTTCTTTCTGGCAGAGTGATTTTAGATGCAGTCATCTCGTACAGCAGCGCCAGGACGGAGATTTTATACGGAGTGACCCAGTCTTTGATACCAAACACGTTGGCATGGACCACACCGTTGGTCATCATAGGGTTGAAGTACAAACTTTCATGCACACTCGCCATCTTTATGTCGACTTAAGCTACAGTGAAGAAAGACAAATTCAGCAGTACACTGGATCAACATTTGAGCGGAAAAAGTTGAATGCAGCCATCAGTCAAACGGAGTGCAACAGCTAACGCTAGCTAGCATACAGAGTTCATTAAACGTTATCTAAGTGTCGTGAAGAATCACATAAACACGTAGACCCCTAGTCGCAGCTAACTTCTAAATTAAGTACCTTACTGACAGTGAAACGTTGCTTCGATCTCTTCATGTAATTCGGTTTGTTTTAAACATGTTGACAAAATTTGCCTCTTCGCTTTCAAACCGCCCTCCTCCTGTCACCTTAAAAACGCGTCACGACGAGACGTCATAAAGGTACGTCCTTTTTTTCATTCAGCTTTACAAGCACATTCCAAGTGTGGAACAACAAATAATGACCACGACAATTTAATCTCAGTTTTATTTATTTTTTTTATTAATAACCGCTACTGTGGACACACTCAGTGGGAAGTAGTTTGATTTGAGCAATATTCCCGTTGTTACAGTAAAAATAGCCTTTATTCTGAAGGTCTTAACCGGACCTTTTTTTTTTAAAACACGAAGTAACTGCCTTCTGTGACTCCACGCATATCAACCACAGTCAGAGGATACAATATATATAGTAATTCGTCAGGTGAAAACAAGAAAAACTTGAGAAACAATCAGTTTTGCACGTCGTGACCACCCGATCGTACAAGCGTTCACATCATGGTCAAGGTAACATTACGGCTCCCGAACTTCCGGCTGACACTTTCCAAAACAAAACTGTTAATAAGTCAAATTCATCGTAAAATTTTACAGTATGGTGTTTAGTTCCCGTGTCTTTGTCATCTATACGTCCTACTGAAGACAGATTTGAAAAAGTCCAAACCTAGAAACTGCCACAATACCCCTGTCATGTCCTTCTTTGGAGACTTCTACACTTCTTTAGATTTAAACATACATATAATTATGCCAACACTGAACCCGAATAAGTTAAATCCATCTTGAATTAACAAATTGAATCGTTAAAACTCCAAATTACTATTCAATATTCTCCAGAGTACACAGATATGTTCAATATTTTGTTCTGGTTTTCTGAATAACAATCATCTCTAATCTCCGGATACAATACATTAACCATTTTACTTTAATGCTGCAAACTATTTTCCCATTTCAATAAGATTCTTAAAGTGGCAAGTGAAGACAGATTTGTGTCAAATTTTGTGTGCGGTACACTTTTATTATATATTAAGTAACTAAGTGTAGTGTATATGAAATTCACTAAAAACTTTTCCAGGTTTTGGAAAGCCCAGTGTGGACAGTTTTAAAATGCATGAAGTTATGTTCCCAGCACACTACCGATGTCTCATTTGGCAGATGGCTGACAGTCCTGGGAACATTGGAGCAGGTTCTCGGCCCCAGAGCTGTGCTGGAGAGAGCTTTCACAGTTTCACCACACATCCTCCAGCAATATTTCATCCACATGGTGGTTCTATAGCTCAGCTGGTACCAGATCAGCTTTTAGTTTTCAGCTAATAAGTTATATTAAGTTAAAGATATTCCAGGTTTCCAATTTTAATTTCAGTAATTCCAGTAGTTTCAATTTACTATGGAAAGTTTACATTTCTAAAACCTAAAGTGTGGTTAGAATTCAATGTGCATGTTTTAAACATGAACCATTACTGTTTTAGGACCCTTCACAAGTAAGGTCAAAGGGAATCTTTAGCAGGAGTTACTGAGAACAATCTTTCTATGATTGTAGAGGCACTGGGAGATCAGTATCCCTGATAGTATTGAAATTAGTTTATCGTAAGTGAATTATGTTTGATAAAAAAAATTCGAATGACGTGCAAGTATATGTGCAGTGTGAAAATACAACTAGAGTCGCCAGATTTGTTGGAGTTTTGCCAGGTTCTTATAAATTATGAGTAAATTAAGCAACGCTATCCAGAAGAGGGCAGTATTAAACCACCAGCCTGTACAGCTGGTTTCAGAATTTCATCTCATTAGGAACCAGTGTGAGAATGACCAGAGACAGCACAATCAGTGTGCCCACCCTCCACTCCCTCCATGTGCAGCCTCTCTCTTCGTCATTCTTATCACAGTGACACCTGTCAGTGTAGATATTTTTTTGAAAAGCTTTCATAAATTTACTGTAAATGCCTCTGTCAATACATGAGTCATAGTAAACTCACATTACCAACTGTATGACTGCACAGTTTGCAGGATTTGATATTCAAAGGATCAGCACAAACAAACTGTGAAACTGTCATTAGCTTCCAGGATTCGTGAGCAATAAAACTAAAACTTTCACTTTAACTTTGATATCTATCTATCTATCTATCTATCTATCTATCTATCTATCTATCTATCTATCTATCTATCTATCTATCTATCTA
>JAUBNQ010000028.1:5745954-5763445 GCA_032353495.1 Ctenopoma kingsleyae
TTTTTGCAGCATGTTGCCTGAGCAGCACCCAGATTTTGTTGAGCATGCACTTGATCTGTCTTTTTGATTTTAGCAACAAATTATCAGCTACACATGCAGTGAAATTTACACTTAACATCCAAATGTCACTGATAATTACTTGTGTTAATCTTCAGTAACATGGAAAAAGTGCAAAGCCAAATCCCAGCTTAAATATTAACGCTCCATTTGACTTAATCCCTTGGTAATGCAAATTGTTCCCAGGTGTGGTGATGCCAAAACCAAACGCAGTCACAAGCTGTGTCCCGAATCCATTCCACACACTAAATCTAATCAGGTTTTGGATGTGAAGTGTGTTCATACTGGAAAAGTGACAAATTAAACAGTGAGGATGCATGTTACAGAAACTCCTGTTCTTTCTGAGTGTGCTGTTGACTGACAGTATTGTGCTACAGTACAAAGCAGTAAGACAATAGAGGAGCTACTCCTAGATAGAAAAAATTGAAAACAATGTGTGGATGGTGGTGAAACCATTTTGTGAACACCCAGAAATAAAAACTAACCATTAACAACTTTTCTTTCTCTTTGTGAAGTTTAGTGTGTGGTGGCTTCTAGTTTGATTGACATGCATGTATTTCCTGTTAATATGAAACAGTTAAATATGTTGATTTACTAACAGCAAAAAGTAGGACATACAATTATGCCGACAGCTTCCATATTGTCTGGACTTTACATGCAGCAGAACAGAAACTTATGAAGGAGAGATGAAGTAAAACAGATGTGTTCTCTTTCTTTTTCAGACCAACATATGGCTCCACGTCTATATAGAGCTATTTTAGGGAAGGACTTCTTGTTTTTCACTCTATTTTTATTCAATTTGAGAGGCTGCTTACTTAAAATCCATCTATCCATTATATTAACCGCTTTTCCTGTTAAGGATGCTGGAGCCAATCCCAGCTGTCACTGGGCGAGAGGAAGGGTACACCCTGGACAGGTCACTCCATTACAGGACTGACATATAGAGACAGACAACCATTCACACTCACATTCACACCTTTGGGCAATTTATACTCACCAATTAACCTAACTGCAAGTCTATGGATGGTGGGAGGAAGTACTCAGAGGAAACCCACACAGACACAGAGAGGACATGCAAACACCACACAAAAATTCAAACCCAGGTCCTTACAGCTGTTTATTTGTAAAAAGTAAGTAATAACATAATTATTCACGTGTTCATATATTACTGACTATACTGGCTAAACTACTATATGTGGAAAACATTTTTTAATCTATATTTCAGTGGTGGATGAAGGATTCACATCATGGTGGCAGTTGTGCACAAACACCAGGATTGGTGGGTTGTTTTTTGGTTCCTCCTGGCCACGTGTCCATGGACAAGAAACTGAAACCCTGTAGTAGAGCCATCATCTATGTGCCGCTGTCCAACAACATTTTCCCAATGGGGATCACTAAAGAAAGATGTCTAAGTAAATATTTAAATATTGCTGCATTGAAAATGTCACTTAAGCAAAAGTGGGTCACATAAATGCAAAACAAAATACAATTATAAACAGACATGCAAATGTTTGTTTAAATATTATTACATTTCCATTTTACTGTTGATGCCAGATGATATTGAGCTAATTTTAACAAATGTCTATACTGCTGGGTAGTTTCTATAACAGTGCATCATATTTAATAAACTCACATTATGTCTCTAAAATCTTAATGTGCAAAGCAACTACTACAACTAAAACTATGTAACTAATAAATGTAGTGGGATACGATATTTCCCTCTGAATTTTAGAGTGCAACAGTTAGCATTAAATTGAAATATTGAAGTAAATAAGAATAAGGTATGGCAAGGTAAGGTAAGACTTTACTGAACTCCCTAAGCAGGGAATTCAGGTACCACAGCAGCAGCAGAGTAATTTATTATTTTTTATAAAAATTACATCAAAAACCTAAAAAAATCTGAGCAGAATAAATCTGTAGTATAATACAAAAATACAGAATAGAACAACTGTAGTAATAGAAATAATGTCACCTAATTAGGGAAGAGAGAACAGTAGATGGAGAAAGTGTGTTACATAAATAGGCCATGTAAAATTTGTACATATAGATTTCAGTGTCTACTTCTAATTCAGGAAACATTAAGAAAACCTGCAAAAAATCAAAGTGAAGAGGCTGTCACTTAACAGAAACAGATTCAGAGCAATGCGGTGTAACACTAAAAAAAAAGTCAGTCATCATCACCGTCATCATCAGTGCTCTTACAAGCGTGAAGATAAACTGATGCAAGTCTTCACAGACATATGGAGGGTATTCTTATGCCAAGTGGAAAAACTGGGTAAAAACAGAAGCTACAAAAGGCTCATCTGACACCAAAGATGTTGAATGTGAACAATAAAGAATCACCCTTCACTTCAAACCACTCACAGCTTATATGTCCTTTTATTGTCTATTTTTTCAACTGATATCATTTATTATTTTGTGGCCCCGGTGCACCAGTCAACAGTCTCCAGCTCCCCTGTAATATGGCCGATATTTGTGGCTGCTAAAGCAAACAATTTAATAAATCAGTTCAATGCAGTACACACGATGCCCCTGGGCTTTACACACAAACAACATGCTCCAACATCTAAGAGCTCCAAAAGACAGATGAGAAAACCACTATTATACATTCCCTTTAAGGAATTTCTTCTTCATAGTACGTCACATTTGTATTCCTGTGATAGTGCTGAAGAAATATGAACAAATAGCTGTAACAGCTAGAGTTAGCTGCAATTAAAATAACAAACTCCAGCCACGTTTACGTGTTTACAGTACTTTTTATGTATTTAAATGATTCTAAATTAATTGTGCAATACAAATGAGAAACAGGAGACTAGCTGTAGATTAATTTTGTAAGTACGTTTAATAAGAACAGGAGAATGGGGAGAAAACAGCCTCATATCCTGAAATGAAAAAATGATTTGGATTTAGGTATTCTGGCTGCACGCATGGTGTTCAACATATTCATTGCAGACTAATTACACATTTGTAAAATAGCATCTGTTTTATGTAGCAGGTTCATTATAGGAGCAGTAATGCAAATACATTTTGGTTGCTGAATACATTTGTAAGCTTTCATTCTTAACTTTGTTCATTCCGTCTACATAATGTTAAACTGTGTCAGTAAAATGGAACTGCAACAAAAGCAATATCAGATAGTTTTAAAATCCATTATTCACGAGCAGTGAATGAGTTGTGAAATGTGTCATCGGCCTGTTATGAATACACAAAGAACTTAAAAATGGATGTGGTTTCAAGGGGACAGAAGCATTACACAGACTGGCTTAAAATGATACTGATCTCAGCGACATGAGCGGTGTTGCACCCAGGCCAGATCTCTCTAATGGATTTCCCTCCTGCCAGGTGTTTGTGTGTAACCTATAGAGATAACTCATGAGTGAAACCCTGCCAGTTAGAAAGCGCCTTTCGTGCAGAAGCTCCTCTGACCCTCATTCATCAACATGAGCTCTAATAGCAACAGATCTTACCGTTACTGAACCAGGTTCAGCATCTAATTCATTTTGGATAAAAAATACAAGCTCACTGATTAAACATTATCAGGACCTTCCATAGCTATTTCATGAAGTTCTCCATTATTAGGCTGCAAGGGGCATTGCTGGCAGAGTAAACTGCGCCTTGGCAGAGATACATTCCCCAGTCATCTGGAAAAAATAAGGGAAAAGTGTTGGATTTCCACAAGTCACGAGTTGCCTTCTGCCAGGGAGATGTAAATCAACGTAGCCAGCTAAAATTGATGGAGCATCCTCTGGTTTTATTCTTGGCTCCAGAGATCACCCTGAATGCCCCAGATGGTGCATACAGGCACTAAAAGATGGATTACAGGCAGAAATGAGAGGGGAGAAACAAAGAATTTCAACATCAAAGTGATCAATCACATTGATCCGATAGTGCTTTTTGTGGCTCTTAGTTTGCCACACACAGTACTGTAAACTGTAATTATGGACGCAACTGAATATGAAGACTGTATCTGTTTTGATCCCCATTGACAGTGCTTATGTTGAGTTAATTGAGCTCACATCCCACGATACATGATGAGAGGCTGTAGCATTAGCCGTTTCGTTCATGCAGCTCATTGGGATGCAAGGGGCAATGCTGGCAGAGTAAACTGCGCCTTGGCAGAGATGCTGAGCAGTGGTGGTGCTGCTGCTGCAGGGACATGACAGCTACAGTCTTCCCAGTCATAAATCCCCGCACACCCCGCAGGGCACACAGCCACACCTGTGTATTAAGTTGAAAGACAGCTAAATTCAGTCTGCCCTGCTGCGCCCTGTCAGTGGGCAAACTTGGTCGAGTGTAAGACATTTGTGCTGTTTCATCAACAGCCCATTATTAATTCTGGCTTTTTTCTCCCCCGAAATGCAAAATCAAAGCAGTTTGCCCAGAGCCACATCCTGAGCCTTTCTAACTATGTCACAGAGATCCTGAATAGGGTATGATGAATGTTTAGCTTCTTTTTTACTTTCTCAAAATAAAACAATCAATCACTGAGTAATTTACAGAGTGTACTTAATTGTTGAGGTCGCCTGTTGATACCAACCAGTTGCTGCGGCGTGTGAGGACAGGAGGTAAACAGCTTCATTCAGCTGCCTGCTCCTCTCAGTCTGCTCAGCAGCTCAGTGTGATATGACTTTGATTGTCTACTTGCAATTTACCCAGCAACTGCCAGCTCTCTGTCTTCACCACATCTCATACAGACCTTTTCTTAGATCTCAATGGATTGCCTAGCAACCTTTTTCCTCAGTACAAATACCAATCTGTGCACTGAGCAGAGCACGGTGACCAGTATAATTATTATGCAAGGAAGACTAACAAGAAATGCAACAGCATAAGAAACAATGGAGTTATAAATATCACTGAAGACCTTTACAGCACCAAGTAAACATTTAATATATTCAGATTTAATAGCTAATGGTGCATTTGCACTAATGTGTCTTTCCTAGCCTCATGATACCTTCCATGTCTTACAGGTGTGACTTCAATTACCATATTCAGTGTCTGTGAGGTTTAACAATATGCTACCGGTGTTGCATCTTACTAACAGGTTGATTCTTCTGCTTTTATCTACTAAGAGATGACCTAGAGAAGTGGCCTCGGAGAGTGGCGCCAAATTAGGTTAGCTAAACTCATCGGGGAGAAGTTGTGCTGTTGATGGCAGCAGCAACATCACAAGCTAAACTTAATTTGTGTCTTAAAGGTCAATTTTACAAATTTTCAACTTTTTTTTTTTTTGGTCCTAGTACATGTATATTCATACGTTTAAACTTGCCTCTGCCTTCCCTATATTAAAATGCTGTCCTGCATCACCAGTAGTTAGGATGATGTCATCAGGTTGACCAAGACTGAAACCTCTGTGAACAAAAGGTTGACACAATCTTAGATTTCAGCTAGAAACAGAGAGAGAGAGAATCTCACAGAAAATACCTAAACTACGTAAAAGAGATTGTTCATGTCAGTAACAGCACAGTTTTGATCAGCTCCCAAGATGAATCCAAAATAACTGACTTGGCTAAACATTATATCTCCTTTTTTTATGATGGTGCCAAACCTCCTTTAACAAAACACTTTCTATCATATTACTTCTGTCTGTAGCCATTGAACTAATAAAGCAGCTAAACATACCAGTGTATGTGACCCAAGGCCACTTCTCCAGGTTGTCTTATCGCTTCATGGTAAAGAGCAAAGGCATGTTCACATTATTCTGTCTATATTCATATCCTTTATTTCCCCAAATCTCTCCAATGATGGAAGCCTACAACTAAATTGTGTAGACCCTGGTTCAGTGAAAGGGTTATTAACGGAAGTCTTCACACAAGGTATCATGGGGCTACAAACAACAAGGATATAATTGACTTTCTTTCTGTAGAGTCAATCAACACTTATTTTTAACTACTGTACAAGGTGATCTGTGGGTTGGTGCAGAGGCCACTGGTAATGAAAGAATTCAGGAGAAATCCTTGAAACAAGGCAACCTAAAAACTAAATTGCAGCTCAATGTGAAAGTAGATTAAATGCATTTATGGAATGAGGACTGGTTGATAATTTTCACATCATATAGCACATACTACAACAGAAGGGACTCACTGTCTGTTAAAGTGAATGACATTCAGCTTTTAGTGCGAAACACATAGCACAATACCGGCTTAACTATGGCTCCACTTACCATAATTGATTTGTATTTTCAACGGTGAATGTGGCATTGAGGGAGATGGATTCTGAAACTATTTAAATGGCACCAATTGACTATGTATTATCCTGGCTTTGGGTCTACCAGATGAGGGCTGAAACAGCTGTGGCTACAGTGTGAGATTTTTAAACTTAATTTCATTGTTTACTGACATTTTGTTGTTGAAAGAAAGCCACACATTTTCTTTCACCACTGCTACCAAATGTGCTCCCACTCAAGTATTTTCCTGCATTAACCCTGCTTTTGGTGCATCAACGTGTCTTTTCCCAAATGTGTTTTGCAGAAACCTCATTCTGTACAGAAAATCTGTGGAATAAAAAAAAAAAAAAGCCTACGGTGAAGATTGGATTTAGGTATTAACCATTCAATAACACTGACATGTCTGAATTCTTTATTATTATTATTATTTCAACTGATGGAGATGTATTTTTATTAGGATTTTGTTTGCTGCATAATGATGATGAATACACTATACTGTAATTAGCTGGGAGAGGGGGTGTTAGTCAGTAATTCTTCTTTTAGTTGAAGGTAGGCCAGTCTGCTCGTTATACTAAGAGAGGGAGGCAGAGTCTTATTGTTTTCTTGTGCCAAATTAACATTTTATTTCAGCCATCCTCTGCAAATTACATAAATAGTTACATCTAAAAGAGAACTTACACTGCCATGGTTCAATAAAATGCATCCAAAAAGGACAGCAATTCTGCCTCTGTATTGGCGTTTTATAGATGTTCTCTGTTCTACTAGTGGCTCACATTAGAAGTTCCACTCCATATTAAGGTTTAAATTGGGGTACCTGACATGTTGTGGGCAGTGGGTGGCAGTTCAAAGAAGAAATGAATAATCCTGGGGAGGGCCTTGCTTTTTTACCAAATGAAACACACAGTAAGAACATAAACAAGAGATCTGAGCACATTACTCTTGTTCTTAAATCTTTACACTGACTACCATTTATAGTACCTGCTGGTTATTTGAAAGTGCTGCTGCTAGTTTATAAATCACTCAATGAGATGAAGCCCTGCTGGGTTTATATTGAACAATATAAATCCAGCAGTCAGCTTGCAGAACCTCAAGTCTGAACCAGATAGATGAAGGTGAAGCTGCTAGTTGCTGTGCTGCACAAACATGTGCACCAACAAACACTTTTCATAGCTAAATAAAAAAACTGCCATTGATTAATTGGTTTCCTTGCTGCAATTTACAATATCACCTCACTGTAACTGCATTGTAGCATTGTTTCTTTCTACTATTATCTATCTCTATTTGTACTATATATGCCTTTTGTGTGTTTTATTTCATATTATCCATTTTTAATCTTGTTTCATCTTTGTCTTAATTGATTTTATTACCTGTTATTTTATCATTATAATGCATTTTCTTGTTCAAGTTTGAATCGCCTCTATGTTTGAATTGTGCTGTGTAAAAAAAAGCTACCTTGCCTTGCTTAAAGCTAGACAAAAAGACATTAAAAAGTAGCTACACCTTTGACCCTGAAATGTATCAGGAAAGTGGTCGATTGCCTTGTGATTCGAGAGACTGTTTAAAAATAAACTAGTAGCACCAGTGTCATAGAGGGCCTGTGAGATGGTAAAGGTAATCGCGAAGTGTGGGCATAGCAGCAGTGTAACTCCCTGGGGAAATCAAGCGCTTTCACGGCTGCCCTGCCTGCCAGCAGTTGCAACACAACTCTAAAATGACAGGGCAACGTGCAAGCGCACAAAGACAGACTGAAACTTGAGCTTGACCTTAAATCTAAACACTTCAAATACATCATAAACCTGTGGGTGAGACAAAGCCGCATGTTTCCAGATAAATACACCGCTGCCTGGAGTGCAGCAGAACATAAAAGCAGCTTTACCTTTTCCCTGCTAGTTTGAGCTCTGTTAAAGTTTTAAAAGGTAAATATTCCCACTTGTTTCATGTTATGCCAAGTACTGTGAATCCATTAGGGGAATATGGTACATAAAAGTACGTACAGTAAGTACATAAAATGAAGCACCAGTCATGACTTTTCACACTTTCTCTTTTCTTGTGAATATAAAGAGTTTTCTCGATAAATCCCACGGAAATAAGATCACTGGATGAAATCAGTGAAATAAAATGAGGGATGAGAGGATTTTAAACCCACGTAATATAAAGTGTTACATTGTCTGGTTCACTTTGACAGCTCCGAAGAGGGAGAAGATAGCTCGTCTCTGCTTTCCAAGAAAGTGCCAACAGATTGTCAGAAGGACCGATATGTTGTCCAAATAGATAAAATGTCAAGTGAATAACAAACTCCAAAACATCTCTTGGCATTACCATGACACTTTTCATTTCTGGAAATTAAGTCTGTGATAGCACCAGACATAAATAACTGTCGATTTAGCCTCTGTAAGGAGCACAGAGCTTGTTTTCCCTTCACTGTGCAGGCCTGGGCATAGTCCTTTAAAAATAATTTTTCCTACAGTGACACTGTGACACGAGTGTGCCTGCACAAAATTGTTAAGTTCTATATTTTCGTTTTTTTCAGGCTGCTTCAGTTGATTATTTGTCACAGCCTGAATCATTTCAAGTCTTTGCATAACAACAGCATTTCTTGAGTAGAAAAGTTTTTCCACATCCCCAGATCATCTTGTGGCCTGTAAAACCATCGCTCAATCCTCCTGATTTAGGAAAACACCAGATTGAAAACATCATGTTATTCTCTTGTTCTTTAGACGTGCTGTGGGTGATAATTATTCTCCCAGTTTCTGGGTAATGTTGTACAAACAGAACTGCTCCAGGAGTGGTTATTGACTGAAGTATTGTGAGTCATCAGCCTGTTGGTGTAAAGTCTGAATGCTTCTGTTGCGTGTGACCCTCCTTTTCTCTAACCCAACACTTGAAGCGAGTGTGGTATGCAATCTATCAGTGTCGTTAAACTGTTTCTTGTGTGCAGCTGTGGCGCAGTAAATTCTCCAGCAGAGTGAATCTGTCTTGTGTCAGAAGGTTTCGACATAAGCAAATATATCTTCTGCACTGCCTTTTTTTTACAGAGGAACACCAGGCGGAGCATTTACAAAATGTCTGTTATTGAGGGTTCTTTGAAAATGTGACATACAAGAGTGCAATTGTACATAATCAATGCATCATTCATCTGTGATTATGATGTCAGATGACGGATATTATACAATCAGCTTTAAAATATTCAGATTACAGCTTATGCATGACTGGAGATGGACACAGTTTTGATAATGATCTTGAAATATGACAGAATATTGTACATCCCTGGACACATATTGTACCCCACACATCCCTCCCAACGAAACAAGGAAATACAAGGAAAAAAACATTTATATAAAAACATACAAAGCAAATATGTAATAAATATTCATTCAGTAATTTCCTAAAGAGAATTAAGTTTTTGATGTTTCACATTCAAAAGCATTTAGATTTTTATTACCACATTAATATTGCTAAAAGCCCCTCAGTGAAATAGGCTACAACTGACCGCTTGCTGAACCCTGTCCTGCCTTAGTTACTTTTGCTTTGTTTGTCAAACTCTTTACACTGATCCACAGGCAACTTCAGACCACTTCAAA
The DNA here is from genome assembly GCA_032353495.1 of Ctenopoma kingsleyae. NCBI lineage: Eukaryota > Metazoa > Chordata > Actinopteri > Anabantiformes > Anabantidae > Ctenopoma > Ctenopoma kingsleyae. Next base: position 5,755,756 of record JAUBNQ010000028.1, read on the forward strand.
CTCTGTAACCTTTCAACCAATAGGGACTTGATGTCAGACAGTGATGCACAAAACCAACATCTCTTATTTCACCTAACATTCCTGCACAGTGACGTTTTTATTAGATTTCAATTGAAAAATTATCTTGAGTAAAAATTTGATGTCTGTGTAGCCTAAATGACATTGTGCTTAAAGACTGAAACTACCAGATGATAATCAATTTAGACGACATAGATACAGAGAAACAGGATTGTTTTTGTACTGCAGTTTGGTTCTTGTTAGTTCTAGACTTTGGAATAGGAGATATTAGCTACTAGGTGTGACATATGACTATGTCTGATCTTAGATTTTTGTTGTTTTAATCTTAACATAACCTTGTTTGGCTGCTTAGCTTAGACAAAGCTATTGATTATGTTTTTGAATAATATGTTGCACTCTTATCATTATAAGAGAATATGCTGCCAGATGAGGAGTGTGTTTGCTGAACATATCATTTCTGGAAACAGGTTTGGCTGGGGTTACTGAAGTGGAAAGACATGACCCTCCTCCAAACAAATGCTGTCGCTGTCACTGCCACTCTTACAGCACAACGTGTTGACATGTGGAGAAAATCCAAAGCTTGACAGGCCCGCTATTCCTAAACTATGATTGGACAATTGCTGTTCAGGGAACTGGTTTAGCTAACGGTCAGTTACTAGCTGACAAACGTTCCAGTTTAATCACATTTACCTTTCACCATTTTCATGACACACTATTTGTGTGTGAACAACATGAATCTGCTGTCTTTTAATATCTAGGACTTCAATCGGGCACTGTTTCGTACACAGAGGTTTTTCCTTTCCTGGAAGCAACATAAAAGTCCATGAGCCGAGTTCACTGTATTACGTCGGGTAATGGTAACACACACAATTACAGAAGGAGAAAGTGAAAGTTACCATCAGGGTCTTGAAGGCAAAAACCAGACACACATCGTTGTTAAACAGTGTTGCCTTCAGTGCTGTGCTCTGCAGTCTCAACCACCTACACAGCTGTCTAAACAGTCAGACAGTTGTTTGGGCTGATACCAGTGCTCTTGATGAATGATACTGTTACTGGCCATTTACCACAGTTTATTTACCGTATATTATACTGTAACATCTTGTAAAAAGCACACACATGTAGATATATGGGTGCACAATCAGGTAATCTGCTGAATAAAAATGAAACCATTAACTACAAGGGTGCTTTAAATGGATGATGAAAAGTAAATATTTTAAACATCCCAGTGCACCAAGATCTGTGCTCGGTGTTTATTTTTAATCTATTTATTTCTCAGCTTGATTAAATTAATTATACTGTGATCAACATCACAAATCATTAAGGAAATCAAAAGTCACCATGTAAATTATACTTACTGCCGGCAAGATGTGTAGGCTGTACATTTTATACGACAATTACTGTCCGTTATTTTCTGGCTTGTTTCTCTCATCCTGGGTAATTTCATTTGAGTGGCTCATTTCTGGAGATGAAAATCGCTACAGGGACTTGAGTTAGAGAGAGAGAGAGACTTCTGATTGACAGCGTGATCAGAAAAAAAGCAGCAGAAAACCTTTTAGCTTCGCTGATCTTTCATTTGTTCTGCTACTCAATTGCAGATCGGGCCGTTTCCCTGCTCTGTTTATGGCATTTTGCATTTGATTACTTTACTTGACGCAGCCGAGGGGTGCTCAGATTAGGAGAAGTCGAGGAAATATGTTTAATAAGATTAACAAATGATTATATTATTAACCTTAATATGCCTCAAAAGGCAGAGCAGAACGTGGAAAGTCATGCTGCTGTTCAGCCTCCTTGTTAATTGAGGACACTGAGGGTCAGGTAGGTCAGAAGCTCACTAATCAATACTGCTGCACCCCTTTATTTCCACTGAGAAATATTTTCATTTTCATTACTTTGGGTCCAGGATGTTCTGCAGTAGATTAATTGTGTTCTTTGCTTCTTGACCAGTCCCAGTTCCCTCCCACACAGCCTTGTGTTTCATTTGAGTGGTCCACTGGTTCTGTGCAGCAGACATACAGCAGTTTGGACACAGAGCCTCACACAGCGTGCACAGCTCACTGATGGAGGAAGTGGGTCTGGGAGCAGGGCAAGACAGACTCAGAGGGGAGGGCAGCCACTAGGCCTGGGTGGTACCTGGCTGGCCTCTGACCTCCCAGTGCCTGAGTTGGGGACTCCATACCCACGTTGAGGTGCAGCGACAGGTGGGCATGACAGTAATCCAGAACCGACTGCTCACACCTGTACAATGTCAGAGCACTCAGCTGCTGCGGTATCTAGACAGAGACAGAAAGCAGAGAAGGAAAGAGGAGAGAAAAAGAGAACCACACATTAGCTTTCTGAATCAGCCAAAAAAGCCCCAGTCTCAACATTTTGTCTGCTATCAGAATATTTGAAATTGGCTTAATTTACTGCATGCAGTCGTGGCACAGCGCTGTCATTAATGCAGCCTTGGCTGGTGATACAGTGCACGCCCCAAGACCTGGAATATGTGGTGCTCAAACACCCACTTTCAGCTGGAGTGATTTATATGCAAGATGAAAGCCTTAAGCAAGACCCTCTTTTAAATGGAGTCAGGGCTCCATTTAGAAGAGAGTGCTTAATACATTACAAGCACTTTGCTGATTCAAAGACCCCCCTAAGTTTTGCGTGGCAGCATGGACTAAATTATGTCAATTAAATGGGATAAACTGCATCACAGTCTGTGTGATATTGATATTCATACCTTAAAGCCAATTAATGCGTTCACACAAAATATGGATGCACTCATGCATCTTGAAATACACAAAGCAGAAAGCAGTATAAAAAAGTGTGTGGAGACATTCATGTGTATCGGATCATAACAACAGACACATGCAGCAGTTGACGTTCACCTCCATATTGAGTATATTCTGCATTTTACCTTTACTTTAACATTATTATTAATACAATTATTAATTATCACATACAACATGCCTTTTTACTGTGTGTGCACAGTTAATGCATCACAATTAATGAACATACTAAAGTTATGTTAATTATTAAATTTACTGTTTGTACCAACTGTACTTTGAAACTCACCACATCTATTCAGAGTGCCTGTGGAAAAATCATAGATCACTGTAATTTGTAGGCTGAACATGCATTGTCAAATATGTTGTCTGGGATTAGTTTATTGGATCTCAAAAGGATTCCCTTAAAGCTGATTGGATGCAGAAATTGGCTTTCAGATAGATTTTATCTTTATTTGGTTGAGTCAGGTTTCACAGTGCTGTCACCATTCAGACCATTAAATTCAAAATCGCAGCTTTCAAAAGGTTATGTTTTCCTTTCCGGAAACGATCTATCTCCGTTTGTTCTCTGCTTTAATAAGAAGATTAGTTGAAGACACTCTATTGTCTAATTCAACAGCTGAACTTTGAACACTACTTCAGAGGACTTAATAAAAAATTCATGAACAACAATGCTCTGAATACAAAATGAGATAAGGAGGGTTTGTCTAGATCTGGAGTTTTTTGTACAAATTGTCAGGTGGAAAGGTTCCATTGTGGTCTTGTTTTCTCCACATATTGCAATAGAAAAAGTCAAACATGTAAGTGGCAAAGTCAATATAAATTTGGTTGGTTGGCTGGTTAAGCTCTCTCTCTCTCTCTGTGTACAGGAGTAGCTGGCAAAGCGCTTCCAACCTTCGTCTCTTCAACATTTCTTGCCTCCTCCGTTTAACTTCAACATTGCCAGTTTATCCCGGCTGAAATCCAAAGGTGCCATAAAATAAACTGAGCTGCAGTTACTGAGATAATAAAAGGCTTTTTTGCACATCATTGCTAAACTCTATGGACAAATCTGTAAATACTACATGAATAAATACACCTTTATCTTCTCAGTCCAGTATGACTAGTCCAGACATCAAAAAAGTCTTAAAAATACAAAGCTTCTTAGGACCTCTTAAAGAAAAACAAAAAATCAAATAGGACTAAAATTTATATTTATTCAAAATAGTCAAAAGAGAAAGTGAAACCGTAAAGCTTTGAGAGTGACTGCTTGTAGAGTCATGTTAGGTTATTTTTGCTGAGCATCAAACACATAATATATTCTGCTTACCATCACTGTGCAGACTGATTAATCTTGACGCAAGTAGCTCCTCATTTTTTTCATTATGTTCAGTCTGCAACACATACAGTACATCAAGGTTTTTGTCTCTGTTTGGAATTGCACCTCCACTGAAAGAAGTACTTTAATGTGATACACATTTACCAATGACACGGCAGAGGTTTCAAATTTTGCCAATGTCAAACTCATTTTTCTGCTCACCCAGGAGGTACAGTGTGATGCAACATGTGCGGAAATGTCTCGCCTTGGACTTTGTGCTGTAACACTGTGACATCTCAAGCCAATAAGTGGATGCACTGAAAACTCATTTCCAAAAAAGTATGCCTGTCAAGTTTTTTGGTTCGTCTCACATAGATTTGTATGTTACCATCAAAGCATTCAAAATCCGGTTGTATAGCACACACACACACACACACACACACAAAAGCACGTACACATATACACAAATATGCACATACTGTACTATCCCCCCAGCAAGTCTGATGGTAAAATCTGCTAAAAAAACAAACACACTGTATCACAGCCTTTTTCAGTTTTTTATTGCCTCCTCCTCAAACACTTCAGTCAGTTGCAGCCTTTCTAGCACTTTGCTTGAACTGTCACCTGCTGTAGCTTATATAAAGTGCACTCTCAGCCTGCAGTTCACTAAGGTACGCTATTCACATACTATAATTTATCTTGCATGCTGTTTTTAATCTTAAGTAAAGGCCCACTCTAGTATTTTTTCATTCACAACAGAGGATGGTACATCTTTGTTGTACATTAGAACTGAAACAAAATCATTGAAATCAATATGACTTGCTCCAGATCAGCCCTCTAAAGTCATTAAATGAGTTAATTACAGTGGGTGGCCTACAAAACACATGAAACTCAGTCGTCATTGAGAATAGGTTTCTGTGAAACAGTGAGTGAAGTGGTGGGATGTGAAACAGCAGGTAGCTGAAACTGGGACTTCACACTTACTGTACAGTATAAAATAATGAATGTCCTCTGCACTTCAGCATATTTCTGCATGCTGTAAAATACACTATTTGACGAGACTAAGCAGGTGTTAAGTTGTTTTATACTCAGACACAGGATTTTACAACTTGGAACAATTTTACCTTCAGTGTGATGATTAAGGGGAAGATAATAATAATAATAATTTAACTTGAATGTACATGACTGGCCACCTCTTCTGTGTAGCACCAGGGCCCTGGAGGAACGTTGTTTTGTTTCACTGTAAACTATGTATATTGTACAGACAATAAATCCTACTTGATTTGACTTGTAGTTTGCTGTGGGGTCTCACTGCATCATTGCAAAAACTGAGTTAGGTTAAATGTTTGTGCTGGTTTTTATCAAAGCCCTCAGCATTACTTACTCAAAAATACAAAGCTGAAGCTGATGCAGTTCTTCAGTCACATATTAAAGAAGTGGACAAATGAAAACTATTACCTGATAGTGGCAATGAAATGTTTACCAGTTATTTATAGAACCAGAGATGGAAGAATGTGATTGAGGTGGATCGCAGGTTTACAAAGCACAGGACTGTACAACTACAGACCTGTGGTTTAGGTTTAGACAAGACTGAAGTCTCCATTTAGCCAGACTATAATCATTCCCTAACCTTAATCAATACTGTGAGCGAATACAAATAACCATAACAAATTTTAACACACAAACTAGATTTTTTTCTGCTATTTTTCAGTTGCTCAGATATTTCAGTCTGAATTCAAAGTAACAGAATAACCAGCATGAGCAACATATAACATGAACCCGTATGGATGAATGCGACTGCTTTAAATCGCTGCCATCAGATCAAAGATTGAGTCATACTTCTGCACATTTGCAGCAGGAAGTTGAACTATACAAAATCTGCTGTCCTGCAATCAAAAGGTCACATTTTCAATTCCTGCAGCGTCCTAATGTCTTTCAATTAGCCAACCGATTATTAGCCTGTGTCTTCCCCTCCAGTGTTTTAGTGAACGATCAGACAGCTTTTCTTACTCATTGTTAGTCTCTCTGGATAAAAGCATCCACTAATGACTGTAACACAAAATGTCAACACAAAGTCAATTAACTTAATGTCAGCTCTCCTCACAAGTGCGATGATGTCTTGATGCGAGAGAGTCATTACAATGGGACAAAGTATGTCACAGATAAACAAAACGTTAAGTTACAATTTAAACAAGTTCCATTCAGATAAAGTTTAAATATCTAGATTTTTGAAGCAGTAAACTAAAACAGGATCAGTTTTATGTCTTAGCACAGAAGATAAGAATAAAAGCTTTTCTGGCCACCTAAGCACAGTGAGCGTTCAGGTTTAATCAGGAATATTGGGAAAAAGCTGGCTGTTATGATTGCAGCTCTTAGAGAGGTGAGTCATTGGCTAACATTGCTTGGACAGCAGCCAACAGAGCTACTTAGGGCTGAACGCTGAATACAGTGAGATTTTGCCTAAGGCACGATCACCATCTTTCCCCAACTTTAATGGCTCAGGAAGTCCTTTCCAATTTAGATGTGCGCTACACAAGCAGATGAATATAAAATGAATTCAAGTCTCTTGATTACAATAGCTATCTAAGAATAGCCTTGTTTCCTCTTGACAAGTGTGAGTCGTTTTTCACTGAGTCACTGGCTATTGGCCAGGGTAATAAAGCGAGCATCTGGCATCAGGCTGATCTTGTCTTCACTTTATGTTAACTGTTTAAACTATAGCTCAACCTATTTACCCTGAGGTGAATTTAAAGGGAAAAGAATAAGGTTGCTACCTGTGGACAGTACAGCTCTGTTTCAGAAACTGCATTACGCTGTATGTTTGCAATGTATAATGCATTTATAGCTCAGGTTAGTGTAGACCAGTACAGTTGCATTGTACAGAAATTATCTTCTCAATTGATCTGACAACTGTTTAGGGTTTCAAGTGGCAACAGCTATTATTATTTTACAACAATAGCTCATTTTATTATCTTTCATTTCAGTTTAGCTTGGGTGCTGATAAAACAAAGGAGTGATACATGCTTATTAAACAAAACAAAAATGATAAAATCTAAAGAACAAAAAACAAACGGGGAACCTGGGCTGAAGGTTTGCCTGATGTAGAGAATGAAATCACAGAAGTGCTGCTGAGAAGTGTGCGGTTTTATTCACTTTCTACCCTCAGCAAAGCATAAGCACCGAAATCCTCACCTCAGGCAATACGACAAATTATTCACTCTTCCAGTGACCATTTCTACCCAAGACTGCAGTGTGTGGTGAAAATGTTTCTGTGTAGTACACACATCATCTAGTATAATGCTAACATTTCACAGAACATCCATGTACTGCCAACTTCCCACAAATATTTTGTGTAAAGATGAATTTAAATGTTAGCTACAAAAGACTGCAGAATTTAGTAGCGTTTTTTTTCATGATGCACTTTTGTTTATTGTGCTAAACTTTTGTTCCTTTGCTCTAAGACTGGAAAAAATTTGAATTTGCAATTTACACATTTTTCTCTTTTTACCAGTTGAAGTGTAGAAACTGACATTTTCCCTTTCTCATGGTGTCGCTTTGGATAAAAGTGTCTGCCAAGTAAAGTAAAGTAAAGTAAAGTAAAGTAAAGTAA
>JAUBNQ010000028.1:5772120-5796186 GCA_032353495.1 Ctenopoma kingsleyae
TGTTTCCTTTTATTTATTCAAACTGTCACACATTAGCACAGGGGGGAAATTGTCTCACATATGCCTTATTCAGTGTGCAGAAGTAAACATTTGTGAACCCCTCTTCTGTTTTTGTGCTTTAGATTTTAACTGTGGTTAAAGACAGGCCAGGTCCCCATTTGTTGTTTTTGTTTTTGATATTAAAATACCTCTTTCTGTAAAATAGTAAAAAAAAACTATTCAATGACTCATGTTGACTTAATGACTCATATACAATGAAATATGATTCCAATCACATAAAACTACATTTGAGTGCTCATGGATTATAGTTAGAAGAGGGATGTGTGTGTGGCAATTTTATTGGCAAAAACAAGTCACATTTTTCAGTATATGCTTATTTCCTAGGAACATGGTTGAAGTCTAATTTATTCATTTCTCTCTCGCCCTCTTCTTCCTGATCTAATAAGGTGCGTGAGGGAGGCGTGGGTAGAAACCTCTCCGGCCTCCTGGATCTCACTACAGCTTCCCACTGTAAAAGATAAAGATGTTCTAACTGTTTCTCAGTGACAGTAAGTCTGACAATGTGAACGTTACATACCATGGCCCACTAGTGGTACGAATCTGAGCGCAGCAAAATGTCTTCATTTTTAATCAAACGATTTTGTTTCCTGGTGTGTAATGAACATTAAAGCCTCACAGCGCTGCAAGAATGTCAATAGACTTTTGGCTTTTTAATGTGATGAAAACTGGCACAACAGAGCACTTTCATTAGCCTGTGTCTAAATTCTGTGTGCATACTCTATTAATTACAGGATTACAATGCCTGTTCCAGCCTGTTGTAGCAAAGATCATGGACTGCAGAAAACAGCGGAGAGGCCTTCATCTAAATGAACACAACTGAACAATACAACCAGCAGTTTAATGTATCTATAAATAACAAGACGGTGTTCTTTTAGAGAGCAATTAAAACATCATCATACTATCTTTCAAGCAACAAAGGATCCAACAGCCCTAATAACTCTAAATCAAGATAAAGGAGTGAAGAATATATCCTGCTGAACAAAAGTTGCCAAACATGTGGTTTTCTTGCCGTCTCCCTTTTTACCCACTGTCAGACACAGCTGACATTAGTATTCTGATACAGCCTCCTTCAAGCAGTGTTCAGTGCCAGCCACTTAATTTGTCATTTATTGCTCCATGACAACTGAAGTAATTGAACCTCTTGCCCATGGACGAGATCTGCCAGCCTCGTGGCTGTTTTCTCTTATTGTGGGAGAGCTGGAGCTACAGGACCTTGGTGCAAATAAGGACACAGAGCTCATTTTATGGAGCAATGAGACACTGAGTATGTACCCAGGACACAAGAAACTCAGATGTTTATTGTATGCCTCAGAACCCCAGTAAAGCCTAACTGGACTAACTTTCAGATGAAATGAAGAAACTGGAGAGTATAAATAGCTATGAAAACGAAGGAGCGACAAGAGAACAGATGAAAACAGATCTTGTGATTCTTTTTATAAAGTGTTTTGTTGCTATGTATTATTTTAGGAAATCACATAATTAGGATGTAAACAAATTATGCGTATATCTCTAACATCATTGGCTGTGAATTGATAATTAAGAGTAAGATACAATCAACTACTAATTCATCTTCTGTTGTGATCACATTGCTGTTGTGTGTTTGGTTCTGACCAAAATATTGTTCTACAACAAACAGTGGCTGACATGAAATTAATATTTACACAGCAAAAGGAAGGAAACCTGATGATTTTGAAGACCTTTCTTGTAGCACTATATCACTGACACAAACTGTAAAATCTTTTTTAAATCTGTATACAGACCATATGCTAGTCTGTTATCTAATGAGTTCATCGTGAACTCCACTTCCACTGTCATGCACCTTCAGAAACTAAATCAGACCTTGATAAAGATTAACACTGAAGAAATTAGTTCAGATGAGGATGCACCACGACCAGATGAATCCATTTGCCTGAAGTACGTCAGGATGTTACATTGCACAATTGTTGACGAATGCTTTAAAGCCAAGACATGTGAGATGTGAGACTCTCAGAGGACCGCTATGATGCACAAGGAGCTGTGTCATGTGAATAACAAAGGCAGTCAAGTTAGCACTAGCAAGTCAGTAAACACTAGACAATGTGACGGTTCTGAAACCTGGGCTGAAAGTGCAACACACACATCCATGGTCTTGTGCCACCAAAACATTTAGATTAGTTTGTCTGGCATCCAGAATCTGCTGTGTGTCCCCCTGAACAAAACATCTTTTTGCTATGGCTCTTTGCTACACTGATCTATAGTGATAAAGTGTCACACATGCAACTACATTTATCAATAGTGTTGTATTAAGAGGAAAAGCTGGAGTAACTAAAAATAGCCATGAAACAATGACAGCCGAAGGAGATACATGTACATCCAGAGAATTCCCAACACAATAAAAAAAAACACCCAGTAATTTGCCCTAAATTCTCCCTTTCTAACACATATACTACCATAACTAACAAGGGAAAATACACACACCAGATAGAAAAATGTCTGCACTTTAGGGAAAATATCTTTCTAACATACTGTATGGGTTCATGCTATGGAATTCTTTTCTCCAAAGTATTATGAATTTTTTTTTGTTTTGGTCTGTAATTTTTTTTTATCACCCTTAGGCTTGTCAGCACAATTTTAAATGCTGAAATGCAATGCTGAAAAGTATAATTTCCCCAAGGTTTGGATCAGTGCAGGTATTATCACATATGGGAGAACAAATCGTGTACATCACTTTAGGACGCATCAGCAATGATGAGATGCATCCTGCCTTTAAGCCAACAAATAATCAGGTCTCCATCAAGTGCTCTGAGAGCAGTTTTCTGGCAAGGTCCAACAATTTCCCTGATTAACCTTTAGTTTCATAGATGCTAGTTAGCCAGAGTTTGACTTTTTCTTTTGTGATGGTGGTGTTTGGGAGCAAGTTGGTCTGTGAGTATAAAAAGGCTTTTGTGTTGGTGATAGTACAACAAATGCTGCAGGTAATATTTAAAAAAAAACAGTGTGCGTCTGAAAATGCCAACATCACTGTAATGTTCGCTTGACTTAAATACAATGCTGATCATTGGTAGAAGTTTATCAACCTCAGAAATCTTCAGGTTCTCTTGAGGGAGAATCATTGCCCAAATTATTATGCATTACAAATATTCTCACTGTGTGCCACCATAATAAAATAAACCCTGTCTGTTATCAAGGACTCTGACATGAACATTTTGTCCTTTAGTATCTGGCATTGTCTAAAAACAATTCTAAAAACATTAAGGCTCAATCCTATCTCAAGAGGTTTACTCGTTTGGCATGTCTCTACATCCTTGAGAAAGACTAATTAGCCCTGTGGCAATTGCTGAGCTACAGTATAATCAGCAAAAAATGTGAACTGACTCGCCTTTTCTTAAGTCAAAATTTATCACATTCAAATCCAAGGCTTCTCATGTCAACATAAGGCCAGGTCAACAAAGTCATGATGGGGTCACATCAGTAAAATTGTACCCTGATGCAGCTGATCCTATTTGTTGCTGCATTTGTCAATCCAAGTGTTTGGCTTAATGATGAAACATTTTGATGTCAACAGAATATTTTCTGACAGCAGTGCAGACACTAGAACAAAAGTGGGGTTTGTTATCATGGAACTTCCACTGCAAACGCAACTGCGTTTTTGTAGAGCTCGTAATCAGTGGGTGGATTATATCCACTGGAACTTATTTTTTGAATGAAGCACTACATGTAGTAATGGAAACAGAGCCGCACAGTATTTGTCCTGGATGACAGGCATACAAAGTGTAAGACTGTCACAACACTACAGAAGAAAAGCATTTTGGTTATGCTTAACAAAATGCTGTGAGTGCCTAAACACAACCATAACAAAAACTACTTTTTAATACCACTGTAGTCGGGAAAGGTCTGTTGTACCGAAAGACCTGATATGTATCAACATATGCAAATAGCTGTTTGTGTTGAGTGTCAGTATATCCTTATTATGTCTTTGCATTTTTTAGGAGGTTGCATGGAAATATAGAAGTGATGGCAGAAATTTATTTGTCTTGGACAATGTCTTGGCATCATGAAATATAAATTCAATTTGTTAGTTATCACCAAATGCCTGCAAAACTAATGATACCCTCAACTGCCTCAGCTGTACTTTGTGTTGAGTGCTTTACAGTAAGTAGCAAACATCAACATGCTGAGATGCTAACTAACAAAGACGCTGCCTCTTATCATGTTTTTTGTTTTTTGTTTTTACAGCAGGAGGCCATAAACACAGAGATTTAGGCTATATCTTTAGATCCACCCATTCTGCACAGGCCGACCAGCAAGAGTCACTATGTCGACAAGGACATCATCTCACGCTTACAAAAAGCAAACACTGCCAACTGTGTTGAGAGAAGAGCCCAGTTAAGAAAGAATTCAGTGTTTTTTCTAGGTTTTCTTTTTAAAGAATACTGCCCTCCGCATGTGTCTGACTTCAGTTTCATAACTGAGCTGTGTGACAAAGTGTGGGAACAACAGGAAGTGATGGACACAGCACATGTCTGCTTTCATCATAGGCTTGTTAAACAGACCAGACATTTGGCTTTCATTTCTGTTTTTATCTTCACCAATAAACAGCTAATTTCTAATAGAAAGAGTTGCAAAAACATATAGTGACTTAAATGAAAATATTTCCCTGCATGTTTTATAAAATGGCACTTATCATCTGTATATAACATGGTAGATAGATAACATACAGATGCAATTTGCCCACATATATTTGTCAAAAATGCATTTACAAGAGCCACATTGCTCTCACCTTCCTGAGCCTTACTTCTTAACATGCAAATACACTCAGCTAAGACATAGCTACCTTTCTGCTGTGACAGTAAACATCTGTTTTCATTGTACTCAATTGTAAGCCCCAACCATGGCCAATGGCTGGAGCCAGTCCCAGTGTGAATTGGGTGGGAGAGAGGAAAACACAGTGGACAGGCCTCCAGTCTGTTGCAGAAACACACAGTCACACTCTTAGTCACACCTACAGTATGAGCGATTTGGAGTCAACAATGTAACTGGCTTGGTTTCAATGTTTGTGTGGGTGTGCTGTATCCACGGTGAAATTCATGTGTACTGTAAGCAGTGTACCAGCAGTTTCATATGCGTTCTGATATGTTCATCACTGAAATCAAGAGGTGCTATTTGTTCATATTCATTATGAACCATTCACATAATAATATACACCTCATCTACTGTTAAACAGCTGCATGTTAAAGGTTAGAGAGAAAAGAGACAACAAACTAAAGTACAGTACTAGCAATGTGGATGTGCAGTAGCTGCCTCGATTGTTCTACTGCAAATGTTCCCATTGGTACAGATGGGACATCGAGTCAAACACATGTACACAATACTACCCACAAACACCTTTAACAGCTGCTTTCATATAGCTCCACAGAGGTAATGAATTCTTGATAGTCCAAGATTCCTATTTAAACAATAATTAAAATAAAAAGCCTTTTATATAGTGTTGGTATAGTTACATTTGTTCAAAATGAAAATTTTGAAAATTACAAAACATCTGTCATTGATGACGCAAAAAGATGGTGAGTCATGTAAGTATCTTAAATCTCAGTTCAGACCAGATACTGGACTACAGCTTGAAAGACAAAAAAACAGACTGTCTGCACACTGGATTGCAGTCACTTAAGAAGTTTAATTAGGTGGAGAAAGAACAACATTTAAACCCTGTCAGGTCTTCATCAGACGAATGGCCAACTTGTCATAGAGCAATGAAACCAAATTAATTTACATAATTATGATGTCATTATACATGTACCATTCTCTATAAGATTTGATTCATAGTCCAGGTAAACTATATTAGCGGTGCCTGAAAGAAACACAAACTAGGATTAATTCCTAGCAGTTACACGCCTCAGCCAACCAGTCAAGTCGCAGTTTTTATTTGTGTCTTTTCAGACTCATATTCACAAGTTTATACATGTATCCAAGTGGACATTAGCTGTAACGCATTTCTCACCAGAGATTCGTGTGAGCATAAAACAGCAATTACAGTCAAAAACAGTAACGCCACAAAATATATACAAAAACATGGAAATCATTTTAAATGAACTGTTGTTAAATATACTACGTTATGTACAGAATACCAACACATAAGAATAATAATAAGGGAATATAGGAATAATTTTAGACAAAGTCAGGGTATGTTTCTGTGGGTTTGTATGTTTTCTGCCTCCTAGTGGTCAAAATGTGATCAATACAGCTTTAACATGTATTTGAGTGTCTTAAAATACAAAATACAGTCTAAGCAAAATAAAGTGTGTTTTATTTTTCCTGTACTTAAAATTCTCATTTTGTCCCTTACACCTGTACAGTTAAACACTAATACCAAAAGAGTATAAGGCACAGCATGAAACTGTTATGTGGATTATTATATTAACACAGCTAGAATTCTTTAACATCTGTTTAACTAATGAATTATGGTTATAAAGTCATTATGATTTGATGACTTAAAGAAATAGCATGAAATTTAACCAGTTGATGTTTTTTGTTTTATCCCTCAGCTATGAAGTCCTAAAATGTTGACATTACTGACACAAGCAGCCAAAATAAGATTCCTTCAGTGTAGCTCGGCTCACATTGAATAGGGTGAGAAGTTCAATGATGTGAGAGGTGCTCAGTGCCCTGCTGCTGCTGCTGCTGCTGCTGCTGCTGCTGCTGCATGTTGAGAACCAGCTGAGGTGTTTTTTAGGAACGTGATAACCTGCATCGCTGATTCCTGTAAATACAGCCCATAGCTGTTTTCCTCCATATAAGCTATGATTAATGGAAGTAATTTTGAGATGTCAGAAAGAAAGTTTGTGGATTTTCAGCTTCTCTTTCTCTTCCACACCAGTATAGTCAAAGTTTTCCACACTTCTGTAGTTGTTCAAAAATTCAGGATGCAATTAAGTGCTGTAAATTATGCAAAACTGGAATTATTGTCACGCGATGCATGCTAATGACACTTCCTGAAACAGCAAAATGGCTGAAAGATAATTGGGAGGGAGTTTTTATAGATTTAGATTTGTTCCAAAGTTTACAGCGGCCCCAAATGTACTTATTGTAATCTTACCGGGGCCCTCATAACCGACTAGGAAAAGCTTTTGTGTGAGTGTAACCAGTAGTAATATACTGTACATACAGTAAACCCAGACAGAAATTCATAAGACTGAAAAATCTCTTCATTCAGCAAGTTTCAAGTACATTAACAGGAACATGATGGGGTGTCAGCTAACCCTTTTGCCAGCACACAAGCTTTAGGGGCTGCTTTAGGCCCTTGTCATGGGTTTCCAGTCTCTGTTGCGGTAATTGTCACTGAACTGGAAAAAGCCACCACAAGCCGCTGGATTCGGAAACTGCTGACAAACACAATATGATCAAGAATTTATTCATAATTACCACAATGACCGAAATAAATGAAAATGCCTGTTTTCCTAACTTTACCGCCAAACTGCCACCATATCTGCTTCACATTCAGTAATGAATGTTACGCTGTCAGTGTGTGTGATGTGAGTGTGGGTGTGTGACTAAGCTGAAGAGAGAAGTCAAGGCATGCATGTCTCCAGCAGCGTGTGCGTGTGTGTGTGTGTGAATGTACGTGCATCTCTCTGGCTCGTGCTTTGACGTGATGCAGACTGAACTAAATGCTGGTGTTCATAACGATTCATATCAGCAGCCTTGTTTTCTGCTCACTTGAGACATATAAATGCATGAAGTCTCCTTCTCGTATATTTCAAATGTTTTATGGCACCAAAATGTCAAGTTAGAGCAAAAAGAGATATTTTAACATGCAGAGTGCTGTATCCTTGTAACAGATAAAATGTGCTTGCAAAAACATTACCACTAAAATGCACTGAGGGCAATAAAATGCTCTGCAGGGAAAACAGCTTCCATCATTAATTCCATAAAATCATTATCAGGGCATTACAGTGTAAAGCTGTTTTATTGAGGACTAGTTTTGCTATTTCTAAGTGGCCAGTCTGATTAGCTGTGGCAGTAGACCATCAGGTTTGGGTCAAAAGACAAACAGAAAAACAAAACAGAAGAACAAGTTATTATTTGTGAAAACAGTGTCTGTGCAACATGGTTAGACTATTATAAAAAACAAAAAACAGCTTGACAGGTGGGTGTAAAAAAAAAAAGAATAAAGTACCTCTGGAGCTATAGAAGCATGAGACCTCTCAGTTCTACCACTGCAGTAAGCTCACACCTCTGTGCTCTGTGGAAATGGGCATTGACTAAGATCCAAGAGTCACCAAAAACATGAAGGTTTCAGTAATGTCAAACATGCATGTGCTGCAAGATCAATACAAAGTCATGATCTCCAATTGATGAAATTCTCCTTTTCTCCCGGCTCCACGGATAATCTCACCCACTGAGATGTCTGCAGTACAGATTCTCTACAGAACCAGCAGTCTCCCTGCACTTTGCTCTCCTGTGTTTAAACACGAGGTAAATCAGACTTACGCAGATCAAATTAAATGCACAATACAAACACAGCGTATGCTGGAGAATGTCATCTCAGGAAATCGTTAAAGTTTATGCTTCCCTTTAGCCGCTGTGTGAATTATGAAATATCCTTTAATACACTAGTTGTTATTTTAATAATGACCTTAATATTGTAGTTATTTTAACCAAAATGATGCTCTTACTCTAACTGAGGGACATTTACAAAGCTGGACAAAAGGCATTTGTAATAGAAACTGACATATGTCATACAGGTACAGATACAACTTGATATTTGGTTTATAACTATTATAACTCTGCGTTATAATAATAATAAAATAACCACATTTGTGCTTTAAACAGCCTTGCTCACCTCGCTCAGTTCAGTTCACATGGCTTGAGCAAAATACAAGTTTACCGTAGTGCACTTGCATTTGGCTGTTTGACCAATGAGGAAAAATATCCACGATCATGCGCTAAAGTGTGTGCGTACAGTACGGTTCGGTTACCGCAGTTACCAAATGATTGACATAAATATGGCTTGGTGGTTTGATGTGATGCTTATACAAATTACTCACGATCACTTCCTGATTGTTCTTGATGCCATACCACCCTAAAGCCCCTAAGTGGTGATATGGTCTGAACTCTCTGAGTTAATTTTACGAATCTGACCTTTTTTAAAATGCATGTAAGTCTTTGTACTCGTGAATGATAATTTCTCCTCAGATCCAAGTTCCCTAAAAACTGTCTCTCCATAGTCTCAGCATAATGTTGCCCATCTATGGCCATTAAAAGCGTAATAGAATTTGTATCTCAATACGTCATTCTCAAGATAATTTGATTGAAGAGAATAATGGCAGGAGAAAAATGTGCTCATCTCAAGGAAAATTGTCTCATTCTGCTGCTCTCCTGTGTGTTTATTTCAAGAGTCATTTGTTATGATTTCCTGTAAACTGTCGTGCACTTATAGTGCTATTCTGTTCTTTCTGACCAGAGCAAGACCAAATATACCATAAGTACTCTTGAGGAAAAATTGAAATCTTCTCGGTCTGTCTACCTGCTGCAGGTTTGTTGGCCTGTTTATATTTTCACTGACTGAGGAGACATGGAGGAGGAGGGTATAGGTGAAAAGACACGGCACTGAAACATGGAGTAGGGCATCTGGGGAATGGAAAACTGAGGGGAAAGAAAGCCTGAAATCAGCTGAGCTCTATTTAAATTCTACTCAGTCAGAGCACATCTAAGCCTGACAGGATGATCTGCCCCACATACTGTATTGTGCAGATAGTGTTGTTTTTCTTTTCTGTGAATGACCAATTTTACTATCAGCATAGAGTGAATTTTTAGGTTAATATTTGCCTGACGTCTGCTAACTGAAATCCAGAAAATGTTTTATTTTTGGAGTGTTGACATGCTGCACTGATCAGAGTGTATTACATGCCTTTCAGATAGGGCAAGGAAAAATTTTCTGCCAAAACAAAGGGCTGACCCATTTGTTTGATTTGAAAAGGATGGATTGGCACCAGAAATGAGAACGAAAGACGAAACGCTCCTCTCCCTCCACCTGTGCACAATACATGTCATAACAAATTATACGGCAGCAAATACTCACACAGAATTGATATGTAATGCTGGAAACATTTCATTCCTTGTGTCACTTAGCTCTGTTTGCTGAAAGGCTGTGGAATTATTAAACATTTAGAGTAGGATTTAAATTAAAAGTTCTTATACTTGAAGGCCGTCCGTCCAGTACATCAATGATCCTAAGGGGATGTCATGACTTTTCGTTGATGCAATAAAACTGATATGTGTGTGTGTGTTGGTAAATTGGTACATCCCTTAGGATGAATAAAAATAAAATAAGGCAATTACTTCACTTATCATCATGAGGTCAATATTTATAACTAAATACCTTCAAAAGTGGAAACATGAGGACATCATCATTAATTAATCATTAACCAGTTCATGTGCTAAACTAGGGGCTTTGTCATACCTCCAAATCAAAGAGGGTTTGATGTGCAGTATACTTATGTACCAAATGTGTCATCCAAAATTACTACTACTAATGAGTTTATTTATTATTTCACACTTTTCCTAATAAATTCCTAAATGGGAAATGCAGGCAGTCAGAAATTATAGCCAGACTTTGTGTTGGTTAGTTTTAGGAATGTGGACGTGATGATAAATCTTCACTCTGCTGCTCTCGGTAGCTTCATTGGACACACCCCCAGCATTTAAGAGCAGGCACTTCTGCTTATTTTATTATGATTTTGAAACCAAAATTTTTATACTTGCAGATTTATTTAAGAGATTTGTCTGGGTAGTTAATAACACATCTTCCTGTGGTTTAACGAACTTAAAACACACATTTATTACTGCTCTACTGGACTTTATGTTGCATACTGTAGCTTTCATTTGAATGGAGAAGTGTGTGTGGACTGATGCCACCGTCCTGAGTTAGAATTGGTTGAACTTTTTGGCAAATTACTATTACATGACATTGTTGTGCGCTGCTCTTTTGGTGGACATTTTGTCAGTCCAACTGGACTGGACTGGACCTGGTTTGTATTATTGTCTCAAAGGGGACACTGCCACCAACACACTCCCTTGTGTTGTTTTATGAGCAAATCTCTGTATGAACATAATGCAGCCTAATAGAGCGGCTGGCATGGCTCTACACTCACTGTCCAATTTAAATCTCTCTTGTAGCAAATATTTGTTCCCATTTCAAGGTACTTACATAGTTCTCAAAGAAAGAAGAACACCGTTAGTAGTCAGTAACAGAAAAGACTCAGGTAATAATTACTTATGGAAATCTCTCTACACACATGCTGCTGCTGCCTGACAGGAATTTCACAATAACATGAGGAGACGTTGGCAGAGGTGCTGCATCATTCCCAGTTTGCACTGACTCACCATTTTGTCCCACCAGACAGACTGAAACGCTATATGATGAAGGGGGTTCAGTTTCTGGGAAAACCACAATATCTTTCTCGAGGACTTAGCAGCATTACATCAAAATCCATCCCACTGGAAAAAAAGATACAAGACCCTGTGCTGTCTTTATACAGAGGAGTGAGGAGGCTATAGGATGTGCTGTCCTGTGCCAACATCCATTCTCTTTAAACTATGACTTCACTTTTTTTTTGCAGTGAATGAAAGTGACACAGTAGGCAGAACTACAGCATCTCAGTCAAATTAATGTAATAACCCTAATTAAATGAATCATAACGGCATGAAGGGCTAAACAGGCAGTAACTGCTTCAAGCTGAGTTGAAAAATTAACATGGCTGCTGTGACCATAAAACAGCATAAAATGTTGTGTCTAATATTTTGATGTTATATTATTCATTCTGTCTGCAGTGCCCGACTTTTCATAAAGTGCTAGATAAGCTGTCAAATCCCATTAAAGCAGACGTGTCACAGACTGAGTGAACAGAAGCTTAAACTGAGGGAATCTACAGCATGTGATTACTGACTAATAGATACGCCATAACAATGGGACATTCGATATGGGATTCAGAATTTCTGAAAAGTTATTAGAAATGTACAGACTTTTTTTACAAGGGAAAAATCTGTCTGGACTCCTTGAGAATTGAAATTAAACTTTTGTTCCTTGGCTGTGACTCAGACTGAAGAGTTAATGGGAAAAAAAATCCACCCTTGGATACACTTACACTTTTATGTATCATCAATCTGTGATGCTCAGTGCATGCCAGGAGTGATTTAGCAATGGGGTGACATAAATTATTTTTTGGGTACCCAACTTCCCTCAACTTGCTACATCTGCTTCAACTTCAGTTAGCGATTTCCTGCGTTTCTCTAAATGTCTTTCGACAACCACGAGACAGTGAGGTGGAGCTTGTTACATTCAGCTGTATGTGTTGGCAGACAGAACAGCAAACCTGAGAGCTTATAGTGAGACAGAGTGGTAGTATGAAAAAAGAAAAATCACACCCTTTACTCAAACCATAGTGTATCATGAGGGTGCTTTGCATTGTATTCTACTCGGGCTTCTGTCAGTGCCTTTTCTGTAATGCATTTCTCTTTTATGATGGATTGTTGAATGTTGGTGGCTAGTTGTGGTGATCTTAGTGTAAGACACAAAAACTACATGTTCACACCTGATGTTATATCCATTTGGAAATGTTGCAGTGGATGGGCCGTAGATCTGCGAGCAGCAAAATCAGTCCAGAAAAGCAAGCTACATTCCCTAGTAGCAGCACATTAAAATAGCTTGATGAAGTTGTTCCTTTAAGGCAGTTGTATTAATTGTTCAGATAAGACAGGAAATTGATAGAGACTTCAGGCTTATGCTTTTTTAGATTGCCCCCCTAAAGAAAAACAGCATCAGCTGTTTCTGCAAATGCCCTAAAGTGAGAAAGCTTGTTAAAGACTGTAGGAATTATGACTGTTATCCTTTGGGAGCCATGATGGGAATAGTGTGATGTTGTTATAGCATCACAAAGTCAGGGAAAAGCACAAATAAGTTATCAACATCTACAAAAACCTAAACTTAACAGGTGTTTTCAACCGATGAAGACACAACAGACATCATCTAATTTTACAAAGCAGTAATTTTAAGCCGAATTACGTTTTCCCAACCACATCATTTTTGTGACTGAACCTAATCAAACCTTAACCACAGCTGTGTAAGATCAGAAAATGTTTTTATAGTAGCATTTTTGCAGTAATTTGTAATGGTTTTGTAATATTATCCTGCCAACAGGAGCATCAGATCAAAAATTGCTTATGGCCAATTAAGAAACATCAAATTGCAATGTTTGATTTTCAGAACTTATCCCATGAAATATTCACAAATATACAGCATAGATTGAACCAAAGCTTGGCACAGACATCCACAGTTCCTACATGACAAATCCTAATGATTGTAGTGTGAACCCCTGATTTCTCCTGTTGGAATGATTGAGACTGGATATAGGAATACTGCACACAGGGTTGACTCTGGTGATCCCCCAACGTTTAATCTACTTTCACCATTAGATCAAAAAATTTAAGTCAATCTATTTGGCTCACAACTAATCACTAATCAAAAGCTTCCTGTAATTAACACAGAAATGGTTCTGACTGCTTCTTTATTTACTGAAGAAAATGGTTTTCAGCACGAAAAAGAAAAAATGTTTAATATCATTATTAATTTTTAAATATCATTTAAATATTCACCATGGTTTGTGTGGCTTCACTGTGTGATAGTAAAGGATGAATTAGTTTGATTTATCTCAGTGGTCTTTTTTCATTTTTAGCCAAATTAACTTGGGAGACATTTGTCTGCTAATTGTACAAACCATAATAAACCAAGCAAAGTAAGAAAGTAAGTAATAAACCAAAGTTCTTAGTTACAATATATTATAACACATAGTCTAAAGTGTATTGACGCTCTTGATTTGTTTGTAACAGTGCTTGTGAAGGACTAGGTTATCGTAGAAAATCAAGTGTGTATCAGAGTTAATGATGTTGTCAATCAACACTGACCTCAATTTAAAACAGAGGTTTGGGGGTCAACAAAGCCACGACTTTCATTTCTTTTTCCTCAGCAGCAAAATGTTTTCTCAGTGATCTGCCGACCATCACTCATCTGACTTTAGGCTTCTGAAAGAGTCCGTAACGATCAGCCAGGGACGTAAACAGCAGTTCAGCGTATATGTTCTGTAAATAAGTACATCTAACCCAAAGTGAAATTCAATATTGTCTGTGTTGAAGCGTGGAGGGAGAACATCATATTTTCCGCCTGTGCCAGATTAAGCTATTAGCAGGCTGCACATGTGCTATTAGAACATCATAATGAGAATAATATAATCATGAAACATCAACTGGATGAGAGAAGAGATGCTAAGATTAATTACTATGGAACAACTGAATTCCCAATATTCATTTTAACAGGCCATTTTAGATTGCAGGCTACATATTATTGCACAGATTTGCTGTTGCCTCTCCCTGCTGCTGCTAAGTTTGTTAAATGTATTCCACCTCCTCACCAGAGCAGACATCACACCTCCATGAGGAACATCTGTCAAAAGTCTGAATCATACACAGCGCACAGTATGTTTATTTGGGGGAGATCTCACCCCACGCATGCAGCAGCCTGAGAGGTGCTTAACACCAGAGATAGGTCTGAGGTCTGATTATGTGCATGTGTGCTAATGAATCCCACTGCAGCGTTTTACCGCGGCTTGAAATCACAGCCTTGAGTAGAATGACTGTGTAAATTCAGCTATGTGTGTTTCAGCTAAATTTTTATTCTAAAGTCCTAAACTTTTTAATAAGCACTAGCTTATTTAGAGGCTGGAATATCTATGTCTCTAGAGTCTCTACTGAGGTGGTAAATACTAAATGACTTACAGTAGATCTCAATGTATCAACTGCTCCGTATAGAAATAGTTTGACATTTAGCGAAACGTGTTCTTTTGCTTCCTTGTTGAGAGTTTAACGAAAAGATTGATACCACACTGCATGTCTGAAAAGTAAATATGAAGCATTAGCTTAACATAAACATTAGAAACAGGGAAATGTGACATCCCTGGAGTCTTGTTGTGGTTATAAGGATGCCAAGTAACCACAGCCTGAGGGCAGATGTGGGTGTACAAAGAAATAAGAAACATAAAACAAAAACAAAACAGATAACAAATTATGCATACATTCATTATTGTGTTTTCCATAATAATGAACAATACAAATGTATATCTTTATTGTAAAACCTGCTTAAAATCATTTTTATTTTCCTTTACAGAGTCCTTTTCATTATCTGGTAGGTGTAGGTAATTGTTGTAAATCCATTTTTCATATCCTATCATTAGAGCTCTGTGCTTTATTATCTTATTTTTTCCTGATGTTCAATTGTGATTTTCTATTTTCAGGAGTATATTACTTATTTTTCAACCTGAAAAGATATGGTGTAATACCTTTTTCTATATCTGAGGTATTCATTTCAGCTGCACACCGCCTTAACAACTGCCAGCAAAAAGTTAGGGCAACCTGAAAATACACTGAAGGGCAAGACCCGTGGCAAAAAAACCTGCAAAGGTCTCGCCCCACACGGAGATTGTCAATGTCGCCAAATCACTCACTGTTCGTATAGGTTAATGTCCTGAATAACAGAGGGAAGCTCAGATTTGAAAAGCAACATGAAACAAGTTTACTGTCACTAGATTAAATTACACTCTTGCATAAGAGCATGACATGTTGCACAGATGAAATACACGTAATGTGTAATCTGGTAGGAGGATTTTGCTACCTGGACAGCATCAGTCTAAGTCTTTGTGCTAAACTCTACAGACCACCTGCTTGCTACAGCTACACGGTGATATTAATGCTCTTACCTAACTCTCTGCAAGAAAAAAGTAGTTCACAAAATGTTGCACTATATACAGCTAAAGTATGAACTATGTAACATTGAGCCATTTCTGTCCATAAAAAGCTGTTTATTTTCCAAAGTCAATTAACATAGTTACACATTTATCCTGTGTAACAGAGCACTTCAAGCAACTATGATGTGCCAAATCATATACAGAAATCTACAGTATAAGGTTCTTTGTATCGCTACTTACAAAATGACAACTGATACATGACACTAAAAAATGATGTTGTGTAACAGCCAGTACAACCAATACCAAAGGCTTTTTCTTATTACATTTTGCCGCAGTTGAGTTGACCGGAGTGCATTTTTCACAAAATCATCAGATATATGTGTGATAAAAGATAAGATGTTTTGTTAAATGTATTCCGCTTCTGTGGCTTCGTGGGTCAATGCAGTTTATTTTCAATTCCACCACACAAGAAACTGACAAAACAAAATGAAAATTAATGGATAAAGATATTACTTTCTTTTGGAAAAAACTAAAAACACAAACAAATGATCTGCCGTTTGTCATCTGTCCGTCTGTATGTGTGTAACTTTTCATTACACTGCTAATGTTCTGTATTGTTGTATTGTGCTGTCTCTCATCAAACATACAAACCGATGTGCTGAAAAATGACGCATCCTTTTTTCGAGGCTATTCTACTCATGTGGATAACCTTTATTTGGCAAGTGAACAACAAATATTGAAAGCTGTCAAACTCCCTTCACAGGATGGAAGCCTGCCTTCTGTGCATTTACGCACAGATGAAGTGCAAGCTGCCATCTTGGCAAGTAGAGGCAGTGTATTTTGATCGCTCATCATCTTTGTTTCTTATTCCTGACATTTTAAAGCCAGGGCTCATATTCTAGTGCCTAGAAAATAAACAAATGTTTGTTGAATAAAATGCACCCAACAGCTGCAGGATTTGTCCTAAGCAAACAGACATTAGATCCAGAACAGCCATTAGTTTTTAATATGACCAGGGGGGAGACATGGGGTGCCACATTTCTCAGTGCCAGTGAGGAGAAAAACGATTAAGGCTTGTGCTGGCCCAAATTGTTACTTTAAAAACTAGGCTGCTCTTCAGTATTAACATTACAACCTTCCTAACCTTGTCAGCTGTGAATTTCAGTTGTTTGTTTGCTGTTTTTTTTTGTCTCTTGAAAAATGTTTGTATTTGTCAGTTCAATGTACCAGCTCCAACACACCTTCCTATGTCCTCACTTCATCTTCCCCCCTCACACCCAACTTTAATTATCTGTGAGCAGGATCTCCTCACCTTGTTAGTGCTTGCAAATTCTGCCCCAGTACAAGAACTGCCTTTGGCAGAGATGGTGTGATTTTAACCTTAATATTTTCTGTTCTAACTTTGCAGGGGATGATCAGTGGGTGGACGACAACCACTGCGGCTGCTCTGCGAGCACAGAAGTAGACGGCATAAAAGCCAGAGAGAGGGGCTTTTTTTTCAAAAAAACAATGTGTCACGGGAAGACCTTGCAACCGCACGGTTTAAAGTGTTCATCAAAATTCACACTCGGCAAGTTCAGTTCGCAGTGTCGAAGCCGACCTGCTGAGCTGTGCTGGAGGAAATCTATAGAAACAAATTAACTCCAAGTCTTTTGGTCTGGGCATGTGCAGAAGATAACAGGCTTCAATTACAAAGCTCTTTCTCCTAATTGAAAATGCAGCTAATAGCTTAAGTGCTTGCTATCTGAGATAGCCAAAATAACGTGCAGAGGGCTCACTGGGTTGGGGTGTTTACAATATGCTTGCGAGCATAGCCTTTTTCTTTCTTTCATGACACTCTTCAGCGTGTGCCATTCAATGAAACAGAAAACTCTTCTCATAAATCAGAAGAGACCGTGCTGCTTTCTCTGTATTGTGATGGAAAGAGCCCTTGACACTATCACGCCACGTCATTAAATTCTTGTACTGCAACCTATACTGAATTATGCAAGTTACATGGTTAATAAACGTGACACTGTGTTGGATCAAACGGTGCAGCTGTTTGAAACTGTTTGAAAAGCTTAAACATGATAGTGATTTTGACAGTCTCCTGCTGTACTATGTTCTGACTTTACTTTAGTGTTTGGCACTAAATGTAACACACACATGAACAGAGGAAAAAAAAACATTACATTTTTAACAACTCAGGCTGCTCCCTTGAGCTGTAGAGGGCAAGGAATAACAAAGCTGAGGGAAGTCTCGGCTCCTTACCTCTGATGGGCTATTAGTTATTCTAGCTAGCAGAAGCCCCATTAGGTCTGCCATTTAATGCTCCCACGCCACATTCTCACATGAAAGCTACAAGATTGATAAGCCGACCATCTCACCTCAAGCTTCCCTTGAGTTTGAGAAATGCTCTGCCACAGATAATCTGACAAAGAGCTGATTTAGCCAACTGTGCAGTTCGTAGCATACGTGGCATTAGTGAAAACAATAAAATGCATTTGTGCTAACCTCTCCAGTGACTTCAGGAAAGGACACAACATGAATTTAACTGGTGCCACAGGACAATCCACTGACTTAAAACATATTATAAGACGATTTATATAGTCCGCGTGGAATATAGGAAATGAGCTGTGTGGCAGTGTGAGATAAAACTCTCTGAGCTGCGCTGACAGATACAATGGAGAAGAAAGATGTTTCCTGTACCCAACAGCATATCTGGTTCGTCCGACAAAAGGTGCAGCTAAGATTCCAGTGACACTACATCTTTCTCAGCACAACATGTACTGTTAATCACATACACCCATACTGCCAAATTAAAAAAAAGCTGCTGGACAAAGGAAGACAGATGCATGACATTAAGGGAAAAGAAGAGTACACAGACAAAAAGTGCCTAATTAAGCACGAGTAAATTGATTAGTTGTGTCTCTCTGTGCTGTACAGTGATTCATGTGGAGGAGTCCAGCTTCAGCATGAGAATCCCAACCTTAACTCTGGACAAAAGTTTCACTTGCATAGCCAAATTAATCTAAGATACAAACAAAAGTATGATAATGCAGTTTGTTACTGCAGTAGCACACAAATGCCTGACAGAAATCCAGCCTGAATGCATTATTTATCTTTAATTTGGCTGCAGGCCTTTAAAGTGTTCCTCAGCCTGTGGTGACTGTTTGAACCGTGTACATAAAACTAATGAGTAAAATCTTAATTACGTGATTGCTAGAGGCAGAACAAGAGAATGGGATATATTATGAGCTGGAGTGATAGTAAATATTTACTTATTTAATACAGCAAAAAACAAATATCAAGACTCACATGGCTTGTGTATTTGCTACTACAGATTCTGTAGCAAACACACAGGATAGGAGAGGATCACCTGTACGGTGACTTGACTTAATTAATTCACCCATTCTGGACAGCAAGCCATTTATGAATATATAAGAGACTGGTTGGTAATACACAGATTCATCAATTAGATATTTTATGTCAGGAATGAAAGATGAACCTACTTTGCATATAGCAGATCTTAACTATATGTAAGTCATACAGGGAGATGAGCTGCCCTTGCAGTTTCAGCTGAAGGGAATCATATTTTAGCAATAAAACTGCATGATTAAGAATCACAGCTGGGTAATCATATGGAACTGAACAAACCTAACATATTGCGAAACAAGTCACCATGCACTGACCCGTATTTCCTTATCCACAAAACAAATGAGAACAGATAAGAAAATAAGTGTTTTTCTCTGCAGATTGTTAGAAAATTTACCTCTCATGCCTCGCAGTGGAAATGAAGGGCAACGGTCATACCTCGCATTCCCTGGAGCCTGAGATGGTGTATGTGTACGGTCCTGTTCCATTAACCAGCACATCCATAGTCTCTGAGTGTGAAGGCTTGTAGTCCACATAGTACTCTTGCAGTGGTGAACTGAGGGAGCGCTCAGTCTCCCGTGTCTTTTTCTGGCGCTTTTTAACTGACGAGCGCTGCTGTAGCTGTTTGATACTGCTCGGGTAGCGCTTCCATGAGACATAGATAACCAGTAGAATTATAGCCACAGATAGCAGGAGGGCCATGCTACCAGCTATGATCTTGTGGAAGGACACATACTCGGTGTCTGGCAATGGGATGGTAGGGGAGGCCTCGGTGGGAGTCGGGGAAGCTGTCCTGTTCCAAATCAGCTTCTTATCAACCACAGACTGCGTGGGAAGAGGCTGCAGCTTGGGCTGAAAGGCAGAAGTGGGGGGTGATGTTGTTGAGGGGATCGGGGCTGGTGTTGCTGTACAGATGTTATAAGTCTCCAGCACATCGGTTACTTTCTCTCCTTGTGCCTCCTTAGGGCTTGCACAAATCATAGTGGACTCCTTGTTGCCCTTAAAGGCCTTGAGCCATGCCACCAGAGGACATATGTTGGGGTTACAGTACCACAAATTACCAGCCAGACTGATGGTGGTGAGAGAGATCCAAGCATCCACTGTCTGTTGGGACACATTGCTGAGTTTGTTGGAATCCAAATTAAGAGTCTGTAGATTAGGGAGACATTGAAATGTACTTGGGTCCAATACTTGGAGCTCATTTCCTGACAGGTCCAGCTTTTGCAGTGAAGTCCACATCCATGGCAGGCCTTGGGTTAGCATTTTGATACGGTTCCACTGCAAATAGAGTGCCCTCAGGTTCGTCAAACGGGGAAAATGAGCAAAATTTATCTTCGAGAACTGATTGTGCTCCAGATGAAGCTCGATGAGCTTAAGGAGTCCTGCAAAGGCGTTACGTGTAAGGCTCCGTAGCCGGTTGTAGCCAATATCAAGAAACTCCAGGTTGCGACAGTCAAGGAAAACTCGCATAGGGACAGTTTTTAATGAATTTGACCTTAAGTGTAAACTCAGAAGTTTTCGTAGACCCAGGAACTGATTAGGCTGGAGCATCTGCAGCTTATTGTAAGAGAGGTCAAGATTACGTAAATTAGGAACATCATGGAAAGTGTTGTTTTTTAGCTGTGTGATCTTATTTGAGCTGAGAATCAGTTCTTTGAGCCTCCGTATCCCATGGAAAGCCTGGCCATCCACAGCATTGATGTAATTGTGGTCAAGGTAGAGCCAAACTAGTTGACTCAGACCTGCAAACTGGTGGGCTCTGAGGTTCACCAAGCTGTTGTAACGCAGAGACAGGCCCTGGGTGCTTACAGACACATTGCTTGGCACGTCACGGAAGGCATTGGATTCGCAGTATATTATTTTCCCATCACATCTACAGCTCTGGGGGCAGGGACGCTCACGGATGCCACTTGGAGCAGCAAGCAGCCAGGCAGGCAGCACCACTGTGAATACAAGCCCTCTGAAAAGCACAGGAAGTCCTGCAGACACAGAAGTGAGCGATGATTCAACAGCATAAAACAACATTCAACACACAGAACTAAAATCCACAATAGAATAGAATAGAATAAAATGGAATAAAATAGAAAGTAAAATGAATCAAGAAATTAAACACTACAAACATACTGCATTCTCATGTATTTGGTAATAGTTATTTGCAGCTTTCTTCATTTGCATCCCTGTGTTCAAGGCAAATCTACACTCACTCTTACATCCATTATGACAGACATGTTCTTCAGACATGGACAGGGGAAGGGCATAATCTGTCAAATAGTTGTAGGGGGAAAACCTCCTTCAGACCCCACAGTCTGCAGTCATCATTCATAAACCGCAGAGAGGCAAAGACATCAGCAACATTAGCTTTAAGTAAACTGCAATTAGGCGGACGACTTATGACACAAACATGAAGGCATTAAGCACCATGTGAAACAAATTACATACCCATATTTGCGCGGAGTCGACTCCTCGTCATGTTCAGGGCTCTCTGTTGCATGCGTCCCAGGTCAACATGTTAGACACACTCGGCGTTTTCTCCAAATAGTTGGACACGCATCCCGACCGCCTGTCTGCACAGAAAATATACGCACGTTGCGCTGCAGCCAGATGCGCTTTGCGCACAGCCGCACACCTGTCGGAGATGCGAGTAGCTCCAGAAGGTGTGCATCAACCTCTGTCTGTAGTTTCCTACGTTACCGCACAACATCCGCTTGATAATGCATATTTCTGCCTAGCCTTTCAGAAAGCCCCTTGGGTGGACGCGCTCAAGCTTAGAGCCTCATGAGAATTACATTGTTTAGCGCGTGTTTTGGGAAACTATCAAATATAATCACCGACTCACCAATTGTTGAATATAGGTTAAGTTTGGAAAAAAAAAAGAGAGAGACCGGAAACCGACCAAGTGGAGAAATGTGTGAGGAATAAACTGCGGTCCAAACCCGATAAGTTGGATGTATCCTGATTCAGATGTGCACAGTTGAGGAAAAGGCGCAGTCTGCTGTGGACTAGACCCGTTGACCGTGGCATCAAGAATAAATCAGTTGTACAGCAACAGGAATGATGTTGGTGTAGGATTTTACTGAGCTCACTGGCGCTCGTTTCAGGACTTGAGATGCCCCCTTCTGGTCACCGAGTGACTCTCCGCAGCCCTCACTAAAGTAGGCTTCTTTGTCCTCAGGAGCAGAGCCTGCATATCAATTAATTCTGAGGAATGGGAAGACTGTTTGCTCTGAATTTATATATTTGTGAAGATCTAGGTTACTGCTGGTCTGAATAGAAGCATAATTGGATAAATCAGAGGCAAAGTGCTCGTTAAATGCTTAGGTCTATATTACACTTAAATCTATAAGAAGGCATTAAGAGTCATTAAGAGTTACCTCAAAAAGTAAAGAAAATGTAATACAATATAGTTATTTCTATCACTGCTAAGTAAGTCGAATTATGTAGTAATATTTGTCTAATATTTGTGTGATGTCTGCTTCTAATGCATGAATTGCTATTTTAAAACATACTGTATTTGTGTGTGACACTGTATCTGCAGTACAGCCAGGATTGTAACCACTACTACCCCCTTCTAACAGCAGAAGCCCCCCACTGGTTTTTACTCCAAATCTGTATTAGAGGAGCTAGTGGCAAAATCTCAGATGAAATTATTCTTAATTAGTGTTTCATAGGCAGGTAGATTTATAACAGAAAGGTCAGCTTGTTCAACCTTGGTTTAAAATAACAGTAACAAGCAAGATAAACAATTACATTGTCTTCTGTAGGCATCTATAGGACCCAGATGTCGGTAAATTCTAATAAAACAGAAAACCATTTCTTCATCTACATATTGCCTTGTTATATACAGTATTTCAGACTTGAGGTGTTTACAATGAGTGCGTCATTTGAAATTAAGCCAGAAGTACTAAAATGTTTTTCTAAAACTTTTGACAGGCAGCACACATAGAAAATTTTATATGATGTTGAGGGAAACCAAAATAAAGGCTTGAAGCTTTATTATTTATTTTTAACTGCTCATTGTTGCACATTGACAGTGAAATGCATCATGGTAAACAAAGAGTGCTCTCAAAGCCTCATAATGGGACTTTTAGTCGGGGTCAAAGTCATCACTTCTAATGGGTCCCTCTACTGCCCCTTACTTAATGAGTAGCATAATTACCAGTAATGGACATTAACAAACATTTGAGATCAAGCTGCAGATAGTTGGTGACAAAGAATTCAGTGGAAACAAAAATAAAACTGATGCATGTAGCACCTCAGCAGCAGTCACTGATTTAATTTCCATTGTTTGATCAATCAGCTAACTGAAGTTGAAGGACAGGGCAGGAGCATGCTCTTACACACACACACACACACACACAAACACACACGCACACACACACACACACACACACACACACACACACACACACAGACTGGAAGAATGGCAAATATCCATCTTATTTTAGGTTTAGCAAAAGGTGGATGGATGAATGAACACTCTCTTGTGTGACTCCATAGACAAGAGTGAGAGACACAACTTTTAAAAGAAAGACAAAGCGCATTGATTACACAAGTACACATCTTCACAGAGGACAGAGGCTGTTTTGTGTAACAAATGTTCAGAACAAACAATAAATGGATTAGAGAAAAGTAGGTGCACAAGTTTTGCCCTTATTTTCTAGTCCTAGAAATGATGATGAAATGATGAATGATGATAATGATAAACAGATTAATGTTGTCAAATTCAGCTCAGATACTATTGCTTACTCTTTCAGATTTTCACCCCATGCATCCTGACGTACCTCAGTTGCATTGTTTTGATGGGCGCATCCTAAGTACCATATGGTCAAGCTGCTCCCACAACAGCTCAATTGGGTTGAGATCCGGTGACTGTGCTGGACTC
>JAUBNQ010000028.1:5796286-5816102 GCA_032353495.1 Ctenopoma kingsleyae
GCATCCTAAGTACCATATGGTCAAGCTGCTCCCACAACAGCTCAATTGGGTTGAGATCCGGTGACTGTGCTGGACTCACAGACAGAATACCAGCTGACTGCTTGTTCCCAAAACAGTCTTTGTATTGTTTGGAGCTGTGTACAACTCTCCAACCACCACTAAAGCAGTCCCAGATCATCACATTGCCTCCACCATGCTTAACAGATGACTGCTTTACTGTTAACACTGAGACTGGCCTTTTGCTATGTCAGAGTTTTTTAACGTAGAGAGCGCTGTCTAATACTCTGGTTGAAAACCTTCCATAAATGTTGGCTGAGATGTGGTGACCAGGAAGGCCATATAATGATTCACATTATTTCCGTACTCATCAGACCATTCAGTGACCACCTGGGCTCCATGGATGGGGTCACCACTCCCATCAGGATAGAAATGTTGCATCATAGGATAAAGGTGAACAACTTTGTATTGCTTTGCAGTGACCGCTAAGGAGACAAGTGGACCCAGACCGTGTCAACATAATTCCTCACATGTCCAATCAAATGTGCACTGTCAACCACATTTGATGACCTTATTTACTGATGTTATTCACAGATCTAAGTGCAGATGTCACTTACAGTAAGTCACCGTTCCTACTAAAACACAAACCAGTTGAGCAGTCTTTGTGACTGAAGCTCCTGCCATCTGTGCCCCAACAATGAACCTTCTTTCAAAGTTGATTAGATCATTGTATCTCCTTCCTTTACCTCTTGCCATCTTGATCCAAAATCAATATCAACATGACCCGCTCTGTATTTTTATATATGCCGCAGAGTATGACTGGATGTTAAATGCTCAATTGTACCATGCTGTGTAGAAGCACCTAAGTTAATTATGTTTCTCCACACATTCATTCTTGATTTTCCTTTAATTTGTCTATCATATGTGTGTATTCATGTACAGTAATCAAACTACATTAAAACATTTTAAGTCATACATATAGTAGATGACTCCTGAGTAAAGGTTCAAGGCTTTTAAGAGCTCAAGGATTATACAGTATGTTTTTCACTGAGAGCAGGAATGATTTCAGAAATTATGTTGACTATTCTAGGATATTAAATCTGTTAAAAGAAGAGTAGCTGCATTTAATGAACTCTAAAGTGCATAAAGGAGTGTATGGTTAATTCCACAATATCCTTTTCCTCTGCACTATACTCTCTAAACAACTGTCACCACATAAGTAGAAATAGTGAAATTGTAAACATTCAAGATATCATCACTGATATCAGTATTTCACAATAAATGTTAATATTACCAGATATAACTCTTTTAACATTCAATTGCTTCATATTTCATTCATTCTTTATATAAAGGTTAACAGGAAATTACACATAACCCCACAATATGAGATCCTTACTTTTACATACCTGTTAGATTTATGATTAAAACCTTAATATAATTTGTAATAAAACGCTGCACAATTCTAGTTTGTCCATCTTTTTTCCTTATCCACCAAAATTCTGGTAATTAAATCTAAAATCTAAAATAAAATTAAAATTATTAAATGTATGAGTTATATACACAAGGAAATGAATAGCCAGAGATTCCAATAGGAAAAAAAAAATTGTTCTCTGCTCTTAAAAACTCACAGCACGTCGCTGTTGTGCAATCATCTTATGCTAAGTTCCTGTGGTCTGAGCATCAATTCTTATTTATCTTGTCAGAACAATCTGACATGACCCACTTTCACATTTCATTCAGTTTTTGGGGTGCTTTTTTTTTATAACTAGCATTTGCCGGCAATGCAAAAATTCTATAGATTAATAATTAAGTTTTAAGGTACATTTATAGTCAGCACTGGAAAGAATCCACTACCCCAATTGCTTTTAACTCTACCTGAATGTTTAGTTTTTATATCTTACTGCTGATGTCTGACTACTTGTCAAGACATTCTTCAAATAAAATGTCTTTTTCAGATTTTATAACATGGCAACTTATCACCATGTGTAGCGCTTGATAATGTTCCATCAGGCATCATCAAGTAAAAATGATCTCCCTGAGAGAACACAGTGGCACTCTCTTGACCATGAAAATCATGAAAACCTATGCCACAAACAACAAAGGTGTAGTACCACCATATGCACTCACCTCACTTCGCAAATAACTCAGCCACCAAATTGCTTCCTATGAAACTTTAATGACTGTCTGTGACTGACGGAGTCCTGAATAATAGAGCAAGTGAAGGACCTGCTTTTTTTTTGCTGTATAATGAATCCCACTGAAACACAGTGTAGAAATGTATAAATAGTCAAATCATTAGGACAGAGCTGGAGCAGATTCTATTTACTCTGACCCTGGTGTCTAAATGTGTAACTTTAATTACCCAACAAATTATGCATACAAAATACCCCAGGACCAGGTAAATATTTCTGAGACAGAGGGTTAGTCCCAAAACATCTGGCATTTTATCTCCCACTGGTTCTATGGCTCAAATGAAGAACAGAAAAACACTGTGTACATTTGTTTTTGACTTTTACTATAAAGCATGATTATGTGGAATTTCCTTAGTTAAGCCCTTAAAATTGATCTTTATCTTCCCACAGTTTATTGATCATGTACTGTATGTGTACTGTGCAAATTTTAGGCAAGAGTTTTTAAAGCTGTGCCTCTGCTCAGAAAAGTGGGACTAAAGTCTGAGCACTGATTTCATTTAATCTGAAGATTGAAATGATTCACATTATAGGTGTAAAGATTCCTTTGTAAAGATGCGGTACTGCATTCATAAAGCTAATGAGAGAATGCTGCTGAAATTACCATTAAAACACTGTTTTATTCTATTTTAATTCAACAAATATTCTTCAGTCTTTTCTCCAGCAACGTTTCCCAGAAGATAATGATATCAGTATATTGTAGTCTACCTTTTCAAATATCGAGCTCATACATATGAAAACACACTTCTGCTAGGAAGCCTGCAAGGCTCAGTTTGTAATGCATAAAAAAGATCATGATAATGGGCTTCTGCATTTAAATCCTGAGTCAAACAACTATGATACTTATGATACTTGATCATTTCATGCCAGAAGAGCCAAAATTTCCTGCTTCAGAAATGGAATTTTTTTGTGTGAGTCTATTTTATTTTTCATTTCTATATTTCCTCATACATAATGCATTGTAGAAAAGCAGTGTACACAAGACTGCTGAGCAAAGTTTCTATATAAGAAACATGTTCAACCCTGTGCTTGTATTGTTCTACTCCAACAAGAAACATCTAAAGAGGACTTAAGGTTGCAACAGGTAACTGGTATCTGTTTTTGAAAGTTGTCACTCATCATCATAGAATTAGTGCCAACAGACTTATTCACAATATTAATATGCTTATTTTTCTTTATTAAAATATTCTATTGCTTTTGGTAGTGGAAGAAAATCATATAAACACTGAAAAAGGACCTTTACTCCAGTGATAAATGTAAGCCTGGTGCTGACATCATGTTCATAAGTTATAGCTGAACATCAAGATGTGGCTTTAACCTCAAACTGAAAAACCTTCACTAACAGTCTCAATAATAGTATTCAAGGCCTCAACGTCTGTCTTTATTTTTTATTGTAATCTATCCTCTAAATAACTTAATTTCATATAAATGTGTGTCACTCAGTGAACCACCTGAATGTTTTTCAGTTGTGTAGTGATTTTTCTGTTTTATTCATTTGCTGACTGTTGTCAGAAGTCTGTATGGTTGTTTCTGCACTGTTGTTCTTTAGGCACAAATAAATGATTTGTTAAAGCACCTGAGTTTCAATGTCTTAGAGTCATGTATTTGCACAAACCATGGAAGGTTCTGAACACTGAAGGTCGTCTTTGGTACTTTCAGGCACTTAGTTCTCTTCAGTGTTTTATAGTAGTAGGAGTTTAAAAACTAAAACCAAACACAGACTTACAAACAGACTTCATATACACATAAGAAACAAAACTCAGCAAGGAAAATGTGATTATATATTAGAAAAATATCAGCACTCATTGCAAAGTTGGTCTGTTTTCCTGCTGTGGACTCTTGGATTTAAACATGAGCCACGTACGTCATGAAATGGATCAAGATCACGTGGTGTACTGATGTGTGTCATAAGCTATTGCATGGAAAAGGGTTTTGTGGAGAAACGCTATCCACTGGTCTTTACACAAAGGTCATTGACTGATATTGAGAGATTACCTTCCAGCTTAGACATTTCAAATATCATGAAAGGCAATTTTCAACATATAAGTATGATTGATAATCTGCTGTTTGCATACAACAATGGGTTTAGTTTTGTGGCAAGCATGCAGCTTTTGATCTAACAGACATTTTTTTTTGGGAAAACAAGGATTCAGTGAGAAGATTAAGAGGTCAGTGAAATATGACTGAGTGGATGAATAAATCTGCATATCCATCTGTCAACCCATCTGTGTGTGTATTATATATAATTGATAGTAATAAAAAGAAACTGCAGATACAGCACAGTGGATCATGCATATGTTCAGCATGGCAGGCCTTCAATAAGTCAGTCATAAGATACTACTGCTGTAACTTCATCTGCATTAACATCGTTTTGTAAATAAGACTCGATTTTTATATATGCATCTGAATGGATTTGAAACATCAAATTGTAATACATAATTCACTTCCTCTGTTACTGGCAGTTGCTCGTATGCACAGACGCTCATTTTCTTTACTTCTACTGATGATACAGAAAAGACACAGCTGATAAAGCAGACATGTGTGATCACTGGCTTTCAGTACAGCAGCACACCCTCCCTCACTGAGTACAGGTTTCATCTTCTGCGTAAAAAACACTATACTGTGTGCTCCTGCGTAAGTCACTCCTCACAGCGTCATGGTTGAGCAGCACGTATTACCCAGTCTTTAGACTCACATTTCTTGAATGGCATGTGATCTCCCAAGAGATGTGTGAGGCAGTCTACTCTTTGAGGGGCTGATTTTGTTTGACATGCAATTGCAGAATGTGCTACTACAAGTCCAGGAGGTATTATTTTAACAGGCTCATTTTCACACCTCTCAGATTCACCCCTGCTGTGTTCATAGAGCTGATTTCATAAAAAAAAAACAATACTTCTTAATACAATCCACAGGCATCAGAGGAAATATTTGATTAAGAATATCATCGCACTCCCAGACAAATATTTACATGAATTCATTAGCTCTCTTCATTTTAACTGGTCTGGATGCAAATTTCTCTCTTATCTTTGCTAAAGTCATGACCATTCTCAGCAGCTCTTCAAACTGGACATTTCCCTTTGTGTGCACAAGGGGTTGCTATTACCACACATTACAAGCACACACTCTCCAGTGCCGTGCAGTCAAAAATGGTGTTCTCCACACCATCCTGTCAGCTGTGATGAATGCCTGCTCAAAGCAGAATGAATGAAAGTATGAAAAATGAGTATGACATAACTGCACAATTACAGGTTTCCCTATCACCACGTGAGCATGTGATCCCCCCCCCTTTTCTCTGCTGTCTGTTGGATACCCACTTCATAAGAGCTATTAATTTGAACACCCATAATCCTACTGTTGCCAGCTCTTCAGCAGCATCTCCAGGCACTGAGAGGTGTTAACTGTTTATCTACATCAACTTCCTCTGCTGCCTCAGAGTGTGGATGGATGCTGCGTGTCAACATCACACTTCAGATGTCACCATAATTAGCATGTGAAAAAGATACACAGAGATAGGGACCAAAATTATGACTACCCCACTTCCTGTTTTATTTTTTTTTATGAATTATTGAAAGTATTAATGAATGAATGGTGGATGTAGATCATACCGCCCCGTTATTTTAATTAAGGAAATATTATTTTACTTGCTCTGTGATTATCATCATCATGGTAAGCAGTATGTATTAAATTATGTATGATGCCATCTTACTGCTGGTCCAGTCACCCCATATTTCAGCAGACTTTGAATTATAAATAGAAATATAATAGAATACTACGATAATATTTATTAAATTTCTGAACTAAATTTGTCAAGACTTTTTTTTATATTCATAGAGCCCCCTACTGAGCAATGTATATATGACTTCACTGACAGTTTTGTGTATTCATATAAATTGAATTCACATGCAGCACGACATAAAGCACTGCATTGAAATGTACATGGTTGGTATATATAGCACATTTGTAAGCGTATATATGCGCGCTTAAAGACGCCTACGCCTGTGAGAAGGGAGAAAGCAGCAGAGAGAGATAAGAGACACATAGAGAAAGAGAGGGAGAGAGAGAGAGAGAGACACTGCATGAAGTAGAGGATTGTGCATTAGTCTACTGGCGCTCAAATGGGTTATTGCGCACACAGCGGGCTGAACTACAGCGGCGACTCCAACTACGACCCAAGTGTGAAGGCGTCCGATTTCTGAGCGTCAGACTCAGACCAGAGTGGGGGGTTTGGACCGCTGCGGAAAACTTGCCTTTGTTTAATTTTTTCCTCTAATTGAAGACATAAGTGATGCACAGTATGCGGAGCGACTCTGAGGCTGCATGAACTGCGATTTTCACATCTGAGAGCAGTTTAATGTGCTCTAAAGCCATTTCTTTCAGAGGATTACTCCTTCCCCCAGTAACGATGGGTGAGTGATTATGTTCTTAACAATTTTGTGACACAGTTTCTTCCTCCTGAGGCTCTTAGTAGCCAAGACGACAGATATGGCCAGTTTTTACTGACGGATTTATTAGTTCCTAAACTGAATTGAAAGATTTAAAGCTATTTAAAGAATAAGAAAGGGTGCAGTTTATTTAAGCACGGATTTAAATCATATTTCATTTTGTCTGAATAAATTCACATCCATACATTAAAAGTAGGTAACGTCAGACTCTGTTATCAGTTCCTCATGAAGCAGGTCGTGTGTGTCAGACATCAGACCCCCAGCTGCTCCTCACTGTATGATCTCCTGTTTGTAGAATGAACGTCTCACCTTGACTTATTTAAACAGCTTTGAGCACAGATTTTCTAAAACCAAAGTCATCTTTGATTGCCTGCTCCCCACTCTACCCCCAACAGGTTCGGCGATGTTGGACTGGAGGTTATCATGTCTTCTTCTGCAGGCAGCTGTTTTGCTGCTGCTCAGCAAGGGGGAGAGGATGTGCCCTGCCAGTTGTCGCTGTGATGGAAAGATTGTTTACTGTGAGTCTGGCATCTTCCAAGACATCCCAGAAAACATCACCTCAGGATGCCAAGGTCTTTCTCTGCGTTATAACAACCTGCTGGTCCTGTTGCCGTACCAGTTTGCTCATCTCAATCAGCTTATCTGGCTGTACTTGGACCACAACTCCATCAATGCTATAGATGCTTTAGCTTTCCATGGTGTGCGCAGGCTCAAAGAACTGATCCTCAGCTCCAACAAAATAACTCATCTGCACAATAACACTTTCAGTGCCATACCCAATCTGAGAAATCTGGACTTATCTTATAATCAGCTGCAGTCTCTGCAGCCGGGTCATTTCTATGGCCTGCGCAAGCTACAGAATCTCCACCTTCGATCTAATGGGCTGAAACAAATTCTCATTCGCACATTTCTGGAATGCCGCAGCCTGGAGTTTCTAGACTTGGGTTATAATCGCTTGCGGAGTCTCACCCGTACAACATTCTTAGGCCTGTTTAAGTTGAAAGAGCTTCATTTAGAGCACAATCAATTTTCCAGGATTAATTTCTTCATCTTTCCACGCCTTACCAACCTCCAGGCTCTTTATTTGCAATGGAACCGCATACGATCCATCAATCAAGGTGTGCCTTGGACCTGGCACAAACTACAGAAATTAGATCTGTCAGGGAATGACATCCAAATCTTGGACCCAGCTGTTTTCCAGTGTATGCCAAACTTACAAATACTCAATCTTGAATCAAACAAACTGAGTAGTGTGCCTGTGGAAGCTGTGGCAGCGTGGACCTCCCTGACCACCATCAGCCTGGCTGGAAACGCCTGGGACTGCAGCCCCAGCATCTGTCCTCTCATGGGATGGCTTAAAACCTTCAGAGACTCCAAAGACATTAGCATGATATGCAGTAGTCCCAAGTCTGTGCAGGGTGAAAAAGTGTTGGACATAGTGAGAAACCACTCGACATGTGTGGACATGCCAAATGTGTTCACAGCCACACCTGCCATCATTCTGACTTCAACCCAAGTTGTGAACATCACAGCTCACCCCTCTACTTTTGGTGTTACAGATCTGGCTCATAGTGAGTCACCTGCACAGAGATTAACCCCCTCAACACTCCATCCTAGTGGGATGGACAGAAAGACAACAGAGACCACAACCACGAGCTCCACATCACCCCTCTCCCCTGAACCTCCCCCATCATTTATCCCAGAACTACAGTTTGAACATATGGCTTTCCACAAAATCATTGCAGGCAGTGTAGCGCTGTTCCTGTCAGTGTCATTGATCCTTCTGGTTATTTATGTCTCGTGGAGGCGCTACCCCAACACCATGAGGCAGCTGCAGCAGCACTCAGTCAACCATAAGCGCAGGAAAAAGGGCCGCAAGCAGGAGCAGGACCTTAACACTCAGTTGCAAGAGTACTACCTGAGCTATCACTCAAACTCAGACACGATGGACTCTTTGGTGAATGAGACAAGGCCGTGCACGTGCACCATATCAGGATCCATAGAATGTGAGGTCTGAGAGGGCCCACACAACCTTAAGAGACTAAAAGTGCAATTGCAGAGCAGAGTTAATGTTTTTTCCGCAAGATTAAGCAGTTTTATCTCTAATGTGAGCTGATAGATTCTGCGACACTGAGGGAAATACTTGGGGGCATAGTACAATATAATTATGTGCACATAAAAGAAGACTGGGATGGAGATATATTTGGAGAGAGCTAATTATCACTCTGACTGACACGTGAACAGTTGCGGGGTCAGCCAGGTTAGCTGTGTATGATGTCACGTAACGATAGGATCTCTGCTACAGTGTTAGTCAGCTCAGTAGAGAGACTGACCTTATTCTTAGTCAACCTATATTGCCATAAAATATGAACCTACAAAGCCACTTTTTACTAGTCAGTTTTGTTTTTTTATTATGTAGCTTGTAAAGCGTTATTATGTACTGTATGTGCGCATCTTTGAGTGGATGTGTGTGTTTGAGTATGTCATGGGGATGACTTTATAAGTGACTGATTTCCAGTTGGAAGAGTTATCGTGTTGCACCTTATCCTCACTTATAATATTAGTCCAGTTAAACTGTTTTGCATTTGGAGTACCACTGTAGTTCAGCTACAGTATTAGCAGTTACCAGAAAAATGGGGGAACAATCGCAGAGACAGCATCTTGTCCTGAGATATTTTGCATGAATTAATATTCCTTAATGAAATTGCTTCTCACCCCTATATATAAATGTATGTGCCACACAAATGAACAACATTTAAAAATTAGCAGAATAATCTCAGGACTTTCCAAGCTGTACAAATCTGTCAAGTGGCGTGAAGGCCTTGATATGTCAAAGGTGATGGTTTTGATTTTCACAAAGAGTTTTGTATTGATTATTCCTATCGTTATGGTTATGCATTGTTTGTGTAAAGACATAAAATGGGTACTAGGTATTCTATGTGATAATGACTGTGTAATTAAAAGAAACACTGACAGCTAATGAAACACTGCATGTGTGATGACAAAATTTACGACCGCTGCATCGCACGGAGAAAAAGAAATCTCTTTATATCCACGCATTGTGCTCTTGATGTTAGACATTCCACTGGGTTTGCTGCTGACATACTTTCCATTACGTATCTTGTTTACTGGCTCCTCTCCTTGCACTCCAACATTGACAACAGTATTGATTGTATCTGGGTTACACACCTCAAACTCATTGTAGGGGGCCCGTGTCAGTGTCTGGGACATAACTGAGCTGGTTTAGAAATGAGCTCTCAGTTTTCTCATAAACAGATCTGCTTTTGGGGCATATGGAGCCCAAGTAGGCAATTATTTCTCTTTTTTTTTCTCCCTTGTCCATGACACACAAAAAAAAACTCCGGTCCCTGAAACCAAAAACAGATTACGAATCTCAGCCTTTATATAACCATGTATTCTGTCTCAGTTTAGAAATATTGCTCTTGCTCAGTGAAAAGAAAGAGATAATAGAAGTTGACTACTGAGGGACAGTGGGTGTTATGGGTCAAGGCAGTTCTGCTGGTAAGAAGATTTCACCCACCTTGGTCTGTCTTCTACCTGTCCCCTCCTTCCTTTTCTCCCTGCCTCCGTTTTTTCCCTTTTTTTCATCTTGCCCACTGTGAACAGAGAAAATTAACCAACGCCAGGGGACATATGTGCATGAGTAAAGCCAGGCAGGATTAAGCAGTTGGTGCTTGCATGTAAGAGCTACCAAAAAGGTGTTTTTGAAAAACAATAATCCACAGCTTACTAAAATCCTTTGCCCATCAGATATTTTTACCACAGCTGTTAGTTGTTTTCTCAGACTTGCTCTTCATTTAAATACGCAGATTCCTTCTCCTTGTTATCAGTCATTATAAAGTTTCTGACTGGTCAAAGGTTGTTCAGATAAGGATTTATGATATCCCACAATTCACTTTCTCAACATGACTCAGGCTTTCTTAATCCTCCAGGAAGGCATTGAGGCATGCTGCCAACAGAATTTCTATCCATATATTTTGTTTTCAGCTCTTGCATATATGATGAATTTGTTTACGGGGCCAATGGGTAAATCTACAAGGCCCTTCAAAAAATATAATATGTACAGAACAAATGATTTGTTGATCTAATTTTGACAGATATTGTAATTAGTGTTTGATTTGTCATATTGTGACTGATGAAAAGCAGTCCTCTGTGTTTTAAAATATTTTGGTGTTGTGTTGCTAAGAACAGAATGCTGATTAGAGAGCTGAGGTCTGCACCGCGCAGATCATTATTGAGGGTATTTGTTTGGATGAAAAATTGTGGGAGTGCACAGTATTGACTGTACAACAATGCACAAATAGAAGCAAATAGAACTCCACCAGCAAAATCAGAGGACAAAAAGGTAGCCTATACATTCCAAGAAATGAAAAATGTCTTTCTGAGTTAATCGAGTACGGTATACACCACAAGCAGAGGCCAAAAACAGAATCAGTAAAATCGTGCCTCGAAACATTCAGAAATTCAGTATGTTTCTGTGTGCTTCCTGTAAACACTCACTGTCAGGGGTAACTTACTCAGCTCTCACTGGTAGGCATGAAATTTTGATTTACAACTCCCACTGGGGATCTTTTCTAAGGTAACATGTGTACACTGTTCTGTTTATCTGCCAAAGGTTATGCCAGTGATTT
The DNA here is from genome assembly GCA_032353495.1 of Ctenopoma kingsleyae. Lineage (NCBI taxonomy): Eukaryota > Metazoa > Chordata > Actinopteri > Anabantiformes > Anabantidae > Ctenopoma > Ctenopoma kingsleyae. The sequence continues at coordinate 5,807,567 of JAUBNQ010000028.1, forward strand.
AAAAGGTAGCCATAACATACCCAAAGCAGCACCTGATTATATTTAATCACTGCTGCTTTGTTTTTGTTTTCTTATTGTCAGTACAAAAAAAAACAACACATTTTCCTTTAATCTGACAGCCTGTTTTCCATTTATGAGGTAAATAATTTAATTCACTTATTTAATATTTTGGGAAAGTGTATGTTTCCTTGCTGAGCCTAAGATGAGAACATCAATACCATTTTTATGTCTATGCCAGCAGTCAGTCAGTTAGCTTAGCTTAGCCTGGCTCTGTTCAAATGTCACAAAAGCTATGTACCATCACTTCTAATGCACAATAATTAGCATGCTATGTTTTTTTTTTGTTTGTTTAATCCACACATAAACTATTAACGTCTTCCTGCTGCTTTCTGTATCTTCATAATTGACCTACAGCCTTGAGTGTGGTAGCAATTATATATATAACTCTGGAAGAAATTTCATGTGCATACTGTGGATACCCAAACTGTTCAAAATGTCCAAAACAATTTCTTAAAGCAGAAACAAACTTTGACTGGGAACCAACATCATTTTGGATGCTGTTTGGAAGCATCAGTTGCAATATTCAGTTCATCATTAACATCTCAACAAATGCATAATCTGCACCACATTCAATAACACCGCACGGTCTTTCTGAAACATTTTGATTTCTCTTGAAATAACTTAACAACTCAATTATGCTAACGAATGTTAAATGCTATAAATGATTTGATCTCGTTTCCATGAGGATATTTCATAATAGCACTCCCTATGGCTTTTGTACGCACCAGCCTACCATCCACTGGAAGGGATTTCTTCAAGGACGATTGAGCCAAAGAGGTCTTAAGTCGGAGAAAATGAGCTCACTAGACAGACGAGAGTCACCTTTTCTTTTTCTTTCTTTCTTTCTTTCTTTCGTCCTTTCTTTTTTTCTGAACAACTAATTTAAGGATCCAACATGTATTTAACCTTTAAGCTAGCTCGTCAAAATAATGACTTCTAGTCAGTTCAATTCAAATGATTAATGCAATTTGAAAATTGAGTCAGTGAAGTATAAAAGTGTTCAAAGACAGTTGAAACTGTTTTTTTGGGGGGGATGATTTGTCCTGTCTCCTGCGCTCAAAAACATGATTGCTTTGTTACACCCCCCTATTGTGCATTCCATGTCACCTGTAAAATTCATTTGAATACTAATGCTTTACAGGCTTTGTTATGTGTCCCAGTAGACCCTCAGAGAACAAAAAAAAAGCTTTTTTGTTCACTTCCAAGTGCTGGAAGTTCCTTCAGTGTAGTAAAAGCAAACTGTTTTTCAGTAACAATGTTGTTCAAACAAAAGAACATTAGTTAGAGTGTCGCCGCGACAAATTTTGAAATAACATCAAAGAAAATGGTTTTGTGCTATAATATATTTTCTGAGTCACTTCCATCTTTCCACTTCATTACTCACTTTAAACTCGAACATATAGGATGCTAAGGGAGAAAGCAGGAGTTTAGAACAGCAGTATGAGGCAGAAACTTAAGCCAAATCAGTCAATAGATGTTCACGGTGTGGTCTCGCCTGGTCAGTATAATCACTTTCTATCACAGTAAAATCCTTTCAGCAATATTTTACGACATTGTAAGCCCAAAGTGAGAGGTTGTTCCAAACATCCAGTGTAATGCAATATATTATATTTTATGAGTTACAGTCTTATTCATAATAAGTGAGCAGAGAGCAGCTTCTGATTAACACTGACATTAAAATCTGAAGCATAAACTTAACACTTAACACTTTTATAGCTGCATTTTTACTGCTCATTGAAAAAAAAAGTCACCTATATTAAGAGCTTAAAGTAATATTTATACATCTTGTAACTACATATTTAGAACTTAACGTATGCGCTGGACACTCAGTCTGTATGATATAACAGTAATATAGTGCTTTCTGTGGAGATGTTACCTCATTGTTTCTCTGATTTATTTCCCCGGATTCTTCAACAGTTGTGTCTCCAACACCAGGGAAATCAGCCAAAAGTCAACAACAATTAAATGTATAAGATTTATAAGCAGCACACCAAGTCTTATTGTTGCTACCTGAGTAATAAAACATCAGTATAGTACCTATAATAAAAACATTGTGGCAGCATCCACAGAGGATCCGCTTTGGAGGTAAAAATGGAAAGTCATTCAGTTCGGTGAAGAAAATTCTCACACTCTGGTAGCATCACACACACACACACACACACACACACACACTGTACACATGACTGAAAGTCTCTTTTCAAAGACATCCTTGTGACAGCTGCCTATGTGAGCGACTGACAAGCTGACTTGACAATACCGGAACAAAAAAATAACAATAATAAATAAAGTATGTGAAATATGTGCACTTTGTGTACAGTTTCTTTACATTTTCCACCCAGTGTTGTTACCGTAAATCAAGATGAGATGAAGTGAAACCCAATATGACTGATTACTGCATTTTCTGTAGGTACTGAACTTCAAATTGTTGTAATGCAGACAGTTGTTTTTCCAAATCTCTGTGTGTACCAGGCAGCACCACAAACAGCGGCGTTATAAACAGCTGTAAAATATTGCTCTTATTAAGTTTTTTCTGCATAGGGAGTCCTTGTGACACAAGTCCCTCAGGCTCAATGCTGTGGGCTTGTCTGCTACCGCATGAATGATGGCAGCATTAGTGCAATGGAGGCATACAATGTCGTGGTGCCCTGAAACATCCTAATAAAGATAAAAAGTACCAAAACCATCTTTATTACCACAGAGACCACAGAGTGAAGGTTGTTAAAGGGCAGAAAGAAACAGTTACACAGGAATGGGTGTTGGATAGCTCTTTGATCACTGAGGTCTGACTTCCTTTAACAACTTGAACCTTATGGCAGCAGGGATTTTCTCTGCAGGGTCCCATCTGATTCCTCTGCAGCAAACTCTTCCTCTGCTGTTTATAAAGTGGTGTTAATCTGTGGTATCTATTGACCTCTAATAGTCAACCAAAGAGCTGCAGCTATATCAGCATCCGTCTGGCACAGCTGACACTGAGGCATAAATAATAAAACCACAATTTCAGCAGAACTTCTTTGCTAATTTGAACACAGGCCCATCAGCAGAATGGGATCTATATTACATTGGAAAGTAGTGTCACTGTAATCAGGCTTTGTCATCTGATTTGCTTTTTACTTGAGAGTCAAATCCATTTCTCATTTTAGGAAAAGCTCCTTGTTGACAAATAATTTCAGCTCACAAACAACATAATCTTACATTTATACGACTGAGGTTGTCTCTGTGTCCGAAGACTCCCAGTCATCATTCATTTCAACACTTTTTGTCACATACCTGCCTCCTCCAAATTGCCACTTCTTGTTGTTTTTCGGTTTTCTCGCTAAGAGCACAACACGCTTCAAATATTGATCTTTTTAAGAGCTGTATACTAAGATATGCCTTTTTCTGAGCGAGCCTGCCTTGGTTTGATAACAGTGATTATTTTCTTTATGTTTCAAATCATCAAACCACAGTGAAAAGTTGTGCTGTGTGTCACTTATGGAATTCGGTGACTTCTCCACAATTCAAAGTTACATTCGGTTCAATAACACACTAATCTGCCGAAGTATTGCTCCACAGTCTAATCTATAATTGATGACATTTATGAATAATGGCTTGACTATAAAATGCTTGCTAGTGTGCATGCTTGTTTTTCTCAGGGTCACAAGTGTGTGTCTGCAGATCATCATGAGTATAGTGATTACTCCAGCTACAATTAATTAACTCCTGGCTGATGAGAATTTCTTTTTGTTGACTCCAGTGCCCTGATTGCTCTCAAACTAATACCATTCTTCACTGCTGGATATCTATTGAATTATTTTTTATTTTAGTACAATTAGCATTATTCCCATTTAATCTTTTATGCAATATGTAAAAATGTTTTTTTATTATAATACATGTAATGTAATGTGATATTCATACACTCTGTCCTTAATGCAGCCATCTCTATAATATTATGATAATTTGTGTAGTCATTTGCAACGAGTATTGTCATAGCAAATAGTTTTGCCTGGTTAGGCTAGAAAGAAATTTGAACATTTTAAACAGATTTTACTAATTTATTTATTTGAATCCAAACATGTATGCATGAATAAATACATGCATCAGTGACAAAACAGCAAAGATGCTGACAATACTAACGGGCAGTAGGTTTTGTATTTGGTTCACTTGGACACTAACCTCTAAAGGACAGACATAGAGTCTGGAAGTTGTGCAGCATGTTGTCATTACATGCTATTCTCTGTACACGACATCTAGAAAGTTAATTTGAGTTGCAAAACCGTAGTACAATGAAATAAAAAATACACATGTAAGAAAATTCTATATTAGTAGTTGCACTGATCTACCCATACACAGCACCATAAAGGTCCTGTCAGTCAGCTCTTTGTAGGCATTTCACATTCAAATGTCATAGCAATCCATCCAGTAGTCATCTCTACAGCCAAGTTGCTAGCATGGATAAAAAGCGTTTTTAATTTCTTCATTAAACACTACTTAAAGAACATTAAAAGAGTGTTATTGTTGGTCACTATTTTCTGCAGCTAACTTAGATTTCTGTTGAGTGTTTACAGCAATGAGAACGTGAATGTGGAATTGACTCAAAATAAACCACAGTGCCCGTGCTTACAGGGAACATGTCACAGTACAACACAGTGACTCACAGAGGTGTTTTTAGCTACAACTGTGGAGCTCCAGTGGTGAAAAGTAGCTAAATACAGTATGTCCACTCAACTAATGTACTTAAATTCAGTTTTGTAATTTAATTAAATACTTTTTATTTTATGTTACTTAATCCTTCTGCCTTATTACATTTCAGAGCCAAATATCTCACATATATCAGCAAATGACAGTTAGTAGATTTCAAATTAAGACTTCAGTGGTATTTCCCAACCATTTGGTTGTGACCCCCTCAAATGTCTACACGTTGGCCAAATAGTGAAACTGAAATAATTATTCTTACTGGAGTCCCAGAGTTTTCACAAACAGATTAACAACAAAAAAATTAAGAACATAGTTCTTTAATCATCTAACAAGCTCAGGCCCTTATATGTATATAAATAATTATGTAGTATTAATAATGTGATATAGTAGATCATAATTAATACACTTGGGGAAATTGTTGTTTGAACAGCTACTAGACCTGTGTCTCGAGACATGCAGCCTCGTGGGACTGGGAATTGAACCGCTCACCCTCAGGTTTGAAGATGATTGCTCTACCTACTGAGCTATCATTTAATCATTATCATTTAAGTACACTTTCCCAAGAATACCTCTGTACTTTCAATTAACTGGGAATTTGAATGTATTACTTTTACTTGTAATGCAGTGTTTTTTTCATTGGTGAACAGGTAACATTAATTAAAATACTTTGTGGAGTCTCTCCATGGCAGGGAGGAATGTTTCATCATTTGGCTTCACAGGAAGCATGTTGTTAATAAGACAAACACAAACTATCGCCAGTTTGCATTCATCAGGCTGTGCTGCAGATATTTTACCTAAACAAAAACGCATGAGAAATTTTCAGTTCACAAAGTCTGGATTGTAACGCATGCCTCCCTCCAAAACGTTTATAATAAAAACTTATATAACCTCCCTTAGAGCCAATTTACACAGTGAGTCATCAAAACACTCATTAAACATGTTGATGAGGATTGACCCATGCAGCTGCTTGAGCACACAGTGCCTTATATCACACATACAGTACAGTTCACGCTCTGGATATTGAACTCCTGCAACAATGTTTTGACTGAAACATATCAAATGCGACTACATGCTCCTCTCAAAGCCTGGTCTATTTATTTTGACTCATGAAGAAAATCCCAGACACACAGAGCTTTGTTTTAGATCCAGCTTGTGGGAAGTTATTATATATTAGCTCTGATGTGAATAAGAATCTCATCTCTTAATGACAAGAAATATATGGAGCAATAAAAATCTGAGAACTGTCGGCTGCCTAAAACATACCTTCATATATATTTCTCAAGTAACAATTGAATGTCTGACTCCATGCACTGTTATGATAAGATTTTTCACACCCAAGTGAAGTGTTATGTTGTTTGTGTCACATATTCTCAAACTCTGCACTGTTATATTTATTCTCCTTAAAAAAAGAGAGAAAGAAACTACACAGATTGGGTCTTGCCCACCTAATCCTTATTGAACTGTGTGATATTCAGCATATGTGTGTCCAAAGTGGAGAAAAGCACACGCCTCTCTGGTAGGAGTTCACAGTTCAGTAGAATCACAAATTGAGTATTTCTGTCTTATTTATTTCTCTTCATGACACCAGACTTGTGGGAAAACTACTTCTTTCTTTTCATTGGAAATGGGAGTCTCAATTCAGAGCGGGCAGTTCACCCACTCCACTCATTACTCTGGCTAGACTTGTGGGTGGGTGTTTGTGTGAGGGCAAAAGTTTAGACCTTCAGAGTATTATGTGAGGTCATGCTGTCCTGTCCTTGCTTCTTAACAGGCTGGTTTATGGAATGCCATTAGATTTAAAGTCAAAATTAGGTTTGGTTGAGATTAAGGTTTAAGGCTGGGCCTGATAATCCATTAACCTGTTCTAATATAGATATTTTTACATTAACAATGCATAAAATGACTGTAACGTCAAAGGTCAACCACAGTGACAGACCCACAGAGAATTATCATCAGACTGTTTGATTCCCAGCAGATTTACGGAGCAGTTTTGCATCTTTCTACTGTTTTAAATTTTATCATCCACTGTTTTTTGTTCTGTTACCTCACTTATCAACCTCTTTCTGACCACAGCAAGCACCAGTGAAAATAAACAGACAGGTAAAGGTAGGCACTAGCTGGTAAACACAGCGGGGCCTTCAGCTATTTAGATTTATTCCAGGAGTTGTTTGAGACCAAAAACACTAGTAGAGTAAATATTGAATTACCTTTTGTCAGGTGGACACAAACATGACTCCAGATGAATGCTAATGTTGTGTAATGTGCTGGATGTGTGCACGCACAGAGCATTTTATTAGGAACACCTGGGTTAGACCTCCCACTTTTCATGGATTCTTCATAGAGATTCTGGTCTATGCATCACAACATTTCTGCAGATTTGTCAGGTGTGAATTATTTTTCCCTACTCTGATTTTAATAATGATCATTAACTGAAGCTCCTGACCTGATGATTTTATGTATTGCACTGCTTCCAAATGATTGGCTGATTGAATAATTGTATGAATAAGCAGATGTGCAGGTGTTCCTAATACAGTTTCTATTAAAGTGCTCAGTGATTGTAAATAGGCGGCTGCTTGCTAACACGTTAGCCATACCATCTTAGCAAGGTGTTGATAATCTTGTCTTTTGAAGCTTGATGATGTAAATTGACAGCTAGAGCCTGAAGGTGGTAAACGTACACTGCCATTTATATTTTTATTTTTATGTACAATGCAGTACAGTACTCAGTACAACTTCACCACCTATAAAAATCTCAATTATTAAGAAATAGTAGAATTATCACCTTTCTGACAGTTTCAACAAAACTGAGATATGATAACCTTGTAAAAGTAGAATTCATGGCAGAGCTGCTGTACTCTGTTCTCAGTCTGTACTGGATTGCGTTAGATTGTACAGGTGTACCTACTAAAGTGGCCACTGAATGTTTCCTAATGATCAGTTAGCATTTTAAACAGATGAACTCACATTAGCAAACACAACATTCGTCTGGAACACAGGACTAATGTCTGCTGATAATGGGCCTGTGTATATTTCCATTAATAGAAAAAACAACAATTTTCTGCTACTGTACAATAGTCATATACAACATTACTAATGTTTGAATTGTAATCTTGATCGATTTGATGTTACTTTAATGGACAGTAATTGTCTTTTCTTTTAAAAACATGAAACTGTGTTTTTTACTTTAATGCAATGATACAGTAGAAGCACAGCGGCAACAAACAGCTTGATTTTGCTTTGTCTAAAATAAACAAAGCTTGTTAATGAACTTTATCTTTGATCATTTTAGGTATGCATACATATGAGAACTAAGATTAGTTTTATGTTATGGCTAAACATGTATTAAAGATGAGTCGGTTAGAGTGCAACACTCCATGCACTGTAAAACCACAACAATAGATGGATTTGCCTTCCAAATTGTGTAATACCATGCTTGCTTGTGTAACTATTATGTCAATAGTGTCATGTCTATATTACTGCCCAGCACTAACTATAACTGTCTGACAATAACAAAGTCAAGTTCACTCATTTGTAACTGTGACAGACAAAAAGGACAAACAGCATAAAAAGAATTCAAATTTCCACCACACTGGTGGAAATTGCTCTGTGAAGTGTTATTTCACTTTCAAGCATGGGCAAGCATGTATCCATCCAAGTGAGCTTCACTTCTGAAGAAATCATTTCCTTTCCTAATGAATCTTTGTTTTTTTATTGACTGAAGATTCAACTCATTTTCATCACCAGCCTTTTGCCATAACACAATCACTGGACCAGGCTGAATGTTCCCTTAATTATATGTTCC
>JAUBNQ010000028.1:5816202-5832797 GCA_032353495.1 Ctenopoma kingsleyae
ATGTCAGCATTAAATTACATTATATCTTAGTTCTCCACTGTGTGTGGGAAATATGAGCTAGCGTAGTAGCAGAGAGGGGAAGAGATCTGAAGTTCTTTATCAGACAATACAGTTTCCATCCCACTCCTGCAAGCGAGGCTTAGGGGACCTTACTCTCCATGGACTCTCTCTGTGTGCCAGACTTCACTAGGTTTAGCACAAGAACCACAACTTATTGGATTATGGGGTCCACCGTGTATGCTCATATTGCTGGAGGCGTTGTGTGTGTCTGTGTGTGTTTGTGTATGTGTATGCACTTGTGTGTGTCTCTGCAGGGGCATACATATGTGGGTGGTCAGCTTGAGAACCGAGGGAGTGGGTGAGTGTTAAATATATGGTACATTCCCATTTACTTTCCTACTTTATGTGTAAAATTTCTCTTCATGTCCAGAGGTTAGAAGTTTAAGCAGGCCTGAGGAGTAGTGTACTGTAAACGAAGCTGGGCCATGAAAGCTTCTCTTGTTTCACGTGGATTTAACCGCACCTACCTAATTTCAATCCTCAGGTTCTGTCTGTATGGACAGGATAAGGCTTTGGCACACAGTCTTGGTTAGATGGATTCTCTGCTGATGATACAACAGTCCGTCACTGTCCACACACAGAGATTCGCAGTGGAAGTGATTTACTGGCACAAAACACTCGCTATTTGTGTCCTTGGTGCCTATTCGATGTGGTAACCCTGCTTAGCCTTTACAAATTTCTGCCCAGGTAGTGTGGGATGCTGATGTTCAGGCTGAAGGTAATCTTTCTGCCTCTTTTTCTCTTTTGCCTTCATCTACTAAAACATAAAATAAACTCACGATAATACTGTCTGTCCCTGTACTAGTTTCAATATCATTAATACTAGAGAATGGAAGCATTGTGGGCAACCAATTGGATTTTGTCCTGCTGTGTTCAGCATCATTCAAGCATGCTTTGATGGTAGATGTGCCCTTTCCTTAGTGAGTTACTTACTGAGATAAAGAATCACAGAGGCTGGGAGGAATCCTTGTATTTACTTCTTTATTATTTATTCTGCAGCGTGCCACACGAAAAGCACGCAGGGCAGGAGCAGCTGAAAATGTGCTCTGCTTGGAGCGAGGGAGTAATCATACCATTTTCACAGTGCAACAGGACAACAGTTAGAATCGCTAGGATGACTGGCAACACTTAGAACACATAGCCTAACTAACACCATCCAGGCTGCAGAGTATATGTTTATGATGGGCAGGACATCTGTCACTGACTGTTGTAAAGGAGACAAAAAATCAATTTCACTGTCAGAGTGGACATTTAATTGCAGAGACTCAGGAGGTCATGAATATCGTGTGTGGCCCAGAGTGTGTTGGCTGTATTCCTGTCACGTTGTTCTTTGAGGGGTTGAATGACTCCCTTCCTCTGCCAGAAGCGGCATACTTGTCCCAGTGGTATTCCACCTTAAAAAGACGAATATATGTGCATAACTGGCTCCCTGGCATTGACACACCGTGACTCACGCTGCCGTGCTATTTCAGTATGGCTGCTGGCAAACCCAGCCTTTCTGTAGCCTCCCCCCTCCCCACTATGGTCATTTGTTTGCCTCCCCTGCTAGGCTGTTTACTTGTAATTTGGGCATCTGTCAAGGTGGTTTGTTAGCTACCCTGTGGTGTGATTAGGCTACCTTTGCCAAATCTGGGAAGATAGATGGGGTTATAGCAAGTGTTGACTGTAAAGACAAATCCGGAGTTTTGGCTACTTCTCATCTACCCGATTTAGAAGGCTAATTAAGAAAGAACTGGCTGACAAAAATGGTGTAGTGGAAGAGAGGCTAGAAGTTCAACAGATTCAGGTCACTGGTCACAAATGTGTTCATCACGCTTATGCACGCTCTCTCTCCAGCAATCTTAATGGTGGTCTTGTGCAGTGTCCCAGTACTGTCTTTCTGGACCCGCCTTGTCCTGTCAAACAGTCTGTTCAGCACACAGCTCCGCCGCCAGGACTCCCTCTCACACCAGGGGGAGGGAGTGGGGCAATTAACCACCTGCTGGTAAAGTAGCTATATCACATAGCCTCACAACACCATAACATTTGTAAGCTCACGCATGAATAAACTCACAGAATAACTCTCAGATTTATAGATGTGGTGTCACTCAAGCTCCTCGGTCTACACCTTGCAAACACAGTGTCCAAGGCAGTGATTTTGACTTCACATTTGCTTTCTGGTCATGTTTCATCCTGTGCGTTACAATCTCTTCATCTCGCTAATGAACATTATTTGCAGGATCACATTAACCTAAGACTCAAGTATCCTAATGCTCTGCGTATTGTTCTCTCTCATGCAATCAATACTGAATAATTCCACCGGCACATAACTTCAATGAAGGTGTCTTTCTTTCAATTACTGCATCAGCTACAGTGAGATGTTGTACTTTAAAACAGATGATATGAATTCCAATGACTGCTCATCTGAAGTTGTTTAACTGCAATTCAAAACTCTTTTTGGTAAATCATATCGCCTGACACTGTGACATTGTGAGCTGGATCAAATTGCTCTAACTGTTTGTGCTTTCTGTGACAAGCTTAATTGTCTCACGGAGGTCTTATTCATGGCCTGAACTCAGCAGCAGCTGCTGCAGTAGTCGGGTTGCTTTTTGCAGCTCTGGAACTGTCTTGGCACTGAGGTACAAATCAACACTCATTGTGTCATTGTGTGTCGTCCGTCTGTGAGCAACAGGTTTGTTTTCGTGGGTGTGTCAGGTAGAAATACAGCAACAAACTCAATGACATTACACTTTTGTTCAATACTCCAAAAAAGAACTTAATTAAAAACTGCATTACAGAATTCAGAAACCAGGGCTTCAAGCACAGAAGAGATTGTGATATAAATCATTATGCAGTGACAAATTATACATATGTTGACCAACATGAAAAGTTGTACAGCAACATAGCTGCTGAACTACTCAAGTCTGACAGGTAATCATTAATCTCTGTCATCTGTTACTGTACACCTTCCTGTGCTTGGGAAACAAATACTAGCAGTGAGACTGATAAAACACACATTTCTTATTTTTTAATTCTAATTTTTTTGTACAATTTATTATAAATGTAATACATTTAGCATTAACAAAAACTAACATTTACACAAGTAGAACTTATTTGAAGGCAGGGTTGATGTGTTTCTGACATGTTTCTGACTCTGGGAGTGGCCACAGATGCACTATGGACAGAGAGGGTGTGGCCATAGTTACCACTGCTGAGTTTCACCTGAGAACAAAATAAGCAAGTGTCACCAGTACTGAAACACCAGCAGACCTGAAAGGACATATTTTCACTGTGGATCATTATTTTTCTTTAAGGTATGTCAGAGCTATTGTATTTTTCTCTTTGCCTGTGTAAACTCCATTTGATTTTTCTGTTCGTGTGTATTAGTTTTTCCTCCCTCAGCAACATTCAGGGTTATTCTAGGTCTCACTCTAAGATTAAGATCTACTATTAACAGCAGTAACTCTTCCATTACAAAGTGCATGTTAGACTTAGGAACTGTTACTGCTTTAACTATATGAGTGTAAAAACATTCAGTACAGCCACTGAAATTACAGTACAGAATCATTTCCTTACTTCATGTTATGTTTTCTCTCAGGGTTATAATGGAGCCTGTGTTCACAAGCGTGAGGCTAAAGATGTTCATGCTGTTTCTGGTAACAATTCAGCTGAAGACAGGTGAGTTAGATTTCATATGTAAGGAATGGGTTTCAGGTTTCTGATATGTACGACCAACGCAAAACCGAATGTGTCATGTCTTTGTGTCGGACATTCTGATCGTCCTTTCCCTTCCTTGGGTTCAACAAGTCAGATCTGAGATTCTCACAGTAGACTGTCCAGTTTGACATGCTCTTAGCTAATGAACCAGCAGTAATATTACTGGGTGAATTTGCCTTGCAGGCGCTCAGTGAACCATGTATGAATAATGTGGGTTGCTGACAGGTCCCCTGAACAACTTTCCTACCACTTTTGCTTGTTGCTGAGGGTCAAACTGTGTGTGTGACCCTGACAGACTACAGGAAATTAGTCCTGGGCAGTCATCCAAGCTACCTAGTTTAATATACAAACAAACAACATAATAATAGAAGTAAAATTGCATTAAATGCATGCAGCAGAATGAAGGTAAACAACTATTTCCACCAACACCTCCTAAACCTTCATGTTGTACTGTGTTATTATACCAACTGTGACTTCCCAGAAGTGAAGTGGGAGAAAAATGTTATCCAAGCATATTTTCTGGTGCACAGGATTTGAGTATTTGCTGCACTTTGTATCTAAGCTTGGTGACTGCTCTCACTGGCAACTTAGCTTAGCTGCCTCTCCACATGGAAAACACATCATTCTTAGATCACAGCTTCTAGCCCACGGGGACCTTCACAGTGTAAACACTGACTGACTAATTTCAGCTTATTTTAGAATCCCTTCATCACATCTGCCATTTACACGCTTTCATAAATACCTCTGACATACTTTGTTTTGTTGCAGTGGCATTAAAGTGCTTTCAGAGAGTTATAGTGGATTTAATGATGAGCGGTGTCAAAAGACAGGCTGATCTGATTTATCAACATGCTTCACTAAGATGTTTTCTGAGTTGCTGAATGAACATTACCAAGATAAATAACTTGGATCTGGTAAAATGTGTTGCCATGCAACAATAATCAGCATTGAGTTCTTTCTATAAACGCCAAGCTATCAGCAATAATTAAAATCATGGCTATAAACAGTGAGTCAGCAGGGTGTGTGTCAAATCTGAGACAGCTTTTAACTGCTGCTTGTCGATTACATTTTCCATGTTTGATTCTCATCATAATTTACCAACATATTAGTGACAATTAATGAGCCTCAAGAGTTTTAAATGTACACAGAACTCATTTAGGCAAAAATATAACTTTTACTTTTATTCCAACTCCAAACTCTCAAATCCTCACTTTGACTTAAGAGACCAATTAGTCTCAGATCAGCACTCCTACTACACTCTGAGACTATTTGAGCACAGGCCCAGAGCTTGAATGCTGTTAAGTGTGAAAAATATTAATGCATTGAAGAGAGTTTTTTTTTTTCTGTTTTGTCTTTTGGTCTGGATGGATCATTGTAAACCCTGAATGGAAGGAGGAGGAACTGTGCAGTTTAAGACAAATCAAATCTTTTTTTTTTGATCATTCATCAGATGTGACAGAGGCGATGCAGATAACATCCAGTGGGCCACAGACCCTTCAAAGTGCCCAGGGTGTCACAGTCAAATTAGGATGCACCTATACACCTGGACCCCAAGACACAGGAGCTTTGGACATTGAGTGGTCTGCCCTCAGCCCGGATATGACGCAGAAAGACACGCTGGTAGGTGCATGTTTGAGAAGAGAGAAAAATGTGATAGAGGAACCTGTCTGGGAGGTTGTGCAGTTGACTGACATGCACGAGTGGAGGTTATCTTTTACTTTCGGCTGTTCTAGTGGAATAACTGGCTTCGAAGATGATTAAACTCAATCTTTGCATCTCAGCTCTTATCATATGCAGGTGGCCAGATACATCAGTACAGTGATCCCAGACTCAAATTCATAGCAGACCCCAGTCAGGGGGACGCGTCCATCTCTGTTTCTGATGCGAAGGGCTCAGACACAGCCACCTACCAGTGTAAAGTCAAGAAAGCACCGGGCGTGGACATGAGAAAAGTCACTCTGGTGGTGCTGGGTGAGGAGGAATTCCTTTTTTTTTACCGGTTCTACCTGTTCTTTTTCTCAGGGCTTTCTTTTACTAAACATTCCTCTGAGTCACAGAATGTTTAGCCTCTTCCTACTCTCTCTCTCTCTGTCAATGGTCACACCCATGTCCTCAACCTGACTCGTTCTGCTCTTTCACACATTTATCTCTTCCCCTGACGAGCCAAAACACTTCATTCATTTATTATGCACTTTTATTGATTTCCTTTCACTAGTTCCCCCATCAGTTCCAAAGTGTTGGGTTGAAGGCAGTGAGGAGAAAGGTAGCCCAGTCTCCCTACGTTGCAAATCCAGTATAGGATCCACTCCTCTCACCTATACCTGGTCAAGACAGAGTGGAGGCGCAATGCCATCCACTGCAACCCAAAGTGAGGAAGTAGCTTAAAAAAAGCTTTTCTGTGATACATCCATGCTGCTGTATTTGAATAACGTGAACTGCAATGAATGCCCTCTTGTTTCATTAACAGACTCTCAGACTGGGGAGCTTTTGATACAGAACCATACAGATAGCAACGTTGGAAGCTACATGTGTGAGGTGACAAATGCTGTCGGCAAAGCACAGTGCAAATATGAACTGCACGCATACAACCGTAAGTCTATGATAACATCGTTTATTTTCACTTGCAAATACTCAACAGTCTTATATCCTAAAGGAACATTTATTTTGCTGCTGCATAGTTTGAGTATCTGTTGCATTCTGTGGTGAAAGTCGTAAAATCATGTGAAGCTTCTTGTTGAAACTGGTATTCTGTAAAGAGTGACAGCTGCACTTGTTTGATCTCTGAGCACTGTATGCTTTCTTGCAGCTACCAATAAGGTGGGTGTCATAGTTGGGGCAGTGATAGGTGCCCTACTGCTGCTGCTCCTCCTTCTGCTTCTCATCTGGCTCCTGGTCTGCTGCTGCCACAAGCGTCGGTATGAGAAAGAAGCTGCCAATGAAATAAAGTAAGTAAAAGAATTATAAACATCCATTAAAAAAATTTAGATCAGTGGATGATCTGATTGAGACCTGTGTGACTTGTTTCCTCAGGGAGGATGCCATAGCCCCAGAGAGCAGACCCCCCAGCAGAAACTCCAGTCTCCGTTCAGTGATGGGCTACCGTGCCCACCCCGGAGTGCACTACAGCTCTGTGAGGAACCAGCTGCCCAGTGTCAGGGAATCTGGTCGCAGTAGCGTCTACACGGGAGGGAGTAACAGGATGTCACAGCCCACTGCAGCGGACAATAAACCTCCTGCCCTCCCGTACGACCCTCAATATGGATACGCTGTGTAATTACAGTCCAAGTACATTAAAGACTTAAAAAATCAGCCTTTTGAAGAAAATACTTTTCACTTTATTCGTAAAGGATACTATGTATGTATGATTGTATAGACTATATATTTAACTGGAGAATGATGGGAGTGCTGGTGTATGACTACTGGGAACTCTTACCTCAGCACATGGACAAACAATGTGCAACTTTTGGACTTTCACAATGCACTGTAGCACATTACTACTATTGTAAACATTATGATCTCATAATCTGCGGCATTATTACACTGATTTATCTAAAATGTTGTGTAAAATGTATATAGGTTAGGTTTTATTTGTATTCTGGTACTTTTTTCTATGCATTTGTAGCATAATCTCTATTACTTTTTTAAAAATATGTACAAGAAAACCATAAATACCATGGAAATAATGTCACGGCTCTGTCATTTATTGCTTCACAATATCTGGATGACAAAACATAACTCCCAAGATGCACAATGACTGATATTTTTCTGAAAAAGATAAAGCATAATTGAAAGAGGAAAATTTATGATTACATTATATGTTGCCTTTATGGTCAGTTTTCAAATACAACTTAATTATAGAGAGTCATGTTTAATGATTACATTAAAAATGAAAATGTAGGTGTTAAAATTCTGATATTGATATTCTGATTTTCATAGTTTACAATGATGACACTGACTATTTTCAGGGGTGTAACTGGATCAGTATGAATTCAAACTGAGCTGCTCAGTGTCTCATTCTGTGTGACAGTGAAGTTAATTTTACATTTGATCTCATTTTCCTTCTGGAAAATGTTTCATTTACAGAACAAGGTGCTGCAAAATTGCCCTGTTTGTATTGTATTTACCTGTACATTTCAAAGCATCTACTAAAGTAGTTATTAGAATTACTGCCAGTAGCTGAGGCACCGACTTACAGCTGACACTCTCACTAGGCAGAGTCAGCACTGCGCCTGCAGCCCCAACCCCTCTTCAAAAGGCCTTGCATTGGCCTGATCCCATCTTCAAAAGGTGTAATGTTAAATTAATAAGAGCTGCTAGAGGAGGTGAGGGTTGGTGGGTCCTCATTAATAAATTCTGCTCAGGGCCCCCTTAAGGACAGAGGACATCCTCCACTAATCTGCAAAGGCTGAGCGTGTGTTTAGAAACAGCATCACTGATGGTTAGAAGTAAAAAGCATCATTATGTTCAATTTTAGAAATGCTTCTTGCTTTTAATGAGCATTTCTTGAAAATGAAGTGCATATCCATCAGAAGCTTCAGCTCATTCTGTATGTGCACACGTCAGTCTGTCCTTTGATCCATGCATAAACTGAGGAAATAGATTCAACATTTAATTACAAATACATGTCAGGCCTAATTCTGAAACACATAATCATTTCTTTTAATAACACGTTTCTTAAAGTGCAGAATAACAACTGTTTTTAAGAAGGCAAAGGTTCCCACTGAAGAGTGTTTCACACAGTCACACTCTTTCCCATGACAAACAGCTTTTTATGCCATTGCTAAATAAGGTAGAATCTGGCCTTCACATTTTGCTTTGAACTGCTAGAAATAAAGCCTGGAAAGTATCTGTCACAACAGTTCATTTAACCAACAATGCTGGAATTAAATGCTTATAATATGGATCTTGCATTGACTGAATAGTTGTGTATGTAAATAAAGCAAAGAAGAAATTGCAGTATAATTTAACTCAACGTCTTGTTAAAAGTCAGTCGACAGAGTTTGTGCCCTCTATAGTACCAGCTACACTGATAAGGTATTGCCTTAACAAGGCTCCTGAAGGTGATTCAAAGGTGATTTACTTTTCTTATCAGGTAAATAGGTGTGTATGTGTGGTTTGGTGTTTGTAAATAGGTGGCCAGCCTGCAGGCAGACTGTGGTCTGTGGACTGGCTGAGCTGTCATGCTGGACTGATCAACATACAGTAAAGTCATCAGATATTCATGATGAGAACACATCCTGCCCAGCTCATGTCAATGCAAATACATTGTCACCGCTACCTGTGGTCATAACTGATGCAAATCACATCTAATACATATATATATATATATATAGATCCCAGCCAAGAAAAACCTAAATCCAAGGACTTCACCTTGCTGTGTGCATCCTGCAGACAACTCTGGGCTAGGATTAATGCTTGGATAAACAAAACAAAACAAAGGATTTTGCAGCCAAAGGTATTGGGTAAGACGACAGGTTGTAACGACTAGCAGACAAAGAGAATATCAGCATAAACCTTGAGTAGGATTCGGGGTGATAAAAAGCCTTGTTCAACCCATGGGAGTTTTGTTTGAGGTAAAAATGGAAGATATTTTTTCTCCTAATTGCCCTAACCTTCTTACCTCAGCATTTCCTACATGTGCAAACTTAAACTGCAGATTTAACATATATTTTAAATTATGATAGAATATTTTAATTGAGTCTTTTTGGATTCGTTTTCTTTTCTTTTTTTTTTTTTTGGATTTCAAAAAGCTAAATGTGTGAATCTTTCCCCCAGGCCCCGGTGACAAACTGTGACTGATTCCACTCTGTGGTGGAAATGAAGAATCGTCTGGTTTGGAGTGTGCGTGCATAATTTTCTGCCTTCTTGTCATCCCTTTAAAGACAACAGAAACAAAACACTTCAGAACCGCACACAGACTGCTGAGTTTTACACATGGGGCATGAAGATAAATGATTCTCATAAAAGTTTGGGGCAAAGATTATCATTATGTTTGCGCTAAATACGTTAATCATCTGGATATTCACCGGTCTTCTGGCCGTCACCACTGTCTTCTTTAATGTCTATATGTTCTTGATGAGTCTGTTGAGCTTTAAGCAGAAAAAGCAGTGCCCTACTGACACCATCATCATGGCTCTGACGGTGGCCAACGTGACTCACCAGCTGGTCTGTTACTTCTGGATGACCATGGATGAGGTGGACAGCAAGTGCAACATTGCTGAGATGCTCTACACCATCATGCTGCTGATCATCTTCAGCCTCAAGTTCATTATGATGTGGGACACCAGCTTCCTCACTTTCTACTATAGCACCAAGCTGGTGAGCACGCCCAATCACTGCTACACCCAGATCCAGGACGCAATCCTCAAGCATGTGACCACAGTCGTTTTCCTTATTACTCTCTGTGGCCTGGGCACCTGCATGCCGATGCTTGCAGTGTTTAATGCCGGCAACCACACCAAAGTGTACAAAGACTGCGGGGTTATAATGCCTGAGACCTACTCTGGCCAGGTTTATGTGACCATTTTTCTGCTAATCTCTGACATACTGCCAGGGTTGGTCATGATGAAATGCTGCATCTCCATCTCCGTCCATTTGCTTATCCATCTCCACCACATGAAAGCCAGCACCAATGGCACCCACTCTCCAAAGCTGGGCTCTGAGATGAGGGTGGTCCGGATGGCTTTATCTCTAGTGGCTGTCTTCACGCTCTTCCTTGTGGTCGACCTGTACGTGCACTACCAGATAGTCGTGAAACACGAAAGCGTCATAGTGCTGACCTTCTTTTTCACATCCGTCTACACGACTGTCACTGCAGCTGTGCTGATCTATGGGAAAAAGACAGTCTGGAAAGCTCTGATACACGACTATAACGTCTGCCTCGATGGTTATCCATGTTTATCCTGTCTGAAGATGCCTGAACAAAAAGCTAAACACAACCCTCCTGCAAGAGTTATAAAATGAAAAGTCAATTTGCTTCACACTGGAGGTCTTTGTGCTAAAATCAATTGGTCATTGTCTGAACTTATTAAAAACTCTGAAGTGACTTATTCTTTTATCTTTTGTGCAAGCAATTTCAGTAATGATTACTGTCCTGCTGTAGCCATTAATTACAATTTCTCACATCAATAAGGTATTTTAGTGGTGTTAACCAGAAAGAGCAAAGAAAGTAGAGCTGTGCAAGTGATGCAAAGGTCACAGAGGCCCAGTAATCAGCTTACCATCCAGATCACAAGCTTGTCAGACTGTACCTATAAATATTAATATTTAATTAAAACAAATAATAGTCAGGCCTGTAAAATAGATCCGCAAGCCTGGTTGCCTGGACATGATGTAACCACCGTACCCATCTAAAAATCTTAAAAAATACATGTGACTGTGGTGAGAGTACAGAGCATATTAATAAAACAAGAAAGTACGCACAACCTGAAGTCTTTTCTTCTTTTTTTTTATCGCAGAGGTTTTAAGCTTTTTCTCTTAGTCAGGTTGCAGATGGTTTAAGCTGCACAGTGGGGCAGTGGTAGCCTGCTCGTACTCCTGCACCAGTTGGTGGAGAAAAAATAAACTTGAGGGGGAGAAGCACTTATAAGCACCGCCTTCTCCTGTGTGTGTGTGTTCACTGGTCCTAAACTGAGTGTATGTGCGCCTGCACTCGACAGCTCTCAGGTGTGATTGTGGTAACTGTAAAGTAAAGTGTGTGTGTTTGGGGGTGTGAAACTGGGCGTTCCTAAAGAGTGCACTCATGCCCAGCAAACCTACCCTGAGTAAATAGAGATTAAAAAAGAAAAAAAGAAAATGCAGCAGACCTCTTTGCAATGCTCCATTAGTTCACACCCTCTGGCACCACCTAGTGAGGTTCAAAGCAGAGATACAATAGTGCAGCTAATCCCACTCCACACATAGGCTCAGGATCCCTCTAGCAGTTACATGGACAAAGTAAGAAAGGGCACATTTTCCTTTGATGCAGGGGAATTAAGTCGTACCAAAGCCTCAGTTTCCATTGCTCCTGTCTGTCTCTCTCTGTTGGAGAGAGTTGGGTTTAGCATGACGGGTGGAGGACAGCTCAATATGACAAAGTACTGGCCAATATGTATGTAATACAGAAAAAGAAAAATTATCCATTCAAAATTCTACTTCCAGATCTATCAATATTATTTATAAATTGGTTGCATTCAGGTTTAAGCAGCGTATTATTAGATAAATCGGAGGGGAGGGGAGATGCTCATTGTAGTAATAACATAACACTAACATACACAACTTTCTCCAGTCTTTGATGTACATACGTGACCACTAATGGTCACAGTCTAAAAAGGTTCAACACCGCTGGTTTAATGTTTAACACTGTATTCTATTTAAAATGATATATGTTTTAATGTAACATTGTAATCTGAAAAATAGCTGTCAGATTAATTAAGTGGAGAAAAAAAAGTCTGTTTCCCTCTGAACTGTAGTGGAGGAAAAGCTGGAAATACTAAAGACAAGTACAAGTACCAAATAACTGCAAAGAAAGTACTTATTTAAAATGTAATTAGTTATGTTCCAGCACAGGGAAATAAAACTTCAGAGTCTGCAGCCAGGTGCTGGACAGGAACATCCAACTGCTTTCCACTGAGCACTGTATGTAATGGAAACTCCCTGTATGCGATCTTAGACTGTGGAGCTCGAAAATGTGTCATTGACTTATTGTCGGTTTAGAAAAGGCCAGAAAGATATTGCAATGTAAATGAAAGGAGGGAAAGGAGACTGTTGTGATTGATGTCCTCAGATGCTATACAGCATGGAAGTGTAAACATGTCCACAGTATGGAGACTGTTTCCATGGAGACGTTCCTGAGCATCAAGTTGAAGCTGGCAGTTGCAAAGCTGCTCTCCTTGCATGGGTGAACATCACTTCAAATAGTCAGTGGTCCTCAGACTTTCAGGAAGAGTGATACCCCGTACCTCACTATCTGACAGGGAGGAACAAACCATTAGCAATCCAGATTAGCAGGACCAGTACCCATCACACAGCTGCTACAAAAATGCCAAAACCTCCTCCCTGCAGACACCCCTCCCAGATAATGCCTGTTTGGCTCAAACTGATGCACAAGCTATTTCCCTACACCTATTCTGATTGTATTTGACATACATAAATCACCATTTTCATGCCGGTTTGCGAGATGTTTTGGGCTTAGAACGGGTAATTCTTCATGCTATCAGCAGCATCCAAATGACTGTGTGTGTGTGTGTGTGTGTGTGTGTTGAGTTTCAAGAGGGTAATCTATATTCACTATGTTGACAAGATTTGTGTTCAAAGATTGAGAAAATGCTTTTTAAAAAAAGCCCCAAAAGAATCAATGGAACCAAATAAATGGGAATTTGCTGGTCTTTCAACAAGTCTTTATTTTTGTTCAGTCAACAACAGTTTGTTCATAAAAAAGATTATTTATCTCTTGAGGCTTTGTTTGTATAAAATTCTTTGATCCTTTTTAGGGAATGAGTTCTGTACAGAAATCACTTGTAAAACAAATTAAATTTTAAAAATAAAGCTAAAATACTGACAACTTAATTATCAATTCAACTTGATCATTTTTGAAAGATCTTACATGCATATATATAGCACTCTGAAGGCACATAAATGGTATTGATTCTTAAAAAAATCTTAACAGTGCGCACTAGAAGAGTATAGTGTAATTTGACTGAAATTACGCAGTGTAAAAATAAACTATTTCTGTACACACTGTGTGTGCAAAACAACGAAATTCAATGAACAGCAATAATTTAAATTTAGAGAACTGATAAAAAAAACTCTACCAACACCTCAAATGTAAAACTAAAGTGAACTTCTAACGGCATTGATGCTTGTACCAAAGTATCAGCTGAAAATTTTGAAAAATTTGCTTATTTACTGTCTGACGAAGACTTAGATGAGAAGATTGACACCACTCTCATGTCTGTACGGTAAAATGTGTAGCTGGATGTGACAGCCAGTTATTTTCGCTCACCATATAGACTGCAAACAGCAGGAAACCGCTAGACTGTCACTGTGCCAATCTGCCTACCAGCATCATTAGAAACTCATGTTTCAGACCATTTTTAGCCTGTTTAGCTGTATTCTGGGGTTTCAATTTTTAAGCTAAGTTAGCCTGCTGTAACCTGCAGCTGTATATTTACTATGCAAACATGAGAATGGTATTGATCTTCTTATTTAACTCCCTGCAAAAAAGCAAATACATTTATTTCCCAAAATGCTAAAGAATGACTTTAAGGGAAAAAAAAACTTACTTCCACTAAACACCAACATCAACGTGATGCAGTCCGGAAGCATCAGTTACAGTATTTAGTTCATCATAAACATCACAACAAAAGCAAATCTGCACCACATTCAATAATTCCATCCAGTGTTTCTGAAACATTGTGGTTTAGAAAATCAGGTTTTGATCAGAACAGTACAGAACACCAGCATCAAAATCATTTCAAAACAATCAATAATAATCTTTACACTGAACTACCTGTTCTAGATCAAGTTTGACATGGATCTAATGCAGCTTTTTCCCTGTTCAAATGCAAAATGCTAGGGGTCATCCAGTGTCACTCCAACATATAAAAACTAAATATTACATTGCAGCATTGGTCATTCCTTTTCCCCGTGAGTGATAAAGTTTCTACAACATACTCTTTTCTTCAAGAAAAACAAAACAACAAACCATTCAGCTTGTTTCACTACCTCTTCAAAAGAGCAGACTGAATCCAAGGTTGTAGTGACCTTATGTACCCAAATTATACCCATTTTTTGCACAGTAGTACCATCTTATGAAAATAACCTCACATTTATCCTTCCTTCCAGCTTAAAAAACAAAACAGCTACAACCCGAGAACAAAGTATTGCTTGGAATTATTAGTGACTTACATCAGAAAGAAATGTTTAACTATTGAAAATCTGGTCCTGCATCTGTGCCCCACTGTGGTGTTTCCACAATGTCACAAAAGGAACTGCACTTTTATCACAGACTTATCAGAGAATCAGGGAAACTTCAAGGCCTGTGCGTAGGTGTAGCCTGAATGCTGGGTGTGCTCTTACGAGGGAAACATTGACTTCCGCGTTTTCGGGGGAGGTGGAGGAGGCTTGCTCTCAATTTTCATTGGTAGCGGAGGAGTCAACTGTGGGGAAGGAGAGTTCAGGTTAGGACTTCAAATAAAACTCAAAACAGAATATTTTAACGTTTACACGACATTAAATATGCATTAGTGTGGGGGTGCTATTTTCTCTGAGAAGACGCACCTCAGAAGAGAACCCTGGGTTGTCAATCTCGTGCGGGTGCTTCTTCGGAGGCATAGGTGGGGGAGTCCCTGGGGTGTCAATGGTATTGGCATCATTGTCACTAAAAAGTGATGAATAACCTACAACAGGAGAGAGGAAATAAAAGCTCTGCAGATCACATGCCTCAGTTACTGTCTGACCTGATTAGGGCTATAGACCAGAATGTGCTTACACAAGTGAAGTAGGTGTGATGTTTATTTGTTTCCTGTGTGCAAGGCATGTTTAAAAGAAAATAAAATGTCAACATGCAGTGTGGTGTTTATCAGCGACATACTGGAGCTACGTGGTGTGTGCAGTGGTTGCGGAGACGCGGGTAGCGGGCTGAGAGGTTTAGACAGGTTGAGTTGGGATGAAACACCCTGGAACAAGGAGAGGGTAAGCCGTCGGTCTCCTAATTGTAAACTCTTGGGCCTCTGCTGCTTCTCTGGAGGTGTCTGGAGTTAAAATGGACAACAAAGGTACAGTGGGTATAGAAAAGAATCACCCCCTTTGAAATATTTTCAGTTTTTGCTTTACAGCCTTAAATGAAAACACAGACAAAAAATATTTTTTCCCAGCTTTACCTACTCACTGCAACCTTTAACATCCAAGTGAAAGATATCACAGCTACAGTTCAGAGGAATTTAAAAAAATAAAAAAACAAGAAATACTGAGAATAATAAAGGATCACCCTCCCATTGTCAATATTTTGTTGAAACACCTTTTGCTTAAATGACAGCCTTGAGTCTGTTTGAATACTTCTCTATTAACTTTGCACATCTAGATTGAGCAATATTTGCCCACACCTCTTTACAGAACTGTTCAAGTTTGGTCAAATTGGATGGTGAGTGTTGGTGGGCTGCAATCTTCAAATCTCTCCACAGATTTTTAATGTGATTTAGGTTTGGGCTCTGACTGGGCCACGCGAGGACATTCACTTTTTTCTTCTTCAGTCACTGTATGGTCAATTTTGCTGTGTGCTTCGGGTCGTTGTCATGTTGAAAGGTGAACATCCCGCCCATCTTCAACTTTCAGGCAGAGGGTAACAGGTAGTTTTCTTCAAGAATTTGACGGTACCTTGCCCCATCCATTTTTCCTTCTATCGTAACAAGAGCCCCAGTCCCTGAGGCAGAGAAACACCCCCACAACAGGATGCTGCCACCTCCAGGCTTTACTGTAGGTATGGTGTGTTTTTGATGGTGAGCTGCATTCGATTTCAGCCAGTTGTACCGTTTGGCATTGAGGCCAAATAGTTAGACTTTCTTCCACTTGGCATCAGAATCTTCGAGGTGCATTCTGGCAAAGCTCAAATTAACCTTAATGTGGCCTTTTTTCAGAAGTGGGTTTTTCCTTGCGAACCTCCCAAACAAGCCGCAATTGTGTAGCGCTTGTGATGTGGTAGCCCCTCTTACCAGTTTCCACCTTGCTCTTACATCCAGTTTGGAGGGAGAGCCGGGTCCAGGTAGGGTCCTCGTAGTGCCAAACACTTTTATTATAGACTTTACTTTGCTCCTTGGGATTGATAAAGTCCTTGAGATGTTTTTGTATCCATCTCCTGCCTT
>JAUBNQ010000028.1:5845625-5858180 GCA_032353495.1 Ctenopoma kingsleyae
GTGTGAACACAGGATTAGACATGTGGAAAAAAATGGGATCTATTGGAAGATTTGTATGAATAATACATTCTGAGCTGTTAAAATACTGAGCTCATGTAAATGCATTTATAAGGTTAGAACTAATCTGAGAACATGGGATATTATATTCAGAACATATGGGTCACTGACATGAGATTACCTTCACTGTTTCATTCCAACAAGGCTGCTTCACCTGGTAGTAAATTACAGACTTGTACTCTGTGATTCCATCACAACCAGCCCCAGGAAAAATTGCTTTCTACAAGAGAATAATTAAGGAGATTCGTTTACATGATAGGAGAGATACTGATTGGCTCTTTAACGTCTTTGCTATCAAATTTGACATAAAGTACAAGATTATACATAGTCAGTCATGTAACCTTTAAGATAATTAGGAAAACAGAAAAAAAAGATTAAAAGCCATGCTAACAGCTTTTTCAGGATGTACTGAGCTATATGCTAACTCGCATGCCAACATGCTCACGATTGTTTACAATGTTCTTCACAAATAGTTTTGCATGTTAGCATGCTAACATTTGCCATTTAGGACAAAACAAAAGTACCGCTAATGTTGATGGGATTAATTCTGATGAATGATCATGTCCCTTGTTGAAAGAATTTATACTAATTTATACATCAAAGTTTTTAAACTTCACCATGAGCTAGACATGTATGTCAGCTGCAGTCCATTCAACAGTTATTGAACTGCACAGTCTGAACCATACAGTGGACCAAGTGGCATTCCCATCCATAGAGCCATGACGCTAGCACAGTTATAAAGAAGAATA
The DNA here is from genome assembly GCA_032353495.1 of Ctenopoma kingsleyae. Lineage (NCBI taxonomy): Eukaryota > Metazoa > Chordata > Actinopteri > Anabantiformes > Anabantidae > Ctenopoma > Ctenopoma kingsleyae. The sequence goes on from JAUBNQ010000028.1 coordinate 5,846,432, forward strand.
AGAATTCCAATTATAATATAGTCGCATTCACATTCACACCTATGGGCAATTTGGAGTAACCAATTGACCTAACCACATGTCTTTGGATTGTAGGAGGAAGCCGGAGTACCCGGAGAAAACCCACACAGACACAGGGCGAATATACGAACTCCACACAGAAAGGCACCTGGCTGACTAACGGTTTCTGTGAGATGACGGTACTAAATTATTAGATGAATTTGAAATAACAAAAAGATGAATGATAATTTCTTGCATGCATTGGTTTATTTTACCTCCATGGGGTTGCCTTCATCATCATGCACACTGAGTATGACCTCTACATTTTTTGGGGTCTTCTTTTTACCACGGTCAAACTCTCCCTGCAGCAGGGTTACATAAAAATCATTCCTCACGTTGCCTGGAAAAAGGACAACAGATGATCAAGTAAGATGTACTGAATGCTTATCATGGCTTTAGAAGCAATAAAAATTAACATGACCATGGCATATGTAGAGCACTGCCAGACAACAAAGACTTTAATCCACCTGGGAGGATGATTTCTGGAAATCCCATTTTCTGAACGATAGCTGTGCTGCGGTCCACAAAATGTGGGTAGTCCTTCCTGACTTGGGCAAGATCCCCTGGGAGGAGCTTCAGGGTCACAAATAGCCCTGCCAGCAAATATGGAAAGAAATTAAACGAGGCAGACACTGAAAGGATACACCCTGTAGACCTCTCACATATCATTTATTTCCCTTAAAACAAAAAGGTCAATTTAGAGTGACCCTGTGAAACCACAGAGGAAGGCACTGGCTGTCTGCATGAACTTCATTTTACCCTGGCCTTTGGAATTGACATCCCGTGTGGCAATGACTTTGTTGAAGACAGCAGTGAGCGGCTCATTCTCTCCTGTGACTCGAGACGGAATGAGCGGAGACATGATGAGCTGCCTCTGACGGATGTAGGTTTCCATGGCTATCCTGGGGAAAGACACATCAGGATGACAATAACAAAAATCAGCTGCCAACAACTCTGAGAGGTGACAAACAAATGAATGGGGGCTGCAGAGGCGATGTGAGGCTTCTGACAAGAAGGACAATTACATCTCCCAAACCCCACTTACCTCAAGTCACTACTAAAAAGCAAAGTAACACAAAGCACTACTGAGCTTTATAAAGTTCAACAATACTTTTCTGTGTGTAGTCAGGTCAAAAGTTGGTACCCCCTCTTTTAATTCGGTTTTAAGCAAATACACTGCTGTAAAGGTGTATTTGCCCCCTTCCTGATTTTCTTGCATATGTCTACTACTGTTGAATTATTCAGATCATCACAAATTTAAATATTACAGAAAGATAACCCAAATAAAGATACAATGCAGGTTTTAAATAATAATTTCATGTATTAAGGGAAATAACCTGCCTGGTCCTATGCAACAGTAATTGCTACCCTCATCTTTGCTGAATCATGAATGAACTGTGATTAACCAATATTTTTGGAAAGCTGAGTTAAATTTCACTTGCCACATCCAGGCCTGATTACTGTCAGACCTGTTGAATCAAGAAATCACTTAAATAAAAGCTGTCTGACAAAGAGAAGCACGTTAAAAGATCTCAAAGCAACAGTTCACCATGTGTCGGCCCAAGGCGCAACGCGTGACGTCACCTCCCAGTGCTGATGGTACTGTATGTCAGGAGGTGAGGAGGTGCAGATGGCCCTCTGACATAGTGACAGTACATCATACCTCTGCAGTAAAATTATTAATGTGGTAGTAACTCATTTCAAGAACAGTGTTACTGCAGCAACTAGCAAAATAAACTCATGTTTTACTCATATACCGATAGACTCTTTAGCACCAGATTAAAGGGGCACCATGGGATGTGGTTAGTCAGTGTTATTTTTTTTTATCATATTATTTGTTTCTATCATTAATTAATCAAAATTAATGTGCTATTTTGACACTCCTAGTTTCTGCACACACAAAAAAAACCTGAATTAAAAGGGGGGTTCTAACCTTTGCACATAGCTATATCTTAAAATAGAGAATTTTATTTTTTAGTTAAAATTGACCAGGTATGGTACCATTGAACAGGCATTTTTTCCTTTGGTACACTTTAAGAGGCACTGCAATTCTAAATTCACAGCAAATATCTTGTTGTTTTCACACAAAATTCAAATGCACTGCATAAGTACAAATGGCTGATCCAGTGATGCATCAGTTATTCTGGGTGACCACATCAGATTACACAGGTTTTTTAACTGTCAAATGCTCTGACAGCTCATTGTCAAAAGCCTCACATGCAAAACCTTTCAGCTAATTTCTGATTATCCAAAATGATTTTTTTCTAATTAATGTTTCATTAATCTGAAATAATCTGTGTTATCTCTGTTACTGTTACTGAATGTTAGGGATAACAAGCAGACTGTAATGGTTTGGAGGATGAGGATTTTAGAGGAATAGGTGGACAATACGGTAGAGGCATAGGAAAAAAAGACAGGACTCTGTTGATATTTATGTCTGACTCATGAGTTAAATGTTTTGAATGAGGATGACATTGTTAGCATGTGGATTGATGTGGTCATTGTATTCAGTGTTGAACATGATTCAACAGTGTTTTAGAAAATATTCTTAAGAAACTGAAGAAAGTTGCCACTGTTTGAAACGCTTCCCTGACTCATCATCTGGTCTTTTTGTTATTAATTTGTAATTGTCCAGCTGTGATTACCAGTAGCAAATAAGTTACTCAGTTAATGAAATATAAATTCATTTGTCAAACTCTTATATTATTCTATTCTAGAAACAAATATCAGACAGATCACACGTTTCAACAGAAACCATACTTGCGAGTACATACAAAAGATATGTAAATTTCTGAATTGAAATGCTGGAAATAAACACATTTATTATTAAATAATTCTGCAGATATTTGATAAGTCCTGATAAATATTCTATGCCACAGAAATATCTTTTTTGTCTTTAACTCTGCAAGAAAACACAGTGAACTGTGACACAGTGAGATGAGACAAACAGGGGTTAAACCTCGGTAAAATTTGGTTTTGATGTCAGACAACAGTCAAGATATTTTTGGGGCTCTTCCATCTAGGATCCCTGTGAATGTATTATCCTCCTCATCCCCCCACTGTGCAGGTGTTATGAAAACATGGCCTTGAAGCTTGTCTTTGACAACAGCTAATGTTCTAGATTGCAAAGACTTCTTTGCATTTGCCCTTGCAACATAGGAAAGCTCAATTGCATCTTTGAAAAAGATTTAGTGGCACACAGTAAGTAAATACACCAATAAGGCACAACATTAAACTAACCCTAACCTTGTCTAACACTGTGTAGGTTACTCTGTATTACCAGAACAGCTCCAACCTGTCAAGACAGACAATTCCTTGAACATGTCCTCTGGTAGCAGCATATCCTTTAACTCCTGTAAAGTGCAACATGGGGACTACATGGATCAAACACCCAAAGTGCATCCATCTCTTCATCCATCACGTCATTTTTCAGCAATTTGTACTAAAGTTGCTGTTCTGTGGCCTCGGACCAGACAAGCTACCCTCTACTCTCCATGCTCTTCAGTGAGACTTGGGTGCTCATGAACCTTTTGCCAATTCAGCAGTTGTTCTTCCTTGGACAGCTTTTGGTAAATACTGACCACAGTGTATCAGAACACCCAATAAAACCTTGTATTTTGGACATGCTCTGACCCAGTTATCTAGATATTACAGATTTGTCCTTGTCAACGTCAGGTCTTTACAGTTACCCATTTTTCTGCTTCCAACACATCAACTTCACAAACTGGCTGTTAACTTGTTGCCTAACGTATATTTCCTCTTGAAAGATGCCATTTTAACTAGATAATCAAGTTATTCACTTCACCTGTCAGTAGCTTCAGTGTGGTGGGTGATCGGTGTATAACTCAGTCATTTTCCAACTCCTTTGTGCTACTCATGCTCACTTATTCCCATATTACAAAACAAAACTGAGCCTCTTAACAGTAGAAGAAGTGTGCTAGCATCAAAAGACTCACTGCTGAAAGGGGATGAAATGCTGTTTGTCCTCTTCTGTTTTGCCATGGATGACATCTGTAATGTCCATCACTGCAATGACAAAGACACTGTGAGCATCAGAGTAAAATAGCAGACTCGCAGATAAACTCATTTTAAAAGAATGCAGTTTTCTAGTTAACATCAAAATGGGATTTTTCTTGTTTTAATAACTCTAAAAGTTATTGTTCTACTTTCAAAGGAGAAGTTAAGCTAGGTGTTTGCTGTCGCTCACTTGTTGCCTGGCACAGCAGACAGCCAGCAGAGTAAGACAGATTGAGGGTTCTTGATCTCCAGCTTGCAAATGTCTCTGAATTGTTCATTCCACCCAGCACTTTTCCTAAAGTGTTTTTTTTTTTCCTGGCTAAGAATAATGTGACTTCTGAGTTAAATGTTCTTTCTGGTTTCAGTCCATTTGCTGGAACACCAGGGGAAACCATTTCTCATCAAATCCACTAATCATCTGGCCAAAAACAAATATGGTTGCTAAACCTATTTCCAGTGAGTCCTTTGCCAAGGCAAAAGAGAAAAACAGGTGTTCCCATTTCATTCAGAAAGTGGATCCTTCATTTTTACATCTCGATGAAACTATTCATGCAGCTACAGCGCCAGTAAGGAGTGGCATTTTTTTGTTGTTGAATTGCTTAAACAAATATTAGGACGTTTGAAAAGCAGCTCACCGGCCACACCAAACGGCCTCCTCAGTCCACCGGTGTGTTTCTTGCCCTCTTTGAGCTCCATGCTGCCCACTCTGATGATCTGACATACCAGGTAGAGTCGCTGCCTCATCAAGTCGCTGCTGCTCAGGTCCTGGACACAAAGGACAACCACAAAGATGATTTATTAGGCCATATTCAGCGAAAATGTGCATTACATACAAAACGCAGTGGACTCTACCTATCACACCAGCCTGTCATTATGTGCATTCATCTGGCTAAAGCTGCAGAGCAGATGGCAAATATTACAGGATGAAAGCATGCAGTAATATCCTCAAATATCACCTTTCAAACATCTTTATATGTTTATTTTTCAGAACAAAGGGGTCTTGCCTTGAGGAAGTAAATATAACTACAAAATGGCTTGGTTAATGTGGCTTTATCACATTCAGAACCACTAATTCCTGGTGGCACACACACAGGTTACCACAGTGCCTTGTTTGCTTTGAGCTGCTGACTGTGTCATTAACATAAACTGCAGCAATATAATGGAGGCAAATGTATTCAAATTTTCAAAGATGTGCTGTGAATGTGAGCCATTCAGTGAAACTTTCAGTAAATTAGAAAGCATCCAGGAGCAAATTGTCTCCTTTGTCACAGATTTCAGGCAGCGCTTGGATTGTTCAAGTTCAGAGCAGAGGGAATACAGTTACTGGGTTGGGATTCAGTTACCGTGAATAACGCTGGCAGGTTGTTGAGTTTTTCAATTTCTTTAGGCATCCCCATACTGTCCCAGCGCACCAGGAAGTTCTCGCTGAATGAATTTAAATAAGATTCACAGTTAGAGATCATATTAGCTAAGGATCAGGAGAAATAATAAAAAAAATGTAAAAACTCTATTATTGTATCTGTCTTATCATATAAGATCTTAAATGTCAAGAAAATTCTAGGATGCTTGCATATTTTCAACAGCAGAATTCAGAGTTCAGAGTCTAGAGTCAGCTGCCGTCAGCTGTCTCCACAGGTGCTGGAGGGTCTTGAGTGTTATTAGTTTTCACATTTTACACAGAAAGAATACCTTTTTTTATTTTGCCATGCTTAAAATAGACATGTTACTTTTCTACTCCAGCAAGCAGAAGAAACAGCAGCTTAACAATGTCTGAAACGAGAAGCCTTCTAGCTTTAAGTATTAATTTAAAACACTGCTGAAGCTGCTACATGAGAGCTATGCAGAATTATGTGACAATAATGCACAACCTCCAGGCATTATTATTATTCTGCATGGCCACTATCACTAATTATAATTTTTCACTTTGTAACTTTTGCCATTAGAAGTGACAAATTGGCAGCAGCGGCACCAGAACTTGATGTAGTCGTATAGCAAAAAAGGTTTTATTACATTATCTGTGATGTCTGATCTATTAGCATTATATCAAGATTCATTTTGATGTGGTGTGTGCTATATTTTCTTCTTGCAGGAACAAACACTGCTTTTCTGTGCATACATCATAGTGTAAAACATTTTCTGCTTGCTGGGTCCAAAAATTGAATTCTCTGCCCTGTGACTCTTCAAAGAGTTAATTTTTTTGACTCATAGATCAGTGCAACAAAACACACACTAACAATAGCTGTTTGTTGGTTGCAACTAAACCATCTATCAAATCATTTTGAGTTTTAATTGTGGAATTAAGAGAAGGATGAGGAGCTAACCTGATAAATTCAGACTGGTCAGGGTCATACAGAGACATGAGCAACTCAGCATCTTCTCCAATGTTACATACAAAGTTTCTCAGGTTCATGAATACACTGTAGGTGTGCACCATACTGAACACGGACTGACGCCTCATTTCCAGGTTTTGCAGCCGCATCTGTTTGAAAACAAGGCCCCAGGTCGTGCATAAAGATAAAAGTTAACTGACATGAACAGCTACTGAGGAGAAAAATTATTTAATGTTTTAGCAGTCATAATCATGCCTTCTCTTCTTGTATCCTATCATCGACGCTGCGGGAAGCGCTCTCATGTGCCCGGAACAGGCTGACTGTACTGGTCCAGTGAGGATCCAGTGTGTTTCCTGCTTCATCTCGCACCACCAGGTCCAACCCCAGAATCCTGAGCAGCACAAAAGATCAAATAGCATCAAGTCAGATTACATAGACAATCTCATAGCCAAGTACATAAAACTTTACAATGGTCTTTATGTTTGTAGCATTTCACTGCAGTACAATATGGCAGCAGAACTCATACCGGTTTCCATAATCAATCTTTGCTGTGACTTTCTTTTTGAGCTCTACAAGGTCGTCCTTGGGCAGCGTTCCTGACGCTATCTGAGATCGATATTCAATGAGGCTGTAGGCCATCTGCTGCACACTCCTGAACAGAGTTGTCTTGTTTGCCTGTCAGATAAACAGGTACAGTATATACTTATGGCAATACATCCATGAGAGGAATCGAAGAAAACATATTAAGTCAGAGTGGTGAGAATCGGAGATGCACAGGATTGTGCACAGAGAAGTTGATAAGAAAGACATAATGTACACATACCACAAAGAGCTTGTGCCATATCTGTGCCCATTCCCTCAAAGTAGCTCCGATTTCCTGCACCAGGGGTATATCTGCTGGAATAATTATTTCCTGCTGGCTACCAGCCACAAGAAGAGAATAATAAAATATTGGAAAAGTGGCTCATCACTCACGTATCTGCTTATAAAATGTGGACAGACTCAAATGCATTTCTATATATGATAAATAGTTGGATGGTTTCTCTACACAGCCAAGAAAAGCATTACTGAATCCTCACTTATGATAATTACAAGTGCACTACTGTGTTATTGGCAAATGACAAGGCGGGGCAGCAAACCAGAGTGAAGTGGATTATCATCAAGATGACATGTTTACTGATATGTGATCTCACCCTATTCCCTCAACGATGGCCTCCTTTAAGTGGATGTAGGAAGCTGGGAAAATGCCCTGAAGAAACAATGAGATACAATCAGTACATACAGTACATACACCACAGCACTGGTCATAATATAACAGAGCACTAATGATGTTCATACCTTCTGTGATTTCTTGCGTAACTTGTAGCCTCTATACCAGCCTGCGGAAATATTAATTAATAGAGAGAGATGTTAGTGTAAGAGAGAGTCAGTGAAAAGGATGAGTTCCAATGTGATAGAGTTATTTATGTTATTATGAATAGTATTTTGAGTGTGGTTAGTTCAACATTTCATTTAGGTTCCTGTGTCAGCTTGTACAGCAAAGGAAAAGAGGGATGTGTCAGAGCCTGTTGTGTGTTCAGCCTCACTCACCTTCCAATTTCTCAAGTATGTGCACTGTGTCCCCCACCTGTAGACACAGCTCATGCCCACCACTGGGATCATAATTGTAGATTGCTGAAGTACAGAGAAGGACTATCTCATTATGAGAAACACACACAACATTCAGAAAATACTGTTAACAAAGAAAATGTTTTGGTTGACAGATTGATTAAGGTTTTGTGCCTCTTTAAGGTCCAGTGAATTAAGAAGAAATTACACAACAATTCTCTTTCCAATCACTCACTGCACAGAAGAGAAAGTCTGCCTTTCAAATGTTATGAATGAGAGGTTTCAGGTTTCTCCTTTGAAAAGGTAACCAATGCACCCTTTTGCTGTAAGACTCAACAAGCACAGTGGATCTTGATCTTTGACTTATTTCTTATCTTCCTGTTCACTCTAACAGCATGTCATGTGTTAGGGCAGCAGGCCTGTGTGACTCAAACCTCTAAAGCATTTTTATTCTCAACTGAAACCGATGCCCTGTGTTTAATACTCCAGTAAATGGACTGCACTGGACAGGTATCATCAGTGTCAATAGTGAGGGCTTCAAAGGCAATGGCATCACATCCTCTGTATTACTGACGTCATCATGCTACTGCAGCCTTTGGTCAATAGTCCCACTGTGCAGGTTCTGTTTCCGCCAGGTGGCCTACCTGTAAGCCCTGCCCTGCCTGTCCCTCCCTTACACTATGTTTATTAACTTTACAGTCTTCCTGGAGGTGACTCCTGTCCTTCCCTTTTAACTCTCCAACCAGGACACGTATGGGAGGGATCACACAAGAATATGTCAGCAGGCGCAAACGCACACCTGCACATACGTATGCACGCACATGCACGCACACGCACACACACACACACAAAACGAGACAGAAGTTGCAAAAGACAAACCTTGGCAAACAATACTGTAGCAAAGGTCTTTGTCATGACGTGAGGAGGCAGCAGTAGTGCGCAGCCACCCTTTTTCATAGTGAGACAGAGAAACTCTAACAGAGCTCTGCCCTGACTTGCATGGCGATAATGCTTGTTGCTTGAGGCTAGATTTCACAGCATGCTTCAACTAGCTCAGCTTATCACACCTCAGTCTGAATACCAAAACTTGACAAAACACCGAATGTGACCACCATTCTCTATGATTTCCTCCGCACACATACATTTTCAGGCTTTTCATAAAGAACATTTGCACAGACACCTCCATAGGGATTCAGTCCCTTTTTAGTCTTAGGCTATGTTTGGCCCTTGGGCTCCTAAAATAATAGGTTAGCCCCATGCCAACTATGTTTTTAGGATCACCTGCACAGGTTCATGTGAATGACCCCTTACTGTGAGATCCCTCACCTGATAATCAAAAAGGAAAACAAATACTGTAACCTAGATGGGTTCAGAAACAATGCAATAGTAATGATGGTTTTCATACTTTCTTTTATTTGGAAGCAAAATATGAATTTTCTCCCTTCCCTTCACATCACAGCAGTGGCATTTCATTTGACCAAAACAAACTGCAATAATATGAGCAGGAAGCTCATGCCTAAAATACAAACATGCTGTGTTGTTTTATTTAAAAAAGAACTCATTGACATACTGTGAATTCTCTTGAAAGGAGTTTTTGTTTTCACCAGGAAATTATTTGTGCAGCCAGAACAAAATCAAATCAAACACTGCACTCAAGAAATGACATCTGCCTCTGGTCACGCCGAGAGTGACAATGGTCCATTCACCAACTCGACACAGTGTCCGAGTCTGGCAACAGCATGGCAATATTCCAGTGGCAGGAACCCAGCTGAGCGTGTTGTGATGCCACACTGTCCAAACTAAAGGGAACAGTCTGGGCCCTTGGCAGCACAGCTCATCTGTACAACTGTAAGACATACCATCTTTCTCTTAAACTTGAAATACTGAGCCCGTAGCTGCTGTTCTAGATTCTAACAAAGCTTGTTTCTGCTCAGGTTTGACTTAATGTGCATACTAACATTAAATCAAAGTCAGCCTGATTTGCTCTAAATTATTTACCACAGAAGTAGATTAGCCAATAATTAAAGAACTTCACAGCTGAACAGATTGAGCAGCTGCTGGCAGCTCATCAAATTCAAAACAATACAAAGACAATATATTGTATTATATTTTGTGAAAGCAAAGAGATGTGTCCAGCTGAATATAATTCATAATTTATAAATGTAATAATAATGTAGTAGGGCAGACATATGTCATGCATTTTACACACCACGTTATTAAAATAATCTAAATACAATGGTAGCATTTTAGTTTTAAATCAAAACTTAAGATTGATATCAGTCTTCACTAAACTCATTATTTAGTTATCACTAGTACACATGTATTCAAGCACACTGACTTCAAGTGGTGCCAAACATGTAGAGTGTCTCTATAAAGACTCGTTAGGTAAAAGCAAGTCTATTAAAAGTTTGTTTTAGAGTCAATTCTCCTCAAGCAGGACATTTCAAATCATAAAGGTCCCGTCTAACTGTCTAGACAGCAAAAAACGATCTGTAGCTCTTAAAACTGTGCTCCAGCTAATAAGTCCTTCTAGGTTATCCATAAATCAGAAAGTTAATTCTCAAGTTCAAAGCTAATAGTAAAAAGGGATAAAATTAGACCAGTGTAGGCTCATCTTTGAATTCTGGTTAAAAACCCAGCTGCAACATTTAAAAAGAAAGAAAATTACAATTGCCTTATCTAAAGGAGGGGGGAAAAAAGCACAAGTGCTTTACTCCAGGTGGCTGTAGAATTAAACATATTGCACTGAAATTAAGTTTTAAAAGTCATGAGTGACCATCAAAACTGAAAACAAGGTCAAAACTTATCTCCAATCACCAGCGGCAATCAAGTTTGACATTGATGAACAAGATGAACAATCAGACATATAATGATTGTGATCTACACAGGCAGAGGCAAGATGCCCACGCAGCATGTAGCCTAACACCTGCAGAGTAAACAACTACAGCAGGTTTTTTGTTTTTGTTTTTTTGTTGCATACTACCATGAGGAAGTTGTGGCTGAGCACTTAAAACTCAGTTCACAGGACCACACTGAATTCAAGCACAAGTCAGTCTTTATGATTAGAATGGCACTTTCTCGAGAATAAGAAAACTCAAGGTAATTATAGGAGGCACTAATGTTGCTTGTAAGCAACTGTGGGGCATCATAATCACGAGGAGTACATTATAATACAGTACATATTATACCATATTTATAGTATCAGAACAAAACTTGGAAACTCCAGGGGGTTTACTGCTGTGAATCAAATGTAGCTAGAACTGTGGACAGTTATGAAAGGGGTCCAAGCGAATGTGGCGCATGTCGCCCCACGCTCCTCGAAATTCCACGCAAAGCGTGCATCTAAAATGATTACAGTCAGGCAGCCCCATTGCACTTTTCTCCTACAGGGTTTAGAAACTCTGAGTTTGGTCTTTCATTGTATCTTGCATTAAAACAATATTTGTGTGTGCGCGTGGTAAAATCTCCAAATTAAACATTACAAAACATTCTGTGTCTCTTATAACCAAACTTTTACACAGCAAACAATAGTACATTTTTCTCTGTGTTCTAAGTCACAGTACAAATCCATAATACTAGGGCTGTCCGATATTATCGGCCTACCGATATTATCGGCCGATATCGGATTTAAAATGTAATATCGGAAATTATCGGTATCGATTTTTACTCTTTTAATGACACAACTTTTACATACCATGCACATATTATACATCAAACTCTTCAGCTACTTCTCTCTC
>JAUBNQ010000028.1:5866028-5907460 GCA_032353495.1 Ctenopoma kingsleyae
GACAATGTTGCATGTCTCTGAGACAAAGTGCTTAGACAATGTGCTGTTACTGTAAAATGTTGAGATGCATGTTAATTTTTTCTTCCAAATCTGATAATGGTGTTACAAAAAATTGGAACCTGATTTTCATATTTAGGTACATCCATAGCTTGGTACATCCAATTTAATGGAGCAAGCTGCACAGTACGATCGGTCTATTTAAAGTGAGTGATAGCTGATTAGTTCATTCTGTGCTTTCTCTTCTAAAACACTTCTTCTGCACTTCTCTATCTCTTTGATTTTCATCAAAGCTTCTGGATGTCTGGGAGGTCTCAGTGGGCCTCAGTGATGGGTCTCCCTCGCTCTGACATAGTGTATGCTCACAAAAGAGAGACACTTAGAAGATTTATATACCAGTTTGTTCATAGCCCAAATGTGACAGATGAAGCAGGAGGGTGAAACTCAATATCTGAAAGAGAAAATGTTTAAAAAAAAAATACAAAGATTTTGTTTGAGTCTTTGAGATGCCACAGTTACGTGGAGTGTTGGTGCCACTACGCCCTGAGGCACCACACATGCACACATGCAGCCCTACAAGCCTCCTCTAGCTACAGTATATGTGACACAAGTGATACATATAAGAACCTGAGATAGTATCTACTGTATATATCCTGCTAGCGGTTTACAGTATTTATAGTGAAGAGCTCTATCACTGCTTCAGCACTTTCTCTGCAGGCAGTTTATGTATTAAATCCATCCAATAACATATCATTAGTACACTTAATCGATGAGAAAGCATTTACAGTATTGCTATGTCTTTGAGTTGTGAGAGGCGTAAGCCAAATTCATTACAAACAAGAATTTCTAATGATTAAATAGAGTGCTTCATTAGACTGGCTCCGGTTTTACTGTAGCAACTGAGAGCAACAGAAGGAGGACGATAATGTAGTCTATAGCTCAGGGCAGGGTAGCATGAGGACAAGGAGGATGGAGAGGGAGAGCAGAAGGGGGCTTGCATACTGTCCAGAGTATTGCTTTAACACGTGCCAAAGCAACTAGACCATGTGCCACATGAAAGAAAGTGAAGACGTGTATGTGTTTTATATGTTATGCCTATTATAAGATGATGCTATATTGTGTGCATCATATACATCAAACACTTCACTTCACTCATGTCTGTGTTTGTCTAAATGTCTCTGAGAAGCTGGAGAGCATGTGTGTTTGGAGTTCACTTTTATGATATGGGTTGCATCTCTGCAGATAAAGGAAGACCCTGGCCTCTCTGCCTCCTTGCTAGGTAAAAAACAGTCTGTCCTCTGTCAAGGTTTAACGCAGTAAGATATTTCTTTTTCTGTCTCCTTGATTCCTCCTCAGTCACTCTCTCTCTCCCTAATAAAATAATGAAATTACTCTCTCTCTCTCTCTCCCTTCCTCTCTTTCTTGCTGTCCTGCGTGAGTTGACACTTGTCCAGATTCCTTGGTGCAGCTGAGTCATAAAGGTTTCAGTGTGCTCTGATTTATGGACAGTGATGTGGATGAGGGTGAGGCAGCAGGAAAAAACACCAGTGTCAGCTCACTGATCACACAGAGACTGTAGACACATCAGAAAAGAGATAATCTGTTGACTTAGAAGAAGAAAGAAAAGACGCTTTAACTAATATGTTGTTTATCCAAGTCAAGACAAAATGAATGGAGCTTTACTAGCATCATCATCATGCTGATGATGTGAAGGTTGATACTGTCTGATTACACTATGATGTCAAGTTGTTTTTTCATTGGCTTGCTTTTTTGCTGAAAAGGCCTTAAACATTCCAGACTTGCTGACTTGCTGGTTTGCTTCAGCTCCTCCAGTCAGTTGTGATTTATCAATATGGATAGGACCAAGGGCTCTTTGGTGGCCATATGTGCTTTTACCATTAGCCTCCATTAACATTCCATTGAGAAGAGAACATTTCCTTTAAAACCCAGAATGAAAAAAGGAGCCTCGGGCAAATTAGAAAGTAAAAATCTCAATCATTGCTTGTTAAAGTAAGTAGAATAACTTGGGAGCTGAATATAATATTTTACTAATGTGTGCTAAATGTTGTTTGATTTGGCATTTCATTGAAATTACTCCTGTTATAAGTACAAATCAAAAGCCTGGAAGCAGCTCTAGGTTGACAAGGCTTCAAGGCTTTATTGACATTCATTGCAGCACATTGTGCACTTAAAGCACTCAGTGAAGACCTGAAGTAAGGCATTTCAAACTGGGTATTGCACATACAGACAGTCATACAGGCATGTTTTGGTGGCAATAAAGCACAGAGGTGTTTGCAAACAAATCTCCACAATGCAGAATTTCTATTGCAGACATCGTATCCTGTCATTAGTTACTTGAATAGCTTTCAAATTGTTTAATTCCTTTGCTGGTGCAGTGTGCACCTGGGCATACATGTTAGTCACTCAAGTTGATCAAACAGAGGCTACGTTCAGCAGCACTTTTGATTTGAAAAGATTTTCATTTAGTTTGAATGAGACAAACATCTCTGTATATAGAGCACTGGAGATCCTTTAACTACAAGCAAGCAGGTATTTATAAAGCGTGTACATTTAAACTTTTTTATCTGTTTTTTCATCTTTGTCTTCACCCTCCACCTCCTCTCCTTTATCGGCTTCTTCGTCCTCCCCCTCCTCCCCCTCTTTATCACCCTCTTCTTCTTCCTGCTGTGTGTTGTCCTCTTCTTCAGCTTGGCTCTCATCTCCTCCTTCCTCTTCCTCTTGTTTTCCTCCATCTCCTGCTTCACCCTCTTCATTTCCAAAATCATGTGAGGAAGGATGAAAGTTAACTGAATTATTTACTGCTACACACATGCACATATCAATTAAACAAAATGACCACACTAACCTTCTCCATCTCCATCTTCCTCTCCCTCTTCTTGTTTTTCCTCTTCCTTTTCTTCCACCTCCTCCTCCTCCTGACCCTCTTCTTCCTGCTCTTCCTCTGACTCCCCCTCCTTCTCTTCTTCTTGCTCCTGCTCCTCTTCCGTCTTCTCTTCCTCTTCCGCCTGCTCTTCCTCCTCCTCTTGGTGAGGGCTAGCCTCTGCTTGCTGTGCCTGGCTTGCGGATATTGTCTCCTCAGTGGAGAGTGATGAAGTGTACAAGCGAGAGCTCAGCAGGTATGGAGCTGCAGACTGCATGGAGAAATGTGTTCTTCCGTAGGATGGAACAGCGTACATGGACTGGGAGTAAACCGAGACAGAACCTGGCCCTGCCACATTTAAACGGCTCTCTTCTCCTTCAAGGAGCTTTCTAAGAGAATAAGAAACACATCAACAAAATACTGAAAATTCTGAACTTTTCATGTTGGTGGCATTCATTAAAAACACAAATTTATCATTTAAATAGGCAAAACATGGAAAAGAATTGAAGCTTATTGAGTAAATGACTGACTTGTAGGCTGCAATTTCAATATCCAAGGCCATCTTCACATTCAAGAGGTCCTGATAATCTTTCAAATAGCGAGCCATGTCACTCTTGTTTGCCCTCAGCTCTTCCTCCAGTTGACTTATTGTTTCCTGTATAGAAACAATAGAATGATATGTTAGTGGCATATTATGGGCTGGATGTAATAGCTAATCTTTGGGGTATTATGCTCAACAACAACAAAGGCTGTCAAACTCATCTCAATTTCCATTCACCATCTTTAGTTATATTTAAATCAGTTTAACAAAGAAAGAAATCTAGTGACACTAGCAACACTGTTCCTTTACTTTAGTATTTCTGTTCCTGACCTGTAGTGCAGAGATCTCTGAACTTTGTTTGGCTTCCACCTCCTGCAGTTGATTTTCCAGAGCTTGGTTCATCTCCCGGCAGCCATCAATCTCCAGCATCCTGGCTTTGAGGAGTCGGCGGTATTCTCCAGCCTCATCTTTGACATTTTTTGCACTCTCAGTGTTGAGAGCAGCACCTACTGTCATCACATTCATCTTGTTGCAGAACCATTCTTCAGCTGACTGAAGGTTGCGTTGTGCCAGCTTCTCATACTGCACTCGGATGTCACGGAGAGCAACAGAAAGGTCAGGTTTGGCAACCTCCATCTCTATTGACACGTCTGCACTGTACTGTATTTGGGTCTGCAGCTCTGCAATTTCACTCTCGCACAGACGCTTCAGGAAGGCCAGCTCATCTAACAGGGTACCAACTCTATCCTCAAGTTCAGCCTGAGCCAGTGCAGCTTCATCAGCACCCTTTCTGGCATCCATTAGCCTGCCCTCTGCCTCATCTCTACCGACCATCTCATCCTCATAGCGTTTCTGCAGGTTTCTAAGCACATCATCCATCTGATCCTTATGGTCTTGTGCTACTTCCTTCTCATGGCGGGCCTCTTCTACAGCAGCACGAAGCTGGCGGATCTCATTGTCATACAGGGCCTGAAGATTGGATGGTTCTGCATGCCTCTGCCTGAGCAGCAGCAGTTCCGTCTCCAGCAACTTGTTCTGTTGCTCCAGTTCATGAACCCGCTCAATGAAGCTTGCAAAGCGGTCATTGAGGTCTTGCAGCTCTGCCTTTTCCTGGGTCCTTAACACTTTGAACTCAGAACTGACCTGGGCTGCTTGGTCAAGGCGTAGCTCAGTAGCAGCTGCGGACAGTGGAGCAGAACGCACAGACGAGTAGGTGGACGTAGCACGAGTCTGTGCTGGATAAGTTCTGCGTGAGGATGCATAAGAAGTTACTGGAGCAGAATAACTGGAGTAGGCAGACCTAGATCCTATTCCTCCACCAGCACCATATCCTGCACTGCGCACAACTACTCTCCTCTTGTAAGCAGGAGGAAAGTAAGGGTCAAAGCCAGTGGAAGTCATGCCTTGAGAGATGGGCTGCTCTATGTCTAGCAATGTAGCTGGGTTGACTGCATAGTGGATCTGCATTATTCTGGCTTATATAGAGCCAGTAATGACTGTGACGTAAGCTTTTTTTTTTGCCGGCATGCTGACAGAATGAATTGATAATGGTCCAGGCTGCTAGTCTCAGCCAAGAAAGAAAGATTGGGTGGGGTGGGGATGAGTGTGGGGGTGGAGGAGGTGGGGATACGTCCGAGCAACAAGGGACTGCAACAGACAGGGTCACTGAGGACAGAAACAGTATACTGTTACTCGTAAAAACTGCAGAACTTGTTACAATTGGCCACTGTAAAACCTGACAAATACATTATTTATCTGTATTGGTGGAAGGGGGAAGAAAGCTGATTTGCACCATTTGTATCATTTATCTGCTGTATAAGAAAGAATATTAATTATTATATCATTATTTCAAATGATGTATAAAAATGTGGCAATTTGAAAGATCTTGTGAGAAAAAAAAAATCACCTCAATCTCAGAAAAAAAAACATTTTACATGATTTATTCTGATAAAGGTTTGCCATCTAGTGGTTGTCTTTTTACCATACACATTACAAATGTAATCTATGAAATGGACAAAGATCGAAAGTACAAAATATTTATTTATGGTTATTGTCTGATTTTATCTACACCATTTGTTTATTAAATAAACCTGCTGTTTTAGAAACTAATGAAGCTGTGTCCTGCAGTAGAAGCAGTGCATTCAATTGTTGCATGATTGAAAATAATAAGTTGGTTAATTTTCTCAGAGGAAAACCTCCTACCTTTCTGAACCGTGTGGGATGAGTTTGGGCTGCAGAAAATACCACTGAACAGTGACAACTGTGCTTTTTATATAATGGCTACACTGACTTGATTCACTTTGTCATTTAGTAACCGTGACATTGTGGTTAAGATTCACACTTTTATGTACAGTTTGATGAAAAACTGATTTCAGAATTACTAAAATCGCAATTATTGCTTTGTCTATACAATTTCAATCAGTAATTTGATATTTCTAATCACAATTAATTGCTGAAAGCATTTGCCATTGCTCTATGTCACATTGATGTGGTGGTTTGACTCAAAAATCGTGATCAATGATTGGTCACATGAATACGCCCACAGTTTATTGGCCAATGAGTGACGAGTTTGCTGATTGGCGGGTAGCAAATGTCATTCTGTGACGCAGACGCTCCCAGCGTCGTTAACAACAACAAAGGATGATGGAAAAATGAAGTTTAAAACTTCCTCTGTGCTTCAAGTCCCCTCGTGACCGCAGTGTTTGGAGAGCTCGCTGCCTTGTTGTATTAATACCAACGTTAACACACGTAGTTTAAACGGGTATGAACGGTAAGTCGCCCTGATTTGCAAATGATGGTCACCCGGTGAAACTGTACGTTAGCTAACTTAGCCTAGCAATAGTTAGCTATGTGCTGATATCAACCAGCTAGCTGAGTCACATAATGTGCTCTTAGCTTGCAGAATTTGCTTGTTAGCCCGTTGGGAAAATGTCATCACCACTTGCTGTTTGGAGTTCTGCTTGTGTTACCAATCAGTGAAACATCACTTAGGATAATCTGCATCTATTCCCCACCACACAGCTAAGCTAACCAGGCTAAGTTTTGAATTTCAAGTTTTGCATTTGGCCAAGGTTAGCTAATCACTCCCGAGCTCCTCTAACCTCTTCCCCATAGTGTAAAGTGATAGTATTCGACTGTATCAGGTTGCCTTGCTTTTTTTTAAACATTATGTCGAGCTGGGCTTTATTTAATGAGAGGAGCACTTGTATACACTCAGCATTATATTTGTGTAGAGCCTTTTTTCTTCAACTAACACTGCTTTTACTTGAGTTGTCTTCTTCCTTTTGTCTCTCTTTGACTTCTTTACATGTATATAGATCATATCAAAAGCTGTAGGCCCTGAAGGTGAAAGGTCTACTTTCCAGATATTAAGATGGTAAGCCTTATTATCATCAAGTGCTTTTTTTATGGTTGTCAGTGTTCCTCGTGAATGTGACTGTTATTCTTTTATAAGATATCCTTGAAGTGCTTATGTTTTGGCACGTTATTCCGCATTATTCTGTACAGATTCGTATAGCAGCTCTGAATGCTGCTGCAACAGCTGCAGATGAGTCTCAAGACCCATTGAGAAGTAACAAGAGTCAGACGAAAGAGGCCCAGGTACAGAGTATACGATTCAGCAATATGTGGCATCTTCACTGATGTGATCACTTTTCCTGAAATGTGTTGTCACCTTTGTTTTACCCATAGGAAGCTGAGGCTTTTGCTCTATATCACAAAGCTTTAGATCTTCAAAAACATGACAAGTTTGAAGAATCTGCCAAGGCTTATCACGAGCTTCTCAAAACTCCACTGCTCAAAGAGGTAAATATTTCATACAGTTTTGTGTCATGTCACAGTTGTCAAAATTTTTTCAATACCTAAAACTGTGCATTTGGGATGTAGCTGAGATCAGTGCTGTCATATAATCACAGCAATAAAACCAATTAACCTTTAATGATGTTTGTGATTGTCTGCTAGTTCCAAAAATCTTTTATTTCTAACACCGCCTCAGTGTCCTTCCAAATTTCAGTTTAATTGCCAATTATTATTACTGATTTACAATATGTACTTCATATTTTGTTTTTTGGAAGCACAAACCATGCCTGTGTGTAGGAGTTGTGTGTGTTCTTATTCATATCGCTTTATGGTCTTATGCATATGTGTCACAGTGTTTTGGTGTCAAATGTAATGTATCCTCTAAAAATTTTAGGCCATGCCCTCAGATGATCAGAGAGTGGGCCTCAAGCATCCTGGACTGATGCTGAAATATTCTACTTTTAAAAACTTGGCTAGCATGGCTGCATCACGGGATGACCTGGAGACTGCTATGGAGTTTTATTTGGAGGTAGAGCAGTAAAACAGTGTCAGTCTATTATCTTTAGGAATTGCACCAAATAGTACATCCAAATGCATCTTTTTAATGTGCACAGTGACAAGTGTTCATAACACATTTCTTCTCTGTTCCTTTTATTAGGCAGTAATGTTGGATTCCACTGATGTGAACATGTGGTATAAAATTGGTCAGGTGGCTGTGCGACTGGTGCGCATTCCTCTGGCTCGACATGCCTTTGAGGAGGGATTGCATTGTAACCCGGATCACTGGCCGTGCCTGGATAACCTCATAACTATTCTTTACACACTAAGTGACTACACCTGTATGTAATACATCTTCATAAGCTTTTTATCTCTTGCCATTATTATTGTGAGAGCTAAAATAGAGAAGTAATCAGAAGTCATATGCATAAATTTTTCCAGGCTGTCTGTACTTCATCGCCAAAGCCCTAGAGAAGGATCATTGTTACACTAAAGGCCTGGTGTTAAAGGAGAAAATATTTGAAGAGCAGCCCTGTCTGAAGAAGGACACGATGCAGATGTTCATGAAATGGTGAAGCAGTTCACTTTTTCCTCCTCTGTTAAGAATGTCCTTGTGCTTCACATCACTGACAAATCTGTGTTGTTGTGTGGCCATTTATAGCGATATGTCTATCCACTATGTGGAAGTGGAGGAAGAGGAACGCAAAAACATTGTGGAAGAGGCACTGGAGATAAGAAAACGCAGACAGGCTCTCTCCCACAGTGAACCAATACCTGACCTTGTCCTGATTCAGCCCATTCGCTGCCTCTCGTGAGTGCTGTGCTGCTCTGTTTGATATTCTTGTGTCTATGTGGTTAATTTAAAATAGCTAATCTCTTTTTAATAATAATTAAATGAAAATAGCTTGTCAAGTTTTGAGCATATTTTATTTGCCTTTCTGAGGATAGGCCTATTAATCCCCATGCAGAGCTAGAAAATGCAGAAATGGGATATACTGCATTGAAATTATTGCTTGAACTTCACTGACTCTCAAGTAATTGTTGTTTGCTCCTTTTAACATGCTAGATTTAATGTTTATTAAAAGTTCTTTATTATTATTATTATTATTATTTCTAGAGGTGTAATGGGTCACAGTTGATCAGTGATCTGTTCGGATCACTATCAGTGGTTCGGCACGCACGTGAACCACTGATTATTGCCAAGTTTAGCCATCATAACGTGACATTTTCAAGCAAAGCCGAAGTGAAAAGATACAAAGTACAGTTTTTCCACACCTACACTAAACTTGGGTGGGCTTGGGTTGTTTAGATGGCTCTTTCCACACGCTTTGTTGCTTTTGTTTGCTACTTTAAATGTCAGCATCAGGTCACATCAGCTCTCACTTACGTTAATTCCTCAGTTTTAAATAATGACAGAACAAACGTGTTGTTGGTGGAGAGGCGGGCTTCAATACAGATGCACTAAATGTAGTCAAACATGATTCGATTTGTGATGCGATCTGAATCGTGACTTTTGTGACCAGTTACACCCCTTTTTTATCTCAGATGGAAACACGTGGGGGAAAGCCTTCTTGCAATGTACAGGCATCAGACCACATGTGAGCCACCACGGCCAAGCCTTGGCCGCAGAATTGACTTGTCAGAGTATCGTGACCCAAGCTTCCTCCAGAACCTCCCCCAACCCAGCAGCCCTGTCAGTATAGGCCAGACCACCGTGCTGAGCAGCAGCCCCAGTTCATCCCTGCCACCAGTGGCCCTCCCTGAACCAGCAGTGCTTCCCCAAACAGGCACTCAACCTCAGATTATCCCCAGCCAGACCACTGTGGAGATCACGTCCACTCCACCTGTCGGTTAGTTGTTTATTATGATACATTTCTCTTTTGCCTGCTTACTTACGATGTTAGAGAATACTAGTTGTGCATACCAGTAGTATTAGTTTATTACACTACGAATACAACTGTATAGTCAGTATTCAGCAAGAAACTTTTTTTATGTTCACAGCTACAGCAATGGAAGTTTCTCTCACAGATAAAGTGAAGAAAGCCCCGAAAAGGAAACGTGTGATTGAAGATAGTGGCGAGACTGCTAAACGACGCTCAGCACGTGTTCGGAACACAAAATGCAAGAAGGAGGAGAAGATTGATTTTCAGGAACTGCTTTTTAAGTACCTACCCTCCAGGCTAAAAAAATTTGATCCTGATGATGATGAGAGTCTGAGTAATATTGAAACACAGTGTGAAGGAAAGGAGGACATACAGCCTATACATGGGAGTTGTTTGCCTGTTGACTCGGTTGAATACATGGAATCTGGTATGTTGTGCATTGTGTAAATTTACAGTATTTACAATGCATGGCTGTGGCACCTTGACAACTGTATTAATAAACTGTGCTTTCTGTAGAACAACAAAATGTCCACGACTTTCTACTCAACAATATGACCAATGGTGGTATACTGGATCTGATGATGCGCTATCTGAAAGCAGTGTGTCAGAAGTTCATGGAGCAGTGGCCTCGAGGACTCACTGCTGTGGTACTGGATGTCTATCAGACCTGGAGAAAACACAGCAGTGGCCTTCCTAACCCTCTGCTTCGAGACTGCAGCAACCAACACATCCGGGTATATGACAAGAAAACTGGTTAAGTTCTTGATTACATGGAATTGTAATTGGATTGCAGATGTCAATGGTTTTAGATTGATGTCCTGTGAGCCAGAGACTCACTAGAGAGGAAATATTACTTCCTGCAATATTAAATTAGGGGGGAAAAAATCCTTAACTAGAATTATTTCAGTAGGTTAATTATGGTGTTGTGCATCTTAATGATTATTTTTGGTGTGTGTCAAAATGAAAACATCGCAGATACATGTGATATTTCTAGAAAGGTCTTCAGACCCTGGGATGTAGGAGGTTGGAAAAGGGGGATATTACTGTAGTTTTTCATACATTTGAACCCACTCTGATATGTGTTTATGTCTGCTATATGTATAGGAGATGTTGGCAATGAGCTTAGCATGTATGGAGTTGAAGCTGGAGCAGTGGTTACACAAAAAAGGGAAGAGTGGTAAGTACCAGAGTGTGAACCCTCATCATTCCTGTTCATATTTTGTGTTTGTGTATGGTACAAGTCAACTCAACTCAAGTTTTTACCTAAATGTGAAAAATGCCATTGTTGTTTTGTCATTTTCAAATTGCAATCTCTGACCTAAAGGGGGCACTGTAGTTACAGTTTTGAATATGATGACATAAAGGTTTTTTTTAGAGTCATTTATGGGGCAAAACATGTTTTCACTTAACATTACACATGTCCCAAGCATTCATTCTGAGCATTATCGAGGTTGATGTTGGCATCTTTGTCACCCCAGCCTGAAAGAGTTGCAGTGCTGCTCTCCTTGATGAAAGCTAATTAATGTTCCTACTGTGAATAAAGTGACACAAGCCAAAATTAAATTGTCTCTTGCCGTCTTCTCTCTAGCAGCTTCCATAACATCAGTTTCAGGTGTCACATTTTCACAGTTAAATCTTTATTGATACTTTCTCGTCCTGACTTGGATAATAAATTGGGTGTTGTAATTTTTTTCCCGTCAAGTGTCACCAAGGAGAAGCAGCATTGGTCCCAGCAATGATACAGCTGACTCAGAATTCCCTGGGCAGCACTTCCAGGGTGATATGTTACTTATGGCCTTAGGCTCATCCCAAAAGGACCTGTTTGAGGATGACTGGCTAGATGTTATGGTGCGTGTCTACTGGCTGAAGGCACGATTCTTAGCCCTGCAGGTAAAGTGAATATTAAGACTGATGACTTTTGCTTATGAGTCCTGCATACCCAGATATGATTAGTACTGTAATCTGTATTTCTTGTCTTTTGTCAGGGAGATATGGAATTGGCCCTTGAGAGCTATGATGTCTGTATAGACCTGTTGCAGAGCAAACCAAAGACTCCTGAAGGGAAACATTACACTATCAAGCTGCCTAACTTACGTGTGGATGCAATAATCTCTGTGGAGGAGGTCAGTTGACTGGGTGATGGGGGGGGGGTGGGGGGGGAGTCTTTTATCAGTTTAAATCCAACGTGTTATTAGAACTTTGTGTTACTAAAATAAGTATTTCCTCGTTCAGTTCATTCAGACTATTTGTGTGGTACGGTATATACATTTGTAAACACAATAAAAAAAAATTATGCTTAAAATTTCAGCATATTCCTCAACTCTAGCCTATGTTATTGTTGTGGGATTCACTTTAGTTTTGTCTGTCTTGCACAGATTGACAAGAGGTTGAAGTCTCTGGAGCGTTGTCAGACTTTGGAGGAGATCCAGCGTCTCTTTGAGTCTGCAGACTTTGAGTCTGTTGTGCGCTTGCTGCAGCCCACTCTTAATTACGGCAGCAGAAGTAAATCTCTGGAATTTGTGAGCTCAGCACCAGAGCGGCCTGCTCAGCTGAGGCTACTGCAGGTTAGATATGCTACAATAATATCAATTCAAGTCATGTACTGTATCTTTTGAAATGCGTGATAGTTGGCACTTGTCATTCTCTGAAATTACCTCTCTTTCCTAGAACTCCCTGTTAAAGCTGCAGGACTACCAGCAGTGTTTTGAGTGCAGCGAAGTGGCTCTAAATGAAGCCCTGCAGCAGCTCAACTCCGCTTCAAACAGCTCTCCCCCAAGTAAGGAGGAGTGGGTCAGCATCATAAGAAAGCTACTGGATGGCATTGAGGTCTGCTTCAGCAAAGAGTCAGAACTTCTAAGCAAAGTTCCCCACTTCTCTAGCATGGCTCGGCTGGCTAACAACCTGATTCAGGTTAGAAAAGGGCTAAAGATAACACTGGTTTTCAGTTAAACAGTGATGTAATAACGACCATAAAAGTCCTTTTATGATATTTGGATTTATTGTGTGGTTGCTGTTGTGTTTTCAGCTGATTGATCTTAGCATGAGCATTTCCGACGATCCCAAGGAGCCTTATTTCTTCTCAGTTCTGCCTTGGATTATCTTGTATCGCATTATAAAACACGAAGAGGCTGCTTTTGACTGTATGCTTAGACAGCATATGTCTATAGGGGATGATGAAGGTTTGTTGACTTCTTGTTTTCATGTCTTCCGTTTTCCGCTGATGCCATGGCAGTTGTTACAGTGAGTGACCCTATCGAGTCTCATTTTCAGATGACTCAGACACTCCTATGCTGCCCTCCTCCCTGATGCTCCTGAACACAGCCCATGAGTATCTTGGCCGTCGCTCCTTGTGCTGCAACTCAGACGGCACACTCCTCAAGTTCTTTGTATGTTTCCTTGTAGATCTATGCTGACCATGTTGATGTGTGGATGTACAGCTTGCATTTATTGCTTTTTTTAATTTAAGAAGAAATTGAAAGATTTTAATTATTCTATATGAAATCTTCTCTTTAAGCATTTAACTGATGCAGCTCTAGTCCTGACAGATATTCCTTTGTGTTATGCTTTGTTGTAGGTTCATGTGTTGGAAAAAGAGTTTGCAGCTCCTTCGAATAATGAATCTCACCCCTACAAAGAGGAGTTGGAGATGGCCTTGGAACAGTGCTTTTTCTGTCTGTATGCTTACCCCAGTAAGAAGAGCAAGGCCCGCTACCTTGAGGACCACTCATCTCCACAGGTCAAACACTCAGATGCTTCTGAAACTCATGCCTTTGATTGTGTATTAATAATATTCTATTATAATGTATAATAATTTGTTGCATGAACTTGAAGTGAGGCTTTGTTTTTAAACCTATGTACACTCACTGACCACTGTACAATCTAATGCAATCCAATACAGCTGCCTTGGATTCCGTTTTTACAAAGGTCATGATTTCTTAGTTTTTGTTAAAACTGTGAGAAAGGTGATTCTTCTACTGTATGTTTATTATGGAGGTGATGGTGGGTGGTGTAGCCATACTGAAGTGCATCATATTAATGTTAAACAAATATTGACCAAAACATTAGAAACACTTTATTAATAAGTGTGGTCCTGTGAAACATCAATGAAACTACAACCTTTAATGTTTGAATACTTTTCTGCACATGAATCAAAATTGAACATGATAATTTTGTTAATGTAGAATTTAAGATGTATCTACTGTATTGCATTGCATTAAATTACAGAAGTGTACCTAATAAAGTGACCAGTGAGTGCAGTATTAAATTGAAAATGTAAAATCACAACTCCAATTGTGGCTGAGTTGGTAATTAGTTGATAGCCAAATGGTGGTGAGGAGGCGGTGAAATAGTGAAGAGGTGGTGAAAATGGCTCAAAGCTTTGTCTAATTGGTATGATTTCTCACATATATTGGCAAACCTACATAAATAGAGTGCTTGAACAGTACCAGGCTGCTGATGACGCATTGACCCGCACAATGCAGAGGAAGTCTGCTTTATCCATTAATGTTGTTTTGTTGGCTTGCAAGGTACACACGTTAAATAAATTGAGCCTGTAAAATGCAATTAATGTCATAATAGCATTAATTTACGACGTGGGAAATGTGAACACATTTAGACAAACCACAAACAACATTCCCTCAAAATTCTAGTTCACAGTACTTTACTGTTTTTTTTACTTAATATTTTGTGCGGTCTTCTGTCTCTACTATGTGGAGTAAGATAAAAAAACACTGTTAATCCAGCATTTGATATTGTCTTGATAGCAAGCATTCTTTGGCAGTAGGTTGATGTGATTTGAATTTTAAAAAATAAAATCTTGTAACTCTAATAATGTGCAAATTTAATCACTGGGTGACTCATAGCATTGGGAGGCTTTACTGCACTTTGTCCCTTGTATTAATTGTAATGCATAACTCCTGCCACTTGGTGAATGTCATTCCCACTTTGCCTTTAGAAAACTGCCATTCTGACCTTGTTGCCACTAATTTGCTCTGGCGCTCTTTGTTACACTCTTAACACAGTTCACTATGGCACTAATATTTGTGAAATGAATCTGTGTTTTATAGGTTGAACTGCTGTGGAGTGATGCCCTTTTCATGTTCAAATATTTCAAACCTAAGTCACTGCCTGAGTTTGACAGCTATAAGACAAGCACAGTGTCTGCAGAGCTGGCCAATCTGCTGAGGAGGTTTGCTGGCATTACTCCGTCAAGTGACACCCCTATCCTCAGCATGGAAGAAGTGGCAGCCTACATTGAGGACATGGCAGAGAAGGTCAGTCAGTCAATGAGTTAGACAGGCTAAAAAGTATCCCAAATTCCAAAGTCTTGTTGTTCTTTTATCCCTCTTCACATCATTTGAACTGGGAAGCATAAATATTTAAGAAATTTTCAATTTTTATTTCTTTAAGGCCCCATGCCTTCCTGAGGGCAGTGCTCCCCCACCTCCAATCGTTAATGAGATGTACTACCTGCTGGCTGATTACCATTTCAAGAATAAGGAGCAGTCCAAAGCCATCAAGTTCTATATGCATGACATATGTGTGTGTCCCAACAGGTAGCCTCTTTCTATTTATGATACCAATATTAGCAAATACATTTGCCTTTTTAGGGTTTTTTTTGCATTTTACAATAATACAATCAACTTTGGTGACTTTACTTTCCTCAGGTTTGATTCCTGGGCAGGTATGGCTTTAGCCAGAGCCAGTCGTATCCAGGAAAAGCTCAACTCCAATGAGCTGAAAAGTGATGTTCCTATTTGGAAACACTCCCAGGCAGTACTTAACTGCTTTAAGAGGGCCCTGGAGATAGACAGCTCCAACCTGTCTCTGTGGATCGAGTATGGCACCATATCTTATGCACTGCATTCATTTGCTTCTCGGCAGCTTAAGCAGTGGCGCAGCGAGCTGCCCCCAGAGGTAGTTAAACAGGTGAGGCCCTGTCAACATGAGCAGTGTTATCTTGTCCCTCATTTCTTTTTCCTGTCAGTTTATGTTAGCTTAGGTTTTATGCCAGATTTTCCATGTGATGTTACACAATGTCACGTGCTCGTCACGGATGTGAATTTGTTGTAGGGTAATTGATCTGTTATGTTAGGCTAAATTAGTTGTGAAGCCTCCACTGCGTGTGTGTGTGTGTGTGTGTGTTTTAGATGGAAGAAAGAAGAGATTCCATGTTGGAGACGGCGCTTCAGTGTTTCCAGGGTGCTTCCCGTTGTGAGGGTGACAGTGATGAAGAAGAGTGGCTCATTCACTATATGCTGGGGAAGATAGCAGAGAAACGCAAGCAGCCTCCAACAGAATATCTACAGTTTTACAAAAAGGTAAACCACTGCCAAGATTCAAGTCTGCAAATTTAAGTTTTAGCCAATGTTACCTGAAGTATTTCTGAATAAGTTATGATTAATAATGAACTTTAGTGTTGAAGTGTTAGAGGATATCTCGACTGATTTCAACAGAGAGTATAGCCTGATGATCAGTTGTGGTTAGAATTGTAGTTAGATTACTGATTTCTCAAAGAGCAAACACATGGCTCAAGGTTAAAAGATGATTTACAATTCATCTCTTGCACAATAATGCGTATAATGCTATGTGACATACATATAGTGTCTGTAATTTACTCTGATTTTCATTCATCCTGCTCCTGAAGGTACAGTTAAGGTCAGAATTATTAGCCCCCCTGATGAATTCACACAAAACCCTTAATATTCCCATGAAAATGACCATAACAGAAACTGTTCATACTTGTATTGCTTCCAAAAGAACAAAGACAAAATCTCCACAAAGCTTGATCAGTATATTTTATTGATGTGCTGAATTGTGACAAGAAAACTGAAAAATGACAAGGCCAAAATTATTAGCCCTCCTATGCTTTCTTTACTTCCAGGACAAATCAATTGGCTTTAAAACCACACCTGAAAATTCAATTAAATGTCACACCACACCTGTGTAATCAATCAGCATTGAACCTTTCATAAGGAACTCTGGTTAATAGGGCTAGTGGCAGTTGAACACTTGGACTCTGACACTTTGGTAAGAAGCAATTTCATCATGCCAAAAAAAAAGAAATTAGTCTGGACCTCAGAAAGAGGATAGTAGATGCTCGTCATGAGGGTGAAGGCTACACTGCCATTTCCAAACATTTCACAGTGTCTAGCACAGCTGTACGATGCATCATTGCAAAGCACCAGCAGACAAATTATGTTGCAAATAAACCTGGGCGCGGCCGTAAGCGTAAGATTTCTAAAACTTTGGAGAGAAGAGACGTCAACAAAGATCCCCGGGTCTCTGCCAAGGTGAATGTTGCTTAGCTAACCTCTTCTGGAGTTGATGTGTTAAGACAGTTGTGAGAGCTCTCCATTGTGGAGGACTTCAAGGTCACAGTCCAAGAAAAACTTGCTGAAATAATGGCACGTCAATGCCTGAATGAAATTTGCCCATGAACATTTGAAACATGGTGATGAGCTTTGGAAGTCTGTTCTTTGGTCTGATGAGACTAAACTTGAGCTCTTTGGGCACAGGGATGTTGCTTTTGTTTGGAGAAGGAAGGGAGAGGCCTTCAACCCTAAAAACCCAGTTTCCACTGTTAAACATGGTGGTGGGAGCATCATTTTGTGGGGCTGCTTTGCTGCTTCAGGCACTGGGAACCTCGTTCGTGTTGGGGTCATGAAAAAAGAGCAGTATGTTGGCATTTTGAAGAATAATTTAAAGAAATCTGCTGCAAGTCTCTCTTTAGGCCACCGCTGGGTCTTTCAGCAAGATAGTGACCCAAAGCATACCTCCCAAGTTGGTCACAAACCTTTTGAAGGACATCAAAATCAGGGTCCTTGAGTGGCCCTCACAAAGCCCAGATGTCAATCCCATTGAGAATCTGTGGTGGGTGCTTAAGGTCAATGTCCAATGTCCGCTCAAAGACCACGCAGTCTAGATGAGCTGGAATGATTTGCCATGGAAGAGTGGGCTCGTATACCTCAAGAGACGTGCCAACCTAGTGAAGAACTACAGGGAGAGGCTGTTGTCAGTTGTAAGACAAAGAGGCCACACTATTGACCATTAAATGTCACGAGGGCTAATAATTTTGGCCTTGTCGCAATTCAGCAAAACAATAAAATATACTGATCAAACTTTGTGGAGATTTTGTCTTTGCTCTTTTGGAAGCAATACAAGTATGAACAGTTTCTGTTATGGTCATTTCCATGGGAATATTAAGGGTTTGTGTGATTTCATCTTAACTGTATATTTCTTGACTATCTCAGCAGTGTATATGCTGCCTCTATTGAGATTAAAACTGGTCATTTCTTAGTACTTCAGTGTAATGGACAAACATTCCTAAAAGTAAATTCATTAAAAAATGAAATTCTGAACACAGATGACATCATGATATTTCAGAGAATAAAAACATTAGTTTTAAAATAATTAAAATAATCCTTCTATACCAAGATGATTGCAGACATTTTTCTTGCTCTCCCTGGAGTAGTTTCATAATCCGCCTACAGAAAACAAAGATCACTGCCCTTCCACCCTCGCATTGTTCTTCCTAGAGAGAACAATGTATGGAGTTAGTCATAGCTCTGTTGTTCTGATTAGATCAGTGGAGGCAGATGAACCTGGATGAAACATGGTGTCATAAAGGTCAGCAGTGGCTGAGTGGGGCAGTGTGATCGCAGTGAACCCTGGTGTAGGCATGCCTTCTACTCCTTATTGCACTTCTTCCTTTCATTTTACTAGTTTAGGAGTTCATTTACAACTGCTCTGGAAAATTATGAGAACCATTCACTTTTTGCACATGTTATTGCAGATTTAATTTTAGTTGGATAGAAGTGATATTTTTGCTCATCAGTCTACACTTGATAAAATGAAAACATGTTTTTAGAAATGTTGACAATTTATTAAAAATCATACACTGATATCTCAGATTTAAAAGTATTTAGACTCTTAATTCTGTACTGTGTAGAAGCCACTTTGGCAGCAGTTACAGCTTCGAGTCTTCTTGGATAAGTCTCTACAGCTTCTCACAACTGGATTTGAACAACTGTTTGATAAATTGCTCCCAGTGGCAGATTTAGTTGCGTACATGATTACTAAACATTGTGTAGTACTTCTCTGATTCTGTGTAAAGTGACCAAGAGAAAGAGGGGAAAAGTGTAGTATTAAATCAAAGTGGAGTGGACCAAGATAATGGTTATGGGTCAGTAAGTTCCTGCAGTTGAGAAGATCTATCAAAGACTTATCCTGGTGCCACTTCAGCATTAACTGACTGTACAGTGCTGTGAAAAATCTATTTTGTCCCTTCCTGATTTTTTTTTTTCCATATTTGTCACACTTAAATGATGAGATTTTAAATAATGATTTCATTTATTAAGGGAAAAAACCTGTCCAAACCTCCCTGGCCCTTTGTGAAAAATTGGCTCCCCCTTGCTGAATCATGAATGAACTGTGATTAACCACATTTTTTGGAAAGCTGAGTTCAGTTGCAATTGCCACACCCAGAGCTGCTGAATCTAGAAATCTCTTGAATGGAAGTTGTCTGACAACGCTAAAAGATCTCAAAAAGCACTGTGTTCATAGGGCTGGGTGATATATCGATATTTTAAAATTATCGATATAAATTCTAAATGCGATATGAAATGAGACGCTACCGCAAAACTCGATAGAGCTGTTTTGCCTCTTTCCTGTTTTGTTGTCGGACAACTCACAGGGAGCCCCGCCGCTCTGCCCCTCTGAACACAGCTCACAGCCCGCCCCTTCACGTCGCTTCAAGAAAGCAGCGGAGAAAGGAAAGTGGGAGGGGCGGTGAGGAGGAGAGGAGCAGATTGGTAAACGTAAAAGCAGTGGTTCAATCATTTGGAGATGGTTCGGATTCCAAGGGTCAGATGAGCAGCAGAATGTGTTATGTAGAAAAGAAAGTTTCTACGCTTCTGAAGCTCATTTGGAGTGACTTTTCTTTGTCAGCTCCCAGATCAAGGCTGTTCTTGACCAGAAATGTCATTATGGTTGTAAATTTCTTCAACTTCCAAATTACTGAGGCGACTGTGCTCCTGGAAACTTGTTTTATACTCTTGCCATGATCTGTGCCTCACAGCAGTCCATAGAGAGTAGAAACCTAATGCACCTGACCACTGTTTGGTATGTCACAGAAAGTGTGATTTTTGAACATTGCAAACATTTTGAGTTATTGTGTATTTTGATGGGCCAAAATCAGTTTTATCCATTACAAAGAAAATTTACAAACGAGTGTGAAAAAAATGAAGGGTTCTTAGTGCTTTCCAAAACCGCTGTATTTGTCCATATGATTGTGTTGGATTGTTGATTTTGTGTTTATAGGCTGCAAACTACCTGCACGAAGAGGCTGCTAGGTACCCTCGGAAAATCCATTACCATAATCCTCCTGACCTGGCTATGGAAGCCCTTGAGGTAAACTACCTGTGGCTGATAGCTCAAATAGTATCTAGTTGCTAGATGTCTTGTCACATCAGTGCAGTCTTATGTAAGGGAACTGTCGGAAAGCATTCATATGTAAGGATGTTGTCCCCATACCTGTGAACTATCAAGCTTCTTTTTCTAACTTTTCTAACTTTATTCTTCCAGTTGCATTTCCGTTTGAGTGCCACCATCCTGAAATTATTAGAGTCTGGTGATCTTGATCTGGACCATGAGCTCTTGTTTAATTTGCTGGTTGAGGCAGCTACAGGGCCATTTGCTAGGGGGGAAGAGAAGAGTATGCCAAGCATGCCAAGATCTCATGAAAAGTAAGCCGTGCAAAGACAACCCAGCAAAAGTAATGAAAAACCATTTGATCTTCTGACCAATTATTAATTCTCAACTATGTTCATGAATCATCACAGGGAGAAGCCCCCCTCCATGATGGATGAAGACTTTAACTGTTCATCAGTTTGCATAGGGAATGTCCTCAGCTCCTCCCTTCCATCAGCTGCCACCCCAGGTCTGACATCCCCTCCTTACGTGGCCACGCCGTTTGACCACGATTACGCCAAACGCAAAACACTCCGACGGCAGCAGTGGCAGCAGCAGCAGCGGCATGAGGAGCAGCAGGCTGATGGTACAGTCCCAGTCCTAGACACTGTCTCTGGGGTTGGGCTTTTTGCCCTTTCTGCACTGGGACAGGAAGCCCACTGGGGAGTGCTCAGATTGCTAATCACCATGCTTAATGGCTTTGGTTTCAGTTACAATGATCCCCATGCACTGGGTGATTGGGATGTGGTGAAATGGGCAATATGGCTACTGATTATTTGACTAATTTACTATGCCTGACAAAACAACTGTGTTGAAACAAATAGAACTGGAGATTGAATTTTGCAGAGTGCATAAAGGCATGTGTATGTGTGTGTGTGTGTGTGTGTGTGTGTGTGTGTGCTGGAATAACATCCATCTCTAGTCACTGCTTTGTTGACATCTGATTTTTCTTTCCTTACCAATCACCCTACCTCTCCTTATATGTTGTAATTGTTGTTTTAACTTGCTTACAGTGTCGTGGAGACATTGGTGCAGTATTGCAGACTTGCTTTTCAGCCTCCAACAACTGGTACCACAACATAAGCTGCAAATTCTCAGCAATCTTGATTATTGCTTTTTTGCCTGCTTAGCTCAGGTGGTTGAACAGAGTAGTTTGCATTGTCCTATTGGTTACACTGGTTACAAGTTTATCAGCAAGCACCTTCCACCTTAATTTAATGAGTTCATTTATTTTGATTAATCTCTTGCAAGAGACTCCTGAGTACATCAGAAGCAATGAAAACAGACAAACCGGCAAGTACATATATGGTACAAATAGCCTCAGAAACAATCTAAAATTTTAATGTTAAGGTAAAAGGTTTAAATACAACTGGTGGGGTGAGATGTTTTATATGTTGAAAAGTTATGAAAAGTGAAACCAGTGTTTCCAAGTTTAGTATTTATCCATTATAGACTGAAGAGACCATAATAGGTTTGTCTGAAAGTGGCTAAATTCTGACAACTTGGGGGTTCTCTTATACAGATTAAGATGCTAATTTCAAGTGTTTATGGGGATACTCTCCAACTATTCTGATGAACATTATTTTTAGTGTTATAGAGAAGTGTCTATTTTTCTTATGATGCTTAATATGAAAATAGAAAAAATCTTCTTTTTTTTTTTTGATGCCGTAATGTCATCCACATACATAATGTGCTTTCAGTAATGCACATTCTGTACAATGAACATTATAGCTGTCCATTTTGATTCATGCACATTAACCATCTGTAATGTAAGCTCTTGTCTTGCAGTGATGCAGTTGTAACTGTCTGTGTTTGAATCTAAGAGAAGACACTTTTGCTATGCCTAGGAAGGTTTTAGTCATATTTTATTGTGTCATTGAGACATCAGAATTAACTTTCATTAGTTGAAAGTCTCTGCAGTGTATCATGAAAGCGAAACATAATGTTTGGCCTGACCATTGCTCCCATATGAAAAATAACGTGACATCTGTTCACCCACCCCATGTGTTATGTTTAGCTTGAATGTGCAAATAACGCAGCCATATTGCCCACGTTGCCAGTTTTGTCACCCTTTCCAGATTCCTTCCTACCTACCTACCTGCCTGCTACCTCTTTGCCTGCTTGCTTTTACCACCTGCTTTGCCATTTATATGCATGTAGTTCTAATGGGGTGAATGTCTTCACGACTGGACAAAGTCGGTCCTTTATCACAATCAACTAATTGGTGTACCATGTGGTCTCACTTTATTTGAGCTTGGTGTGGGCTTAAATTGACAGAAAGTCTAACTGCCAGGAGATGAATCCCACGTTTTGCTCTTTCTCACTAATTGGCCATAACTTCAAATTATGGCCAATTAGTGTGAAAATGCCAAGTCAGGAAGAATGTGGTTGGCCTGTAGTTGGCACACAACTCTGACTGAAGTCAGAAAATACCCCACCATGCACATGTTTGCTTGTAGGTGTCCAGTCTCTTTGGCTTGAGTCCTGTTTAAAGCACATTCACATAAGACTGTAAGACCTGATTCAGACATGCACTTAATCAAATCCCTATCAGGGAAATTGCTTCTTTTTATAATTCAATTTCACCAACTACAAATTAGAGGTATTCTTTCTGAATACTTTCCATGGATTTTCTTCACTTCTGGATTTTCTAAAGTGGATCAGTTGCTAAATGTGTCTGACTCAGGTTCTACATTTTCAAGGAGAGTGGTATTAAATCTATACTCAGTTGTCAAGAAAGGTAAATGGTTGATTTCTTTTTTAAGCCAATTGCAGATTATTCTTACGGTGAAGTTTTGCTTGTTTATATTTTAAAACCAGCTCCCCATATCTTCAACAGCCTCACCAGAGTTTGACCATGATTACTGCCTGCCCAGGTCTCCAATTTGGCTGGCTTCCCTGAATGGTACTGCTCTTCAAACCCAACAAACTCTTTAAGAGGCTATCTTTTGAATCCAGTGCATTCTTGTAGGAAGCACTGAATACACAGTTGTCAGTTTACATATTAAATACTACAGTACCAAAGTTTGCTGTTAACTATTAAATGAATCGTAGTCCCATGTGTGCCCATGTGCCTATTTATTTTTGCTGAGGCTGCACAACATGGCAATTAAGAGGAATGCTGGTATTTTGGTTCTAAATCACTTAACAAAAAAACCCATCTCTCCTTTTATAACAGTGTGTCATTAGCGATGCACTAATAAGGATTGTGGCTCATGACCTATTTTTGTTTCATAATTATATTTTATTACACCCCCGTTACCCCACATTACAACATGGAATGTTTGGCATTGAAAACAAGTCACCAACCAATAGCTTGAAAGGCCCACACAGCATGCTGTTAAAGCATGCAATTACCCATCCTGGATAATTTGTTGAAATTTACACAGGACAGTAATCTCAAGGTATTGACCAGTGAAGACTATCCCACCTGAATAATAACTATGTAACCAATTTTTTTTAAGCAGAATATGCATATTTATCTATGATAATCCAAAAGACTAAAGTTATCTTTCTGCAGCCATGCAACTGGCAGCATGACCCGTGTTGTTTTTTGTTTTTCTTTTGTTGGTGTTATTTTGGCAGAGCGCAGTCAGGACAGTGAGGTGGTGATGCTTTCTGATTCCAACTCGACTCAGGATGCCTTCACAGATCCCACCAGCTCTCAAGACAGCAGCCACAAACCTGCTTCAGGGAAAACTAGTTCATCCTCATCAGAAAGTACAACTCCTGTGAAAGATGGGCAACCTGCATCTGAGGACACAGGTACAGAGATTCAACTAATTTGACTTATTTTGTAGTTATCCATCGAATTACGGTTTAAGTCTGACATTGTGATCCATCTATGAATATGCACATTTGCATTGAAATGCACAAACCGTAGTACAGATTTGGTGTCTTGTTCAAAGTCTTAAAGTCTTTTTGATTTGATTACTTCAGTGTCACGTGGAGACCACACTGGCATCCAGACAGAAGAGAAAATTATCCAAGAAGTAATAGAAGCTGCGGTGGTGACACTCCCTGAGGCTCCATCCTCTAAGATTTCTGTGGACTCTTGTCCTAATCCTCTGATTGTCCCAGCTACCCCTCCAAAGCCAGTGCCCTCTCAACAGGCTGCTCCTCAAACCCCAGCCAGTGAGGGAAAACGGAAGCCAGAGCCTCCCGCTGAGGTGATTGAGGTGCCCAAGGCCCTGCCTGCAGAGCGTTCCGATCAAAGGCGAATGCTGGTGGAAATGTGTGTCCGTGCTCTCTTCCTGTGCCTCAGCCGCTTCCCTCAGCACTACAAGAGTCTCTATCGCCTGGCCTTCTTCTACACCAGCAGCAAGACACACCAGGTCAGACCACCCCTGTTAACTGATGGCACTAGTCCATTCTCATTTTGTTCCAAAGGCCAAGTCATCCATTAAACCCAAGCCATATACCTATAATCAGTGTCTCCTGCCATTAATGGTGACATTTACAGAAGATGAGTCTTACTAAGAATTCCTGCAATTTCCTCAAAAGTCACTTGGGCTGTTAACATTGATTTTTTTTTTTTTTTTTTTAGTATAGTATATCAGAGCTGTGTTGGCCATTTCGTATTTCTTGGATATTCATGTGGGCCTGTGAGCTCTGCAGTGAAACACGAGTTGCTGAAACAGCCTGTGTTGGCTATAAGGCTTTGTGGGCAGAGGTGTGCGTGGGTGGTAGCGCAGTGCTCTCTCAGCCAGTTTGGCACAGGGAAGTTATGTTGAGCTCTACTGTGGTGGCATCCTTCTGTCAGCACTTTGCTTGTTGAACCTTTTTAATGCAGCCTTTGTCCTTACTCAGTTAGGTATGGAAAGATTCTTCTTTATTATATTTTACGTTTTGTAAACTGTTCATTTGACCTCAGAGTACGTTTCATGGAAGTGTTTTAATTTGCGAAAACACA
The DNA here is from genome assembly GCA_032353495.1 of Ctenopoma kingsleyae. Lineage (NCBI taxonomy): Eukaryota > Metazoa > Chordata > Actinopteri > Anabantiformes > Anabantidae > Ctenopoma > Ctenopoma kingsleyae. The sequence continues at coordinate 5,891,009 of JAUBNQ010000028.1, forward strand.
AATATTGTGTTATATATTCTATATCCTATTGGTTTAAAAAATAGAATTCATTTGAGGCTCACGTAAATGTAGAATAACTTTTGGTCGAGGTTTACAGAGCTGGTAAGTGTTCTCAATTTTTGCCTCCACTGTGGTTTTCAGCAGGCTGCAAATGCACACTGGCAGTGACTTGATAGCATAGTCACTTGATGGGATGCTGTTGACGCAGGTCGTTTAGCTGCCCTCACAGCTCACATTTAAAAAGCATCTCTGCTCCTTTTTTTTTAGGAAAATCTCTCACATTGACTAGCCATCTGTATCCTTACTCTAAAGATAGAAGGAGAAAAACCCTTTAATTTCACGCTATCGGCTAGTAGGATTGTGAAAGATAACATGAAGTCACGTTAGCTTGCCATCTTTTCAGACAGAGCACTGATATAGACACTGATTCGTGGGTCATCATGCTGTGAAATATATTCTGCATTTCAGTGATTGCAAATGAGCATAATTTTCTTTTTATCAGATATAAAATACTGCATGCAGAGATACATGATGTGCTTATCTCTTCTCTGTTTTAAAGGAGGGATTTCCCTTTGGTTTCCTTGTTAGGAATTCTACTGTGTTGTGTATATAAAAATTTACATACAGATGTATGTGGGATTTTCTCATTTATTTATTTATTTTCCAAAACAGAACCTACAGTGGGCCCGAGATGTGTTGCTAGGAAGCAGTGTCCCATGGCAACAGCTGAAGCACATGCCAGCACAAGGACTTTTCTGTGAAAGAAACAAGACAAACCTGTTCAATGTAAGTCAGAGTTCACCATGCCTGCATGTTCTATTTTAATTTTACTCTATGTCGTTACCTTACCACATTACATCATACGTTTTAATGACACCTGTCATTACTGGATTTATTGACATGGTGCTATAGTAAAATTTTCATTAACACTGTTATGTAACAGAAACATTTCACTTGACCTTTTGGTGATATGAACAGAATTGCTGGTGTTTCTCAAGGGAAGTTCAGTATTGTGTTAAAGAACTGAAATGGTGGTGAAGATTATAAAACGTAAAACTATAGTACAGTCCTGTACTTTATATAACTAGGATGTGAACAGAAAATAGAAAAAAACTATATATTTACAAATAAAAAAAATAATTAATTTGCTTTAATTTCAGGTGTGTTTAAGCAGATACAACAGTTAAGATTAAGAAAGATTCCCACAAAGAAACACTGTCTGAGCCTCACTTAGCTGTAGTGCACCATAAGCACACCTGTAGCCAAAAGTCATCAGGAATTATTGTATTGTTATTGCTGAAAAGTTCCGGGAGGGGAAAGTAAATAATTTTAGTCAATATTCAGTGCCTTCACATTTGTTACAATCAGTTGTCTTGAATCGGCTTTCTCGAGTAAGCTGATTTCTGAATTGCCATGTAAACTGGAAACCTGTTTACCATAATCTAGGTAAGGGATTAGAAAAACCTGGTTTCCCTAGGTAGATTTTTCCTAGAGAAGTCGATTACTCAGCCATGTATACACGTAACCCAGTTTCAAATAAACTTTTTACAGAGCACAAAGGACAAAGTCTGCCGACACTCGCGATTCTACTACTTTCAGCAGAGAGAAGCGACTGGATGAAAGGAGAGATCAGGGCGATACTGTCTTGTCTTAAATCGAGCCCGCCCAAAATCTGAGTAAAACTGAAACCAGCACATAGTGCCCCTTAGAAATCTAAATAAGTCACTTTTAATTCACCCAGTTTGTGATGTAGAAGGCCAGGAACTGGTCTTTTCTGTCTTTATGCTGTTAAAATCTGGTCGAGGAGAAATCGGATTATTATTCTGTTGCATGTATATACAGATTTCCAGTAACCAGGTCTATAAGTGCATGTAAACTCATTCCCTGATTAACCGAGAAACGTTTTTTCTCTGGGTGACCTGATTAATGCATATAAACGCACAGATTTTCCTTTGGGTTTTTTATCACACTTCACACTTTTTATCAGCACTTTGCTGTCCAAAAATGACTGATATCATCATATATAACTTAACATGGTGGCTACTAATGCAGAGTCCCAGAAGAAAAACCTATGACGCAACAAAGAGTGTCCTCACATTTTTCACAAATGATCTGTCTGTGTATTTGCTGGAAAAGAATACTTAGTGTACTACAGTCAGGCTTACCCTTTTCAGATTCACACACAGATTACACATTATATTCTGCACATATTTCAGTCGGATGCACAAAACTCAGTCCTAAATATGGATCACTATATACAAGCACTGCTGTAAATGCAATCAAGCAGTGAAAGGTTGTTTAAGTATCTGCCTCTCAGAATTAAAAGGCCTCTTTTGGGATCCAGTGGAGGGACTTACAGTCTGTCTTCTGTTTTTTGTTTTTTTTATGTCAGTGTGTTTACTTTTCTAATTCAAGTTAATATGGCTATTCAGTGTGTAGAGAATTTGACATAGTTTATTTGTTCCTTGTGTGATTTTTCAGCATCTAAATTATCTCAGAATGTCACAAGTCACTTCATATCAGTCAGTTGTTGCAGCATTTTTTGATGGTGTATGTTATTTTGGACATGTAGGCAGTGGAGTCAAATGCAATCTCCAGAAAGCTACTGGTAGCTGTAGAAGCAGGTCTGAGCTGGAGGAGAGCTCTGCAGTGCTCCGGCTCCCACTGGGTTCTCACAGAGCCCCTTCTGGAGGCAAACCTGCCACCCTGGCATACCAACTGTTGGAGCTTTACTGTTCCTTGCAAACCAAGCACTCTCTCTCCATTACAGGCCGATGCAAACCTTTCTAAACATGCTTGTTTTCATTAAGCATAAAAGTTTGTGGTGGTTATTACATTAAACAAGAAAAACATTAACCTTATTTTTACACGTCATTTTATTAAGTTCATGAGAGCAGCAGTACATAGTTGATTTAAGTCAGAACACCCACTGTAAGCATTTGGCAAATATATTGTGTGTTCAGTGACAGAATGACCACATGAGTGCACAAGAGCTACAGATTGTGTGACAAATGCGTTGATCGGATCAAACACATGGCACCTTGATGTCAAGGAGACTGTCAGCATCTCACTGAGCCTGTCGGTGAATACCGAGTTCCCTAATGTAGGTCATGATGCCCTACTTTTCTCTCTTGCTTTGACTGGGTTACATTAACTAGGGCCTGCATAAACTAACCTATATACTGTTTAGAAATGATCCAGATGAGGTAGTGTTACATAATTGATTTGTGTGGTTGTCAACACAGGTGCTTTCAGCTTACTTTTACACCAATAAAAAGCAAATAATAGTTATTGTTAAATGAAAATTACATTGATGTAACTTAAGTCTGTGTTGTCACAGATGTAATGAGAGTATTTCATGGTACAGTCTGTGGTGATGCATTATTTATGCACTGACATCTGCATTGTGATACTCTGGCAGAAGTGTTTCCTTTGTTTACAGCAGTCATTTGGACTCTGTACTGATTCACTTGGCCACTTCATGGCTCTTTGACATCCTAAATGATGCCATATATGTTTATAATCCATGTACACACACACAGTTATTCCTGACTCTGGTAACAGAATATTGAGGCTGAATCAAATGATATTGGTTATAATCCTGTTGTAATGCCAGGCTCTCAAGCTGCTCAGGACTACTGTTGAGTGATCGTGAGCAGTCCTAGCGTGTTCACTCAGGCACGGTGTTGCCTCCTCCCTACACCCAAGACACAGCACACACAGACTTGCTTACATATTCTTCCACCCACTCACCCACACACTCTCTACAAAGCTCCAGAGAAAATGGCCTTGTTGCTGTCCTTGTTGCTATATTTCAAACAAACGTAAATCCATCTTGGTCTTGTAACTTTACAGAGAACATGTTTTGAACAAATCCTGTCTGTTCAGAACAAGCTTTCATGTTTGATTCGACTGCTTGGCTGTAACTTTGCTCATAGGTGGGCTTTAGTGTCTTGTTGTGTTAGGTTAGGATAGTCTTCTGGGTAACTGTTACACTTGCATTACTTGTCGGAGTTTGATGCATGACTCAAACATTTGTGTGTTCAGCTGTGCAGTGTGCTGTAGGTGGAGCTCCACTCAGGAAAACCTTGTTTTTGCTGGGGGTTTTTTTCTTAGGGGAGGAGTATTGGTCCAATGAATACATTTTGTAGAAGTTGATATTTTGATTTGCATGTTGCGGGGTTAAAATCTGGTTGGCAGTGTGTTTTCTATTTCCTTTTTTCTGCACTTGTGTTCGGTTGAGCTTGACTTTTTCAGCTCAGTCACACAACAGGAAGCAGGAAAAACAAGGTGTGTTTGCTTTGCATGTTTATGGTGGCCAACTGAAGAGACGCGACCTGAGTTGAAAGGGAGGAAAGATAGAAGGTGAGGGGATGTTGGCAGTATACTATATGCAACAAAATCTTGTCTGTCCAGGCAGCACTGTTCTGCAGCCTGTGTGTTCTGTGAAACTTTACTTATGCAAATTGGTCTTCTTTACTTAAAGTTTATTTATTTAGTTTATTATTGTTTTTCTCTGCTGGTGAGCCATCCTCTTGATGCATCCCAGTACATTCATGTACACTCAGTTCAGTTTTCAGCCAGTTCATGTTCTCTTGTTCTTTTCTTATTGCCCCGTCTTCAGGGTGATCATGCTTCACCCCTCCCCCTGGCTCTTAATCTCTCTACTCATCTACTCTCTCTGTTGCGCTCATTCTGTTTCCTCATTACTCTGTCTTTCTCACTCCTCTGTTTGTGTGTGTATTGTGTGGGTGTGCTCAAATGGGCGGGAGTTTCTCCTCTTGCCTCTGATTGGCTGGCGGAGACCGACGAGGATTGGCTGCGCACTGTGTATAGTGCGGGAGAAAGCAAGGAAGGAGGGGGGGAAGAGAACTCCAGCAGGCTGGGGTCAGCAGAGAGCGGAGATAGAGTGCGTGGGTGTTTTTGTTTTGAGATGGCAGGGTTTGAAAGCAGGAGAAGAACGAGTCAGCTTCTCTGTCAGTGGCATACTGAGCTTATAGGCCCTGACTCCAGCGTTGTTTCTCTTCTCGCCAAAGCAGCTGCCATTGTCCTCTTGTTCCTGTTCAACCGTGTACAGCTGTGATTCCCTCTTCTCTCTGCAGCTCTTGCTGCCCTAGCACCCAAATGCAGCCCACCCCTTGCTCTATGAGCGTGAGCCTCTTTCTGGGTGGAGGCGCTGCCAGGGCTGCTGGTGCTGCTGCCTCCAGCAGGAAACTCTCCAAAAGAATACTAACACAGACATCGTGGAGTAGCTTTTTTTGGTGATGGTGAGTCTCTTTCTCTCGTTCCTTCTGACTTTCTGACTTTTATATAATTGAGTAAGAGCTTCTGTGTCATTTTGAGAGTTGTTGGGAGAGTTACTTAGAGCAGGGTCTAGTTCATCGTTGGTACTCATGGAGAGTGGTACAGAACTACAAAAGAAAATGCCTGTAATTATTCTTTCTGAGCATCTTAGTTCTAATTCTAGTTTTTTTTTAATGTGAGGTACACAAATGTGTGAAATGTAGAAAGAGATATAAAATTACACCACCCACCTGCCAAATGCTGGCAACATTAGCAGGTAACCTGCCATCTTGTTTTTTTTCTTTGCTTTTCTGCTTCTCATCTCACAGTCAGAAGTTGTAGTTGGCTCGTACAACAATAAAATTGTTACAAGTATGCAGACACATTAACATAAGAGACACATTAACACTCTCCTGCAGTTGAAATTTTTTTTTATCATTAGTTTTTGTTTTATTCCTGTGCTCCTCTGGTAGACAGAGTAAAAAAAAAAAAGACAACAGGTCAGCATTGTTCAGTAGACGGCCAACATTGTTTTTTCTTGCTTTCTCACAAAGTGGGTGGGCAATCATTCTAAAAATGGATTGAGGAAAGATCAGATCTGTTTGTATGGAAATATTACTTTGTCATGTATTTTATTTTCATCCTGTTGTTTACGCCTTGTTTGCTGTGCATCTTAGTCTCTGTCTGATTCCTTCTTGGTGTATTGGCCACATCTGTGCCAAAGCTGTCACTCTAGATATCAAGCAGTTTTCAACATATTCTCTCATAAAAAGAGAGGAAAAAATGCTTCAAATCATTACAGTTAAAGTCTTATAAATCTGCTTTAGCTGTTGTGCTACAGCATAATCTGTATAAAGCCATGGCTCCGCTTTCCCTAAACAGATTTGCTGTTGTAGCTGGTTCTCAGATGAAGAACAACTCTGCTCCATTAGAAATGTTTTTCAATGTGAGTGAAGCCCACCCCTTCATCATACATTTTCTGCCCCTGTACGGGGCTTTTGGTAATCTGTGCATTGAAAGGTTAAAACCTTCCCCGGCCTTGCCTGATTGCATCACATAATAATAAATCTTCTCATGTTCACATCGGCATTAGTGTCTTAAGCTTGTTCTTCAGCAACACTGGCTGTGAATTGGGATTATTTCATCAGGGATCTTTGGATCCTGTAACATCATAATTGAATTAATTAATGAACAGCATGTTTTATAAACATTTGAACATTTGAAAATGTATCTTAGGAAATGCCTCTGAACAGTAGTATAGTATCCCCATGAACTTGCATGGGTTTTGTGTGAAACAATGTCCATATTAGACTTTAGTAGCCCTGATTTGACACTTTTTTTTTAGTGAACAGGTTGATATTCCATCCTCAGAAATATGTTGGAGTTCTTTTTGGTGGTTTGTTTTGTTTTTTGCTTTCTTTCCTTGCTTTGTTTCTCCTCAGTAGCTTTGAAAATGTCATCTGACAATTGGGGCTGTCTGTCAGGAGCATTCAGTCCCACCAGCACCTTCAGCAGCTGATAGAGCCATTTCATTTGTTTTGTTCCATTCTTATATGGTCATCTTTGTTTTGTCTCCCACATCTCTGAGGCCCTATACTTTGTGCCATGTGTTTTGACTGAACACAGCCTAGGCCACCATCTGCACTCATGTCAGTAGCTTCGGTGTGCAGAGCCTTGTCTCATTTCACCTGCTGAGAGGACATGTGCTCACTGTAAAGGAGGATTTGTCCATCAAAAAACACCTCATCTCAATTTCTGCAAAGGAGGAATGTGTTTGTTGGCAGCCAGTATGCTGGTCTGTGGCATTGCTTGGACAGAGCTGAACACTAATGAGGCTGCCTAGCATGTGTGCCCAGAGAGAAAGCCCACCCATCCCTCCCTCCACACTTCCTATACGGGCAGCCTGTCCGCAAGATCTCTCCTGCAGCCTTTCCATTCCCTCATTAGAGCTTTCTCTCGTTTGAATGCCATGTTTGTAGCTCACATTAATTCCTCTTGCTTTCCCCTCTACTTCCATTCCTTTCAGTTTTTCCATTTCTTTGTTTGTTTCCGTGTGTCATGCACTTCATATGCCTTTGAAAACCTAGAGTAGCAGCAAAGAGGGTACAATAAAATATAAACTTCCCTAAATTAGCAAATTTTGGTTTGTTGTCCAGTTATGGCTTCTTTGCTCAATTTCCTACATATAGTCTGTTATTTGTTGCACATTGAATGTGAATGTTTTTCCTTTTTTCTCCCCCCTCTCTGTTCATTCTCTCCAGGGCATCTGGCGTATTCCAGTAGATGAGATTGATCGCCCAGGAAGTTTTGCATCTCATATGAACCGATCCATTGTCCTTTTGCTGGAGGTGCTGTCTCATCTTAAGGATCACGATACTCTGCTGAAGGTCTCTTTTATGCTGCAGAGAACCCCTGACCAGGGAAAGTAAGGGCCAACTTTATATGATATCTGTCTTTCTCTTATGTGTGATATATTTGATCTAAAACATTTCTCCTCTTGCTTCTTTGTCTTACACGAAGGAAGTATTTACGGGATGTTGATCGCCAGGTTTTGGCCAAGAAAGCATTTTTCCTAACTGTAAAAGTCCTGGAGGACAATCTGAACAGTCTCACTGGGGTGAGGAAACACAACTCACCTCTCTGTACACACACTAAGAGCTGAGAGCCATTCAGTGTTTTAGACATCTGGCATGCACCCACATGTTTTGACAGGTTCTGTTTTTTTTTTTTTCTTTCTTCAGGTGTCTGAGCAGCTTCCCAAAGTGCCTGCACCCTCAATGGGGGAGATGACTACAACAGATGCATCCACCAGGCCCAGTTCAGAGGACAGCAAACATGCACTGCCTAAGAAGCCTGGGCTCACAGAGGGAGTCTGTGTCACTGACACAGAACCTAGGGAAGCGACCCAAGTGCAACTTTCCCCACTACCGCCATCCACAGATAAAGGGAGTAAGGTTCAAGAGTGCTACCCTGGGAAAGTCGAGACTGCTGGGAGTGAAAGCCACAAAGCAGGGTTAGACGAACCCATGGAGCTGGACACTGGCCACTGGAGGAAGCCCTCTACCACCACAGATTCTCAGGGCAACCGAACAGATGCTGAGACCTCTGGGAGTGTTGTAGATCCCCAGCAGAAAATGACTGACAGCAGCCGCACACCAGAGCTATCTCTAGAGGAGCTGAGTATCAGTTCCAGGCAGCAGCAGCTCCAAGCCTCGGCACCAAAGGTCACTGTGGCAGCAGGAGGGACTGATCAGGGTTTATTACGAAGGCCAAACCGGAAAAGGAAGCTTTTAGAGGATGTGGAGTCTGGAAAAACTCTATTGCTTGATGCCTACAGAGTGTGGCAGCAAGGCCAGAAAGTCATGACCTACGACCTAGGACGCATTGAGAAGATCATGTCAGAGACTTATATGCTCATAAAACAGGTATACCTACCCATATAAAATGCCACACCTTCTCTGTGCACACACAAAAAACACGTGTTACCATATTAATATAAACTGCTACATTTTTTGTTATTTTGCAAAGTCATGTATTCTTAATATGAGCCCTCCTAAAATAAATTGGGTTTGGGAAACCCCTCTTCTAAATGAATTAGTAACACAACACCCCCTGCAGAATAGGGACTTCCCCTCTTTCAGTTTTCAAACACTGCAGCAACCAGCTCAAAAAGTGTGGTTGTGTTTTTTTAAGTAACCAAAATTCAACTTCCGTTACTTGGGTCTTTCTGCTGTTACTCTTGGAACAGGTTGCTGACTCTATATGTCAGTCCTACTGGGTGTTTTTATTTTTTTTCAGTTCAACTTTGCTGACTGATGTAGCTTATCACTGCATTTCCATAATTAAAAAGATTGAGACACCCTGAGATTTTATTATGAAACAAAGTGTTGAATCTTCTGGTGTCTACATGAGCCAGTTCGTGGCTCAATGAATGTTGAAAGTGTGTAAGTAAAATCACACAGTTCTATCACAAACAGAAAGTGTCACATAATTACGTTTATTTTTTCTGAAGTAAATGATGCTCATTTGTTGAAAGTTTGTTTTCTGTGGCATAGGCGTAGATGTAGTTGCAGAACAGCCCACATCAGCTTATATAGCTATATTGAGCTGCAGATAAATGCTGGCGCTACTGAAGGTGCCATTGGCTGTGTAATGCCAGAGATCTGTAGCTGGAGTGGGAGGACAGTAAGAGAGGGACAGTAGAGGTGGAGAGAGAAGAAAACTGAGAAGACAGACCAGCTTCAGATGATTTGTTTTTGCAGTTAATATTTTCTTTCCTGTGCTCTCTAAGATGCAACAAACGGTTGTCTTAGACACACCCATATGAGGAAAGTAGCCAGAGCCATCCACTGCATGTTTCCTGTCACCAAATGAGTTATGCAATTAATATGCCTGGACATTTTCCAGAAACATCTTCTGACGGTGCACCTACTTGCACAAACTGCAGATGTTTTGTGATTCTTAGGTCTGCTGCATTGCACAGATGCACACTGTCGCACTTTAAACCTGTACCTTGCATAATTTTCATTTTTGTTTGTTTTGGTGCTTCATACAAGCTGCCATTGCAGTTCTTTTTGTTTATTTGGCATATTTCTGTCATATTTTTCTTCTACTTTTTATCTTACTGTTAAATATTCCAAATCTTAATACATTTTGTAATCTAGACAGACACACTTCCTGCCATCAACGTATTTTCAATTTGACGAGTAAATAAAGGCTACTCAGGTTTGCTCATAAAGAGACTCGGTTACACATCAGGCCAGCAGTCCCTCCACATTTCGCAGCCCAGATCACTATTATATGAAAGCTCTGAGCTGTTATCAAACACTGTCTGTTAATGGCTGTGTAGCAATCTCTGAAAAGGCACGTTGACCCTCCAAAACCTCCCTTAGGCTTCTCTAGCTGTAGTCTGATACAGTCAGTCAGAGACATTTTTTTAAATAACAGAACAAATCAGTGTTAAAATGTGATTTTTATTATTTATTACAGTGTGCCTTGTCACATAAAGTGAATTGTTTTATTTTTCTGAGAAATGTGAGAGATTTCTGATTTAAATTTGCCTCATTCTAGTAGTAATCATTATGCGATATCGACAAGTCATCAGGGGAACTGTGTGTGGACTGACTAACCTGGAGGGAAGGTTAGCAGTGAGCTAGACATAATTTGAAAGCAAAGGGCTGTACTCTGTGATGCACTGAAGCTTAACTCAGTCCATTTAACAACTTGCATAATTTGAGAACTGGAATGGAGCTGCTATAAAATCCTTCCCTTTGGGGTCCCTGAACTGCTACAGCTGTGCAAACCCGATTACTGCTAAGTGTACAATATTGTGCCATAACTGAGCTCACAAACTCCCAAACATCCACTAGTCAAACTGGGCCTTAACGTGAACCGTTCTTCACTGGTGTTGTGATATGGGGAAGATGCTCAGAAGAAACCCTGTTGGCTATGATACATAATGAAATTAATTTGTTAGTTGGTTTGGAATTAATGTAGAGACGCAGAGAAAAATGAACATGCTGTGTGCACTGGTCTCTTGCATGTATACATGATGTATTTGCAGTAGCACTCTCTCTGATCCAGTGTTGCATGAAGACTTTTCACAGTAAAGAAAAAGTGGGAAAAGGTTTGACACAGAGGAATATAATCATTAGCATATTACGATATGTTATTCTGACATAATGTCCTTGTTCTGCCCGTTCTCACATCAGGTTGATGAGGATGTAGCTCTGGACCAAGCTGTGAAGTTCTGCCAGATACAATTGGCCACATCTGCCCAAAGACAGGTAAAACAATGTAACTCAGCATGCTCATCTGCCGCCTTCCTGCTACCCCTACACTTTCTATCCCTTCCATGTAGAGAGCTAAATTCATTTTGTCTGTCCCTGTTACATATATGTGGATGCCAAATACTGTACTGGTCCTTCTTGTATTTTAGTTTAAACCTCATATTACCACAATAAAATGTTCATTTCATGCAACCAGTTTAAATTGATGCAGTCTGGTGTCAGGCATGGCAAACTTATGCTTGACCAGCCAAGCTAAAACTATGGGAACTGTCATGATGCTCTACACATAGCCATGTACTGTTGTTTGTGTTTTATGTGGGGAAGTAACATGCAGAATCTGTAGTAAAATGTGCCAAACTGATGAGTAACTTGGTAATTCCCAGACGTCAAGTCTACCCTGCTTCAGCCTGCCAGGACTAAATATAACCCAAAGCGTGGTGTGAATACTCCCTGTTGTCCCTTCATCTTCCCTCAAGAGTTGCTAAACTTGTCAGCGGTTTCGAATGAGTATTGGTATGAATTCTACATATTTGCACAAATTGCAAAGTAATTAAAAGATAAAATGACAGACGTATCCACATACATCAAATAAATGTCTAATTGTAATAAATCGAATGAATTCAGCTTCATGTTTAGTTCTCGTGTTCCTCATAGAATCAATAGTTGCTCTGCCTCATTCGGTGTCGGTGACTCCCCTTTCCTCACATTCCTCCTCCTGCCCACACAGTCAGTCATCAAGGGTCTCTCTGCCCACATCCTGTTGTCACGGTGATGTTCCCCGAAACCTCAGGCTCATGAGAAGTAGCTGTGGGCAAAACAAATGTGTTTTGCTTGTTCACTGATCGTATCATTTCATTTTCTGCATGATTCTTTTTTCTTTCTTTGTTTCTTTTCACTCATAAATGACAACATGGCAGTAATGGTGCAGATTAGGCAACGAGCCACAGGCCACACTTTTCAAGTGGTTAAAAACCTGGGTGAAATTAGTATCTTATTTTATGAAACAGCTGTCTGAAATCAGATTTGTGTTGTTTTTTATGTATAACTCCCTATATTATCTACATTTCATTTCTGCACCAGATGTGTGGGAACGTGTATTAATTTATTTGATATTCATTTGTATTTAACTTGCATACAAATATGCTTTACCTTATGATTGTAATGTGATGTATATAAAACCTGTCACCTAAAATGTAACTCCATAATAAATAGGAAAGGAAAATTTGAGAAAAGTTCTTCACAGTTGAAATGTTAGAAAACAATGTTGTAATAACAACAACTTCAAATTTACATTTGAAAACTTGTTTTGGATCATTTTTTGATGACTAAATATCAGATGTGAAGTCTTAATTATTGTCTTCATTATTGTTGTTGTCATCGGGCGTACATAGCCCAGTTGTTGACTTGTTCCGTATTGGCTTAATTATCCTGCTTGTGGTGGTTTTTTGTACATGGTGATGCTAATAAGAGACAGGTTGCTCCTGCATACAAGCTTGCTTTGCAGTCAGATTTAAATGCTGTTAATGTGTAATTATTGTGCCACCAGCTCAGGTCGTGGTTTGCATTTGGATGCACTTGCCTGTAGTGGGAAATGTGAGTAGGCACAGTGCAGTTCTCAGCTCGTGGACATGAAAAATTCCTGCCTCCTTCTCACAGATTCACACATTCGATCAAGCCCCCACGAGCACAGAGTGAGATCTGCCCATATAGTGCTGAGCTGGATAATCGGTGCATTGTTCGCTCACTCCCACTTTGACGCCTGTCAGGATGAGAGCATGGCCAGGCTAAATGACTTGTGCTGTTTGTTACTGACATGTAGAATATAGATATATTGTATCTGATATATTTTAATAATCTTCCTCTCCTCTACTTAAAGTGATTGTGCTGCTTTTTCAGAGACTTGATGAAGGCACTTGATTAAAACACTGCCTCTCTCCCTCTGAATAGCAGCAGACTTGGAAGAATATTAAGGTTTTACTCATAAAAGAATATGGCCATTTGCTTCACAAAGGCGCTCCAGTGTCAGTCCAATTTGAGCAGGCAATTTAATTAAAATGTTTGGTTGGACGGCCTTTCAATTGTGTTGGAAAGATGACCAAACCTCTACATGACATCTACAGCTGCTCTAATCTGATTTAAAGCCCAATCTCGATAATTGCAAAGAACCATCTTTCAGTTCACATTGTTTGGCAGGAAGCAGCCCACTCATACCACACAGCAAGCCTTCGAGGAACCTACAGACTGGCTGCATGCTATGTGATGCAATTTTCTCAGGTACAGGGTTTTTCTAATGCACATGGTCCAGCTGACTTGTTGGTGTCTTTGTTGGCGATGTTTAATTTATAAGATATGAATCATCAAAGCTGGCTTTTGAGCCGGTGTGTGCTTGAAGCTGCTGTGTGTAGGGCTGAAGGGTCTGTCGCTGTTTAAGGTTTTGGAAGGCTACTCTGTTTATTTGATTTGCCTGTGCTCTGCTGTGTGAATCCCGTGCGGAGCGTCGTCATGCACCTCTCTGAATCAGAGCAAAATTTGACTTCAGCTCCCAGCAGAGAGCGTGAGAAAAATGGTATGAGAGCCGTGTTATTGCCAAATTGTCTTGTGCTAACTTACGACATCTGCCAAATTTAACTTTGACATAGAAGCGAAATATGGAGTAATATTTCCATTTATCTATATAGTTGGAGCACTGTATGTAGTTTTTCACTGGATATAAAATAAATTTTTTCATCATCTTGCTACATTTTAGCCACAGTTCATATATAACACTGGTTTTAAAGGCTCACAAAGGCTAGTTTTTTTGTCATCCATTCACTGTAGAAAACTAGAGAAGGTGTATTCATGTCTTTAACTATGCTCCTCTGTGTTGTCATGACAGTGGCTGTGAGAGCAGGCCGGCTGTTGTCACAGGTTGTTTGTGCAGCTCTTGTGTTTATAAGTGGTCCTCTAAAGGACACCCAGGAAAGTGGTTCACAGGGATGCACTGTGGTGGAGAGCCATGCTCCTCGCTAATATACCAATATTGCTGACGTGTGTTGTTTGAGAAGTTCAGTGGTATCGACAGTGGTTCACTCCGTTTCTCCGGCGCTGAACACCGGAATCTGTCTCCAGGGAAGAGGATCTGCAGATTTCAGAAATCTGCCTAAGCAGTGGAGAGCTAGTGCTGCAGATGGATCTCCAAGGTCAGTCACACCTTCTCACTACCATTGCTGTTCTTCTGTCTCATGCAGTCTGCAGGCGATACCCCAACCACACCTAAGTACACCAAGGAGCAACGAGACATCTTCTTTCCCGCCTCTCTACCAACACCCATCCTGCTCAGCCACTCCGCCTGCCACCCACTGTCCACCCCGGACAGCCAAGCCAAAGCGGTGTACGAGCCCCTGAGCAAGCTGCCCAGACCTCAAGCCTCGAGCTTCCACGATCAGCCACAGCACAGGAGAGCAGTTAGCCACTCTGCAGCCATGGCCTTCTTACCACACGCAGGTACAGTGACCTCGACTCGCACCATCTCTCACCACAATAAAAAATATATGCACATTAGCAGAAATAAAAAGCTCTTTTTGTTAAAATTCTACTGCTGCTGAGCTGAGGGTTTGCAGCCATCAGTTCAGTTTGAGATTGTAAAGTGATAAGTGACCAGCAGGGGACACCTGTGGGCTTCCACAGATCTGTTACATAACAGCAGACTGGGTTTTGTCTGTTTAGTTTTAGGAAAACGTGTCCTCCAGATTGTGATTCTTTTTCTACTTTCATGAGCTTCTGGAAGGGTTTGACAGCATTGCCACTAATCCTCTCTAATGAATATTCTGGTGGATAAATATGCTGTTTCTGTTATGTTAAATGTCTAAAGATGTAATTCGAACTCCCAATGTCTTCATCCTGAACCTCTGATCTTCTAAACGGCCTGAAATAAAATATCAGCTCAACCTGTATCTATATAGAACATCAGTATCAATTTGTAGTGTATTCTTTGTACTTGTTAGGTTTAATTAGTATTTAGAGTGTTTAGATCGTTATTTAACTTCTGCATGAGGCGAGTAGAGCCATCAGAGGCCAGTAAGCAGCATTTGGAGACACTCAAGACAATCCCCTAGCTGTTTCCTTTCTGTCACAGAAGTGCTCAGTAAGTGACATGTGGCTCTGTTCCAAATGCTTCTCCTGTTTTTGATGCTAATGGGCTTTTTACTGCAGTTTCTGAAACTTTAGTTTCATTTCACCTCCTAGATATGAGGAGATATCCTGCAGGCAAAAAGCCTGAACAGTTGTTGCTTGTGAGATCTATGACCACAGGTAATATTCAGTGACCTCTCAAACTCTACCCTTATCAAGCAGCCCTTATTGAATCATTTGTATAGTAAAAGCAAATTCATATTTGTTACATAACTAATTATAGTGCATAAATATAGTGCACATCATGGGTTCTTAGTTCAGTTTCTTTGTGACATTTTAAACATTGAGATAGCTGTGAGTGAAAAATCTGCCCCCAAATATGAGGTGCAAAAACTTTAATTAATTTATTAGCTTTCAGGCAGGAATCTCTGCAATGCTTAGAATTCACTGGAAATGCATCATGCAGCTTCACAGAAGACTTAACAGAGCTCAAATTCAGTGTTGCCATCTTAACACCTATTTCATCCACACTGTGGTAAATTCAGCTGGACTCGGTGCAGGTCAAACTGAAACCTGCTTTATGTCATCAGACTGAGAAAAGACCACATTGTACTGAAATTGCAAGTATTGAAGTTTTGCTTGCATCTGTAGACAGTGGTTACGTTCATTACCTGGTGGTAACAAGATGTTTGTTTTCACTACCTGTATATTATGAGTTCACGTGGATCTTTTCAGATTTCCTTAAGTCATCAAAGTTTGATGACCTTTGAAGTCTGTGCAGACACATTCAAAAGGAAGTTTGTGTACGCATATTCATGCACACACACGTGGGTTAGTATCAAGCAACACCGCAGCAGCGCGTTATGTAATGGTTACCAAGGCAACATGAGTGGAGAAACCTGACAGGGTATTAGATCATTTTTGTTTTAATTTGTGCCTGAGCTTCAGGGGGACTTTTTGCAGTCAGTTCACATGCAGACATTAGAAATAGTTGTGTGCTGGATTGAACTTTAAGGTTCACATTAAATGGAAAATTATTTTTGAAGGCTACAGACATTTTAAATACCAGTTACATATTTGGATGGCTCAATCTGAAATAGTCAGTCAAATGTTGTGTAAATACTGTTTTATTTGGGCCAACAATATGAAGAATCTAAACTTGACTTCAAATCGAACATAGGATGCATAAGTATGTTCAGGCTTTGTGTTATTCCTTGTGTTTTTCCATGAACAGTCACATCAACACTAACACCAAAGTCAACTAGTAATC
>JAUBNQ010000028.1:5907560-5918041 GCA_032353495.1 Ctenopoma kingsleyae
TTTTTTTTTTCTGCACACAGAGGAGCGAGAGGAGCCCTCAGAGGGGCTTTCGTATAGACAGCAGGAGTCACACCTTTGTCAGCAGATGAAACTCGCCACTGTATCCCAAGGGAAAGAATCAGCAGCAGCAGGCTGGTTCCAGGAGGAACCTGCCACATGTAGCACCGCACAACTTTGCCCAGGTCAGAACTTTTAATTCAAAAGTGTGACAGAAAAAGTTCACAGCAGGAGACATGAATTGAATTCACATTCCAGCATCTAGTAGAACTTTTAGAGAATTTATGTGCCATGAAAATGTTCTGATATTTTGAAATGTCCTCTTGTTTTTCTCTCTCAGACCAGCAGCAGTATGCCAGCAATGAGCAGTCAAAGCTTCCAGACCCCAGCCGGATCCGCTCCCGCGTCCCGCCCAACATGCCAAAGCTTTTCATTCCTTCCACAGTTACCAAGTTTCCACCAGAAATCACAGTAACACCTCCAACACCCACACTTCTCTCCCCAAAAGGCAGCATCTCAGAGGAAACCAAACAAAGACTTAAGGTAAGCAGGTTGCCTTTATGCACACGTATGCATATAAGCATACATGTAACAGTTTAAACTGTGGTCCAGTCCAGTACTTAACAGTGACCCCTGGTGTATGCTTCTGTACAGAACGTCATCCTGTCGTCTCAGTCTGCAGCCACAGTCAAAAAGGATACTCTGAGCCAGCCGGCGCTGGAGGTGCAGGAGACATCCAGCCAAGAGTCGTCTCTGGAGAGCGAGTCGGACGAGGAGGACGATTACATGGACATCTGAGTTTCTAAAAACCTCGTGTGCATGCTGAAACTGAACTCTAATCACAACCTGGCCTGACTCTGCCAAACCCCGTGTCCCTGTCTTAAAAAAAAGAAGAAAAAAGTAACATATATGTCACAGCAGCTATCTTTGTTGATGCAACTGTTCCCTCACGTGCATTACAAAAGCACTTCCAAAAGGATGCAGTATAGTCATCGCCTGTCGTGTCACTGTGCGGCTCTGCTTGTCAGCAGTACTGGTGTTCAGGACAGACGATGACGGCTTTAGTCTCACAGCATGTCTGTAATGTGCCATTTATGCATATCACACGTCAGCTTATTGAGCTCTCCTACACCCAACTGTACACTGGATCTGGCATGAAAGACTTTCAGCCTTTAAAGCCAACCAGTCACATGTTTATGCATTTTTTTTTTTTTTTTTTTTTTTTAGTGTTTTGTGCTAACTAAATCTGAGCTGCAGCTATATTTTTTTGAGAACCTACCAATCTGAGGTGCCTCAGTCTGGACTGACACGCAGCAGCATGTACCTGCTGTCCTCCACTTCAATCATTTCCTTTTAGCATGAGATTTCCATCTGCGAGACGCACTGATATATAAGGTGAAATGAGGACAATCAGCTGCATTCGAGGTTCGTCTGTGGAGTTAAAGGGCCACTCCGCCTCACAACCTGTAGCAGATTGGAAATGTTTACACTTAACATTTGGGTTGTTTTTCATTTAGCACTTAACTTTGTGCTACTTTTGTACTTGCTGTATTTCTTGTAATATTTTGTCCTGTATGTATATTTCTTTTTTCTGTTGTGTGCATTTGTAGCTAAGAGGAACAGTTCTTACCACGAAGATGTCCTGACACCAGCACTGATCTGAATGATACAGAAAGGGGTTTTCACAAATTAGAAATTAGCTTTTGTACATATCATAATCCAAATATCTTTCCAGTATGTTTGGCTTTAATGGGTTTGACTATTAAGCTGGAGAAGCGTGCGCATGTGTGAGAGTGTAAACATTAAGGTGAGGGTTCTTTCAATTCACATCGGCTCAGGAAACGACTCGCCGTTAACAGACGCTTGATGTGATCTTTCCTGACTGGAGTGGAATTGAAATGCATACTGACTTTCTAATACAGATGCCTTGCCATTGAAACCATTTTGGTAAATTTGTCACTCTAGCCTAACTCAGAGGAAGACAACAGAATGTTTTTTACAGATTGTTTTCTATAAAAAGAAAGACATTTACCGATTATGTTTCTAGAAAGCTGTCTAAAAAAATAATTTTTAAAAAGGACACAAATGAATAATTGTAAACTATCACCCTTGATTAAAAAGATTTTCTATTTTATTTCATTATTATTTTTTTGATGTAAGATAGTTTTCTATTGTTCTGCTGAGCTTCTGGGATTCTGACATGGCTAAAGAGGAGACCAGGTTTAAGGCTGTAGCTCGGCCCAGCCCCCCTGCTCAGGCTGCTGGAGGAGAACTGTTCTGTGTCTGAACTGAATGCATTATAGATGTCAAACCAAAAATATATTTGAGAAACACATATTTGTTCTGTGTCCTACTTAAAAATCTTCCAAACGTGCATATAATTGGGTCTGTGTATCAGATAATGCAGGGCTTTTGTTTTCAGAGAGCTTGGGCCTCCTGGGCTTTTGAAGAAGACGGTGCCTCGTCAAAATCCACATCAGTATCACTGGCTGTAACGAGCATCTGTAGCTCAGTACCATGGGTAATAGTTACCTCTGTTCAAGAAAGTAAATGCATGAGCTGACACTACATATTGTTATACGAAATATTAATGTATTAAAAACTCCATAACTACTCACGAGTAAGACTCCAGTCGTAAACTAGCAAAACAAAAATGCATTGTGTGCAGTATCCACATAACATGTATGCAATGAAAAATTATAGGTCCAGTGAAAACTGCTTATCTCCATATTTGGTGAATTAGATTTTATTTCATAAACTGAAGGTTTAAATGTTTGTTTATGGGTTAAAAACATGTCTTGGGCTTAATATGCTTTAAGCCTTTTCTGCACAATATGTTGTGGCGACACTGAACACAGGTTTGTTTTACTGAGTTCACCAGCAGTCGTGGTTCTTGCAGAACCGTGATGCTTCAAACATACGGTGATCTTACAGAATATGATGTGTTGCAATAGATTAAGCTACTCAACGGTATAGGAGTTAAATTTAGTGCAGCCTTTAAGTAAAATGCACATTAATAAACATTAAAGCACAATAGCTACATAAAAACGGTACACACTGATGAATTGTTTCGGCATATAACTTCCTCCACTTTTGACATGTGAAGCAGATAAATATTTAGTCCTTTATTGATATATGTAATGAATGGTATGAAGAGTGCTGTTCGGCATTATGAACACTTTTAGTACATTTTGATGTGCTTTGGCATATTTGTTCCTGTAAAGATTTTGAATGCAGGACTTTTACTTGTATTTCTACACAGTGGTATTGGTACTTTCACTTAAGCAATTTTGTTTAAGTTGCTTGAATTTCACAACAGAAATAAATTTGAACATGAGACCTGGACCAAGACAGCAGCAGTAAATACACAATAACAACAAACAATAAACACTAGCTAGGACAACTGCTATAAACAATGAGTATTACTGTCAAACGTGATGTTTCGTTGAATTTTTAATTATAAGCCATAAATCTTTCTTTTACAATAAAGGATAGCTTCGCAATTTTCAAGTCTGTCTTAAAATTTCAGGTGCTCGTGTACATAATGTACGGTATGTTTTTGCTTGCTGTAATCGTTCTTCCTGTTTATACTGGCCGTTATAAGACCTCCTTTCTGATGCACTTTCAGTGCACATTGGGGTGGACTAAATTTACAGTCATATTAACAGCTGAAGTAAGTTATTATGAAGCAATTATTTCATGTCAATTATTATTTCATGTTCATGTGGCCTATGAAAACATGTTATATTAATGTCATCATAACCTCAGTACACATCAGAAGAGTCATTTGACTGTAACTTTGTGTCAGCTGCTAATTAAACAGTAAATGAGCCTCTTCTGTCAAGAAAAAAACAACCCTTTTATTTTTTTTGTGTGAATAAAAACATTTAATTTCAGTGTGATTTTTTTTCCCTTTTTTAATTATTTTAAAATCTAAAACAAATCTCAGGCTCTCTGAGCTCTGCTTCCAGTGGAGATGTGGAGTCTACACCTCTTGTAGCTGGCAGACCACCCAGCTGACCACACTGACTTTGTGGTCAAAGGGCTTGTACACGCTGGTGTGAAGTCGCCGACACGAGGGAAGTCATTAGTCTTCATTAGCAACTTCCAGGAGTTTCTTATGAAGTGCTGTGAAGTTGTCATTTGCCCCCTTTGCCAGGCAAGCTTGAGTTGAGATTTGTTTTCTTATGTGACGGAACAAATGTGAGCTCGGCCGGCCCCTGCTCGGTGCATGTGAGATCTTGTTACTCTGGTTTAGAATCAGGGAACAACGAGATAATATATTATATTTTCTGCAAACCATACAGGAAGTAATGAACAATTCTATATCTTAAAAAATCTTAGGCAGGTCTCACTGTTAGAGTAATATGTTATATGCCTAGATGCCCCTTTCTCTTTACGTGGACCTTACAACACAACAGCTCAAGCAGAAAGTAAGTAAAATTATAATGGACCTGTTATCAGGTAAAGGCCTTTCTCCTGCCATGTGAGATTGTTCTGTCTCCAGTGACATCATGTTGTTTCCAGCCATGGACCTGCTATCTCTACAAACCCCTCAAAGTGGCCAATTAAGCATCAAAAGGGCATGCTGCATGGCTAATGTGAGCGAAAGGTGTGAGATTTCTCGTCAGTCCACTCCAGGGGCTCTTTATTGGGCTGCTAGAGAGCCGTCTGATCCCCGGGCCCTGGCTGTATATTGGCAGCTGTTAACTGATGAGCACAAGGGGATCTGTGCAGTTAAGGCAAATGGCCAAAGACTGACACCTGGGAGGTGGAACGTCACTGCTGAAGGTGATCTGGGAGTAGATGCAGGGAGGAAAGCCACAGCGATACCAGGGCTGAGGTCGTGTGAAAAGCAGTACTGGCTGCATGATCCTGCATAACTCTAGCTAAATATTAATAAGTAGCTACTTTTATTGTGTATTTGGACGCCCCAGGTTTTGCAGCCTCTTTTTCTCCAGATGATCTCCCTGGTGTGTCATCTAGTCCAAATCGCCCCCAGGCTGTTAGATGATGCAGCGCTCCTTGTCATCCCCCTCTGTTGGCTTTTGTCCCCAGGCCATGTACTGAAACCTTTGCCAGTCACACATGTCACCTCCAGATGCACTGTGTAATGGGATTGACACTGCCCCTGCTGAAATGTACACCTCAGCTCTGACACTGACGCACTCTCCTCTGCTAGGTAAGAGGCGACCTGCAGAGAATTTATCATCAGAATCCCCTAATTTCTTAAGGCGTCCTGTTCCCTAACGCTGAGAAAGCTCCGTGACCTCTCTACCCCTGGGAAACAGTTAGAGGAGGATCCCCCATGCAGGTTAAGCTGGCTAAGTGCCAAGTGAGGAGAGCCACACTGAACCTGTGATTAATAACTCCTCAACAACAAGTGGTTTTACATAAGGTGGATGAAAAAACATCACACTTGCTCAAGGCCAATGTTGTGCCACCCAGTTCCACGGAGGGGGCAGAGGTGTATCAGGGCATTGAGCATACTGAAATGATAGGACAAAGCTCTTTGCATCTTTAAGTGCATAATTATCCTCTTTATTCTACATCGACCCAGCAACAACTGCCTTATAGAAGCCGGTCAATATTTTCACACTGAAGGCTTTCTAGTGCTAAACATCACTTTATGCTCACTTAACTCCTGATTTTAAAGAGTGTCATGCCACCGTAAAAGCCGTGGAACAATTTCTATACTGCAAACGCTGCTTTTACATTTCTACACAATGCATTAGATGTGGTTTAGGTTACAATTACACAAAAGCGAAAGGTTCCTTTGTATAAGGGTGTCTGCGCCGGGCTTACAGAAGGGTATTGTATGTATGCAGCCGGCAGACATGAGAATACAATGAGAAATGTGAGTGGAAGTGGTGTGTCTATGCTAGGAAAGAGGTTGAATGAGACGTGAAAGTCACCTCAATTCAAATTTTCAAGTCACTGGAAACAAGAGGGTGATCTGTGGTGTGATTACTTTCCTCTATGCTAATGCTTGGAGCGTTTAGCATTTGTTTTGGCTGTGGTAGCATTGTATGATACAGGCGGAGACAGCTCTATGAATAGTGACACCAGTGGATTTTCCCTGGATGTGGATGGTGGCAGGACGGCCAGGTTGTCGTGGTGGGTCTTTATTCTCTGACCCCTCCTGTCTCATTCAAGGCTGACTTGGGCCTGTGGTGCTAACTGGCTGTTAATTGCCTGCCTACACACAGGGCTTTATCCACATGCAGAAACTAGCTCCTTCAAGGGAAACTAGCCTAATGAGATTATCTATCAGAGCATGGGTCTGTCTAGACACCCCAATACACAACCCCTCACCCACCACCACCATCACCTCTGCATGCAGTCCTGCATGCTTCACAGGATGCCCCCAGGTGAAAGTTACCTGCAGAAATAGTGCATGTTATTATCACACCATTATGGGTTTACACAGATTCCCACCTACTGTGTAATTTCTCTCAGTGTGGAGAAAGCTGAGGTTGTGGAAAAGCCTGAAGTTGATCGTATACATCTTTTAAAATTGTATTTTTATTTATTTTATGCACTTCCAGGTCAATATGTTTAACATACAGTGGTAATTATGAGAATACTCTTTTTACTGGGACACAGCTCTTGAAATGATACTACTATTCAGGTGCACACACAAGGCACAGTTTAAATATTTATTTAAATGTACCCCGTGCTACATTTCTCTCATTTGCGTCACATAAATTAAATTGGGTATTTACCACATTGCACAAATGTACTAAATGGCATTTTTGTGTGTGTGAATGATGCCTACACAGATTCTGGTGCCGCTGTGAGGCCAGATCTGCAGCAGGGAAGTCCGTCCATATTTGTTTTAAAGTCTCTTAGCAGTTAATAAAGATGCATTTCCTCAGTCCCCCTTCCTGTGGGGACGGTATCAAGGCTCTGTTAAGTCTCTTTGATTTCCAGCACCCTCCAATCACAGCAGGACACTGGCTCATCATTGTGCCACTTCAAAGTCTGGGAATGGTTCTCCTGACCCCACCCACTGCAGGGCTCCCCTTAAAAGTCATCGTCACTGCATCCAAAAGAACCCATGATCTCAGAATTATCTGCTGCTGCAAGACTGACCAACCTTCTGACTTCCTGAGCTGCGGAGTTCTTTATTTTTTCCACATGAGGCGGGAGATCGGAACTGAAGAAACGCTTGGATATCACTGAAACTTGGATTGTTTATTGGCCCTCAGTGCATGAACATCTTCAAGCTCGCTGCTCCTGAACCTGAACAATGCAGTCCATCAGAGGTAAGGGTTGACAGAAATTATTTTCAATTATTCATTTTCAAGTAGTATCTCATTTCACAACCACTTGTCTGTGTGAGATCATACCTTTCTTCATCACCAATCATGGTTATGATGATTCTTTTTTATTTTCTAGACTTGAAATCAAACTTCAGC
Source organism: Ctenopoma kingsleyae (assembly GCA_032353495.1). Lineage (NCBI taxonomy): Eukaryota > Metazoa > Chordata > Actinopteri > Anabantiformes > Anabantidae > Ctenopoma > Ctenopoma kingsleyae. The sequence goes on from JAUBNQ010000028.1 coordinate 5,914,979, forward strand.
GGCCCTCCTCCCTCCTCCATGGCTGCTGGACCGGATGCATATCTACAGGGCAACATCAGGATGACTTTGGAGGACCCTGAACTGTGGAAGACTTTCCATGAAATAGGAACAGAGATGATCATCACTAAACCGGGAAGGTAATAGAAGAAATAGTTTTTAATGTGAAATATTAGGAAAGAAATAAGTTTCCCCTGTAGTTGTGTTTTTCCTTTTTTAATTGCACACTCACGTGTCTTCTTCTGTGTGTTTCAGGAGGATGTTTCCACACTGTAAAGTTAATCTATCTGGACTTATTCCATGTGCAAAGTACATCTTACTGGTTGACATGGTCCCTGAGGATGGTTTCAGATATAAGGTAAGACAGAAATGTTTTTTTTTTCTTCATCAAAAACTGACTTGGCTACGCTGCAGGTTTTTCTTAGTGGTTACCAAACGTCTCCAGACAAGACACCCCCTGTTTATCACCCACCCTCAGCTGACATTGTACATCAAAGGGTGCTATCTCTTCCTGTTTTTCTATCCCCTGCTGGGAGTCCACTGTACTACCCCCTATCTCTGTGGGTGGTACCAGCCAACCGTCACTCTCCTTTCTATCGTCCTCCACACTGTGGGAAAGGAATTATCTGTAAATTACCTTTCTCTATGACAGACTGACTTACTATCTGTCTCCTTCTTACAGTGGAATAAAGAGAAATGGGAGGTGGCAGGAAAGGCAGAGCCTCAGCCTCCCTGCAGGACCTATCTCCACCCCGACTCTCCAGCCCCAGGAAGCCACTGGATGAAGCAGTCTGTCTCCTTTCTCAAGCTCAAGCTCACTAACAATACACTTGACCAACATGGCCATGTGAGTAACAACATTCAAAATGAGGTGTTTTACGAGTCTCTTTATTTATAAATGACAGCAATAATTTTGGAATAGTTAGTCTTAGTTGGCAAACTGGATGCAGCAACTAATCACTGTCTTCCTCTCTGCAGATCATTCTGCACTCAATGCATCGCTACCACCCGCGCTTCCACATCGTTCAGGCAGACGACTTGTTCAGTGTGCGCTGGAGTGTTTTCCAGACCTTCACCTTCCCGGAGACTTCCTTCACAGCAGTCACTGCTTACCAGAACACCAAGGTCAGTCTCTGTCACTGCAGACACAGTAGTAACAATAACACAATAGTTAAAAAGAGGTTTTAACTGATCTGATGTCCCTCTCTCCTACAGATAACAAAACTGAAGATAAACCACAACCCATTTGCAAAAGGTTTCCGGGATGAAGGCACTAATAAAAAAAGGTGGGTATCACATACTGTGATTTGATCTGCAGCTGCAAAGGGACAAAAAAGTTTTCAGTTCAGTGTAAGTTAGCTCATGTAGCATTATTTTAATGAACATGATATTCCTCCATAGACGGGCAAACAAGAACCCAGCCGGTGGCGAGAAGCGACCAAAGATATCAGACATTTTGAACAGGGACTCAGAGGAGGACAGTCCACCAGGTACACACTCAAGACTCCTTCAGGTGACATTTTTATATCCTTGTCCTCTGTGCATCAGCTGATTTGATGATTTGTGTATTCTCAGATTTCTGCCAGTCTTCGTATGAGGGTTATGATGGAGAGGAAGGAGACCTGGCTAAAAGCAAAGAGGCTGATGCCATCAAAGATGAGCGTTACTCCCCTTGGGCTGCTGAGAGGGAACACGGTGTGAGGACTGAATCTCCTGGTGGAGCAGAAACCAGGGATGTGTACAGCACAGAGCAGCTCGTTCCTGCCCCAGCTTCCTACCAACCCTACAGGTGAATATTGATTAAGTCATGTAACATAGAAGCGTTGATAATATATATAATGTTAATGTTAATGTGACTACCATTAACAACAACGGGACACTGAACATCTCCTTTTATTCCGCAGGTTCCACGAGTATGGAAAGTCTCCATCTCCCTCTTCCAGCATCGGGAGCAGCAACGGTGGATCAGGACGCAGCAGCTTTGAGTCCAGAGTCCCTGACGTTGCAACTGTTCCTGATCATGACTCTTCTAAGACCCGTACGCATGAGATTGGCGCTTCCTCTTGTGGCCCCCAGCATCTCCCAGGCCCTCAGGACTACACTGGGGTGCTCAACATGACCATGGCCCAGACGAGCAAGCCAGGGGTAATAGGCCACCCAATCTACAGCCCCTACAGTGCCGAGCAACCTCTGGGCCAGTGGAGTGGGCCTGGTCCCGCCCAGTATCCCCCTCCTCACCACCTGACCACTGACTACACCACGCAAGCTGTGCACCACAGCTATCACCATGGCAACGTGACTGAGTGGAGCCAGTACCCGCTGTTCCCTTACTCCTGCTGGTGAAGGGATCGTCTGCGTTAACTGACTGAAAGTGACTTTTACTCATGCTGCTGCGCCATCTTGCCAGAATGTCGACCCTGTGTTCACAGCCATGACAAAGCATGCCCAGAACAGGCTCAGGGCCAGAGGCCTGCGACGAGAGCAGAAAAAACAAAAGATGAAAAGAAGCAAGGAGCCGTCTGTCGCCTTCTTCTTCTGGTCAGACTGGGAGGATTCAGACTCCAGTTATGATGACTTAAAATTAAGTGTACTACACCCGCTGACTGATTGTTTTAATAATTGTCTATTTATTTTGTATTTCATCTCATCTTCAAGTGTAAATATTATTTTTGTAAAAAAAAAAAAAAGAAGAAGAAAGAATAAAACATAGGTGTACAATACATGTCTATCTTCAAACTGTGGTGTGAACTGAAAATAAAAGTCCAAATTCTGAAAGTGGTGTGATTCTATATCTTGTGTATAAATACATATATTTTTTTATTTCTATCTTTAATCAGATTCTTTGACAGCCGCATGCTGTGTGATACAAAGTATACAGAGAATAATGACACAGAGAGTAAAAACCAACATGAAATATTTCAATAATGATTGAACAAGAAATCACAACTTTCATCCTATGTTGCTGGCATAAGAATGTATTCAAACAGTTGGACGATATAAACAGCACGTTGGAAGGTTACTGCTCCTATTACTCGTTACATTCAAGTAAACTGTGATGCTCATATC
>JAUBNQ010000028.1:5918141-5935828 GCA_032353495.1 Ctenopoma kingsleyae
GGACGATATAAACAGCACGTTGGAAGGTTACTGCTCCTATTACTCGTTACATTCAAGTAAACTGTGATGCTCATATCCTGCAGTTTCTCTTACAAAGGTTGCAGAATCTGAATTTCTAATTTCTGGTTTGGTTGGCACGAAGTTGCAAATAGCCTGTTTGTGATTGCGTTTTCATCCAGTCCATGTTCTGCATACTGCAAGTTTGCTGAATGAATGCGACCAAGCGTACTGTAGAACTGTCTTTGCCAACGCTCATCTGCATGCTTTGTAACCGGCCACCTCAGATAAGCAGCACACCCTTTGGTGGTGTTTGTTTTTATTTCCTCTTTGTTGATCTAATGAGGACCACTCTGTAGTTTCGACAGGCCCAGCATGCATTAAAGACATTGTGTTACTGTGACTCTGGCTCACCTGCTGAGGTTTACCCACTGGCATCATAAAGCTGTGCACCACTCTCATTCTCCATTTCAATGAGCCTTAAAAAGCATGAAAATGGGGGGCTGTTGGCTCCTTTTCACAACTAAAAAACACAGGCTGGGCCCATCACCTCCAACCTGGTTGGATATGAGCTGCTAATGACTGTTGTAAAGTCTGAGGGGTGGGGGGAGGGGATGAGGAGGGGAGGTCGTGCTTCAGGAACAGTTCTGGCTTTTGGGTTTTATTTAGTGTGATTCATTATCTCAGAGGCTTCTTGAGTCAGCATGTCCAACCTCAGTCTCTCCCTGCTGTATGATGCACGCAGCTCATTTACTCATTTTAATGAGTGTAAGGAGACAGATAGCTGTGCTGCTGGGTGAGAATCTGCTGAATGAAGTTCAAATTCTGAGAAAAGGTGATATCTCCCAGAAGTCAGCAGTTTAATTGAAACCCAGCAAAGATAAAATCATATAGTAAAGAACTGGGAAAATAAAAACATGCTTAAGACATGAATGTGCTTTTGCCACAGGATATTATTACATAATATAATGTAATTTGTGAGCTGAAATTATACATTAAAACAGAAGTATATTTTTAAAAAAGTTTGCTTTTTGCCCTTTAAATACTTAAAAATAAGAAATCATATTTATCCTTCCCAGTGAAATCCACACAGTTAACTCCATCCATCTATTATGTGTATCACTTTTCCTATGAAATGTTGCAGGGGATGCTGCAGTTTATGAGGCGCATTTGTTTTGTTCTTTATTAACATTTTCATCCTGTATTGCAAAATACCACAAACATTGCACAATGAAACATTTTAAATAACAAAAATGTTCATCTTCACAACCTTTGTATTCATTTATTTTTACTGTGCTCATTTGGTCCATATTGTGTTTGTGATATGTCATAATGACACTGTGTCATTCCAGCACACCAAATGCTTCACACTTCATGTTATATTAAAAACAACTGGTGGAGTTAAAATTGTGAGTTAATGATGCAAAAAAAACAATGTGAAACTGTATTTCTCTTTGTTTCAGACCGCTGAATTGCTGCACACGTCAGAGTTGTTCAGCAACTCAAATAGGACGGAAGTAACACAATTGCAATTTAGTCCAACTTTATCACCAGTTGCTACCAATAAAACCATAACATTTATATTTACAGATATAGCAAATTATAGTGTATTTTGGAAATTTGTATAAGAGTTTTGTTTTAGTAACATTTGTAACAAAGAGCAGGAGCTAGAAAGAAGCTGTAGACTGAGCAACATGCAGGCCGGGCTTTCTGTGGTATTTGTTTAAAATGACAGAATGTCCTCATGTTGTGTCATGTTACGCTGATGTCATTTGATTGTTCACATTTAGAGTTATGTTGTTATATGGTCACTGGGTGCAGCAGAGAAATACTTTGTTTCTGAGGCCAGGTCACCATCTGCAAGTAAGTGTCTTTGTTCTGTATTGACGTCTTCTCTGACTTTGGACGTCCTCCTCTCTTACACAGCCGGAGAAACAAGAATGTGAGCACTTAGTGAAATTCCCTGGACACACACACGTCCACAATTCCACTGGGTTTAATTTGCATAGCTCTACATTAATGGGTAATTTGGACCTTTTAATAGCTCTGATAATGATCCAGCAAAGAGCTCCACATCGACCTGCACTCAGTGTCTGTAAATGCTGCTGATGTGGTTAAGTGCATGACATATGTCTTAAGTATCCCCCAGGTGGTCCTGTGGCTTTAAAATGAAAAGACTGATATTAACACAGCAGATTGTTGATCTTGGATGTCCAGCGCTGGTGTCAGCAGATCCCACCAAACAACGTGGTAGGGGTTGGCACAATAGTGTGAAACAGGGAGGTGGGGGGAGACATTCACTTAGGGCTGGCGGGGGGTAACAGATGCAGATGAAACAGCCTCAGAGGGGAAAGCAGCAGTCAGCCTTCATAAAGCTGATGGAGTGTGGGGACAAATGGAGAGGAACTAGTAGAGACTGGCAGAATAAATGTCAGGAGGCTGCAACCACCAGCCAGTTCAAACAAAAGACCATCACCTGTGGAGATGTTATTACATATTTATGAAACTGTGAAACATTTAATTAAAATAAGTAGGGACTAAATCCCAATCTCAAGGCCATAGCCACAGTTTCAGGAATAATCATGAACCAAAGCCCCCAAAATCTGTAAAAAACAAACAAAAAAACATAAACTAATTATTTTTGCAACGTCTTTTTAAATGAGGTAGTTCTTTTTTAGGGAGTTTCCTTACATCTACAAAAACTAATTAAACTTCAATTTTCAATGTAATTAGCACTAAAAGTCATATATCTTCCAGAGAAAAGTGTCAGGCAATTGTTTAGAAATTAAATACTAAAACCAGTCTTCATTACATCCACTATGTGTTGTAACTTTCCCATCATTGGTAAAATCCCCAATTTGTGAGTGAGTGCTGTGGCCCTGACACCAACTAATGTGCACACGTGACAAAAGCAGAATATATTGCTAATTTTATTCAATGCAAAAACTTATGGCACAAACTGGATACTAACTTTGCATATGTTGTATGACAGCGTGTTTCAATACATTGCAGTCTTTCTTAAGACAAACAGTAGCTCTTTATATGAAAAGGATTAGTTCATTTTAAAGTATATTTGTTCCTTGAGCTGTTCATTGACAGAAATAAAGGGTGCACAGTGGTGGAGGTGTAATATATCAACTGCTTATATTAACAGCATTAGCAATGAACTAAGGCAACAAACAAAAGCATGGAGCGAACCTCAACCTAGCAAACAGAAATATTCTAAAACTCCTGTTCAAGAATATTGAATTCTGATAATGAACAATAAGGAATTTATTAATAATTTAAATGTAAGTATACAAGTGGTGATTTGATTTTAATAACATATATATTTGATGAACTTATTGAATCTACAGACATGGCAAACTATTTTGAATCAATGTCTACAACCGGTAGCACCAGTGCCTCATCATACAATCACTAATCAGATATCAGCGGCACAATAACTGAGTCTCATCTCCATCTAAAGATATTGATAAAGATATAAATACACCTCACAACACAGGTTCCAGATGTAACCACTAAAACAAGGCACAGTGTTAAACTTCAGGAACTTCATGATTATTCAGTAGTTTGGATGCTAAGTGTTTTGTTTCTGGACAGAACCATGCAACTAAATGATATACTGTCTATAATGACTCTATGTGACCCAGTTTTAAAACATCATATGTCAAAATGTCTTGAACAGGCAGGGATTCATGGTCAGAGTGTGATTATGTAAAATATAAAAAACACCTCTGAAAAGTGACAAAAGAAGTGTGCAGAGGTCCTGAATGACACTTTGGTTCAGAGGCACTCAAAGTGGTCAACATGCAAAAAAGGACGCAGTGCTGCTGTAACCACTGCCACAAAACAAATCTTCAGAATACTTAAAAATCAACATGCTGTATACAAAGGTGCACGACACTCTCCAGTGCTCACACATTCAGCTGAACACAGGTGCTTCAGTCCTCACTAGAATCCTCTGTGTTGTCCATGTCCACATCCTCCCATGAATTCTTTGTGCGCTGTTCCCAGTTCCTTGCCTCAGCAATCACAGCGGGGGGCATGAGCACTACGCAGGCTGCCATGCCAGAGACACGCTCCTTAAACTCGGTCTTGTTCTCCCACTCGTCCGTGTTAGTGTTGTACACGTGAACGTATTTCATTCTGTTGCCTTTGTCATGAGAGCGTCCTCCCAGGACGTAAATGCGACTGTTCAGCACAGCAACACCGGGTTCTCCATGTCCAGCAGGGAGAGGGGACACTAAAGACCAAGAGTTGACTGTGGGGTCAAAGCACGCCACCTGAAGAAAGACATAATTGTGGATAAATTAATTAAGGTGCTGTCCAAACTGTAATCTCTGCCTCTATGGCTTGTACAGACACAAATTTCATTCAGTCAAATATGGATTTTTAGCTCAAAAACGCCTTTATTAGTACAGTATTTAAAATGAGGAAAGAATCAATATAGAATATATAATATAATACTATGAAACTTAGATTTATATAGACTTAGATAAATTTACAAATTCATATGTGTAGATGTATGGACAAGAAAACGTAAGAGAAACATGTCATAAGGAATGATTAACAAACATTTCACACTGTATCAAAGACTGTGAAACCCCTGTTTAACCATGTAAACACAGCCTTTGAATTGTGAAATTATACCTTCAGGACATCACGCCGATATCCGCGCTCATCGTTGCTTCCCCCAAAAACATAAACACGTCCATTAACAGCAGCCATGCCGTGCCATGCCCGCTCCACTGGTCCCTCTGCACATGGTGTCCAGTGATTGACTGCAGGGTCAAAACAGTATGTCTCCCTGAGGTATGTCATCCCTCTGCGCCCACATGTTATATAAATTTTCCCATCCACCGCTGCTCCAGCATGAGCGTAAACCTGGAGGGAAAGTTGAACTAATGTTAAAGGAAATGGGGAAAACCCCATCAGCATTACCCAGCTGAGTATGCAGCACCATCATGTGTGTGGCAGCAGTATTACACACATAAAAAAATCTTTCAACTATATTCTCATACCTCTCTCTTTAGGGGTGATACAAATTCCCACGTGTTGCTGTGTGGGTCATAACGCTCTACAGAGTCCAGCTCACTGCTGTAGTCTCGCCCTCCGATGGCATAAATACGTCCACTCGCCACACAAACACAGTGGTCAGCATGTTGCTGCTGCAGAGGCTGGATGGAGCACCAGCTGTTGTGACGAGGGTCGTATCTGAGTAACATGGAGAAGCGTCAAAACAGTGAAGTCAGCAGTAAACAAGTCTGTGCACAAGGTAGCTAAAATGAGTTCAATCAGTGGAAACTACAGGGAAACTACAGGAACATTTATTTAGTTTATTAAGATCTATTTAGTAGCTGTTCCATACTTTTGATTGGATCACATGGTCTTCCTAAACAGGCTGAGTTTGCCCAGTTGTTATATAATTATTGATGCACAAACTGATAAGTTTTTCAGAGGACTTCTTCTGCTTCAGCTGTTTTGGTGTCAAATGACCAAAAGCTCATGAACAGCTACTAAACAGACCTGGTGATGAGATTATTTTCTCAGATGCTGTTTCCAATGTCACTAGTGAACTTTAAACCTTGGCCTTTAAGCCAAAACACATGAAAAGTTCTTACAGTGCTCTGAAGAAAAATCAACTTGAACATCTACTCTATCTTTTGATGTAGATCACGTGAGTCAAAAACAGGAGGTGGGATCTCACCTCCAACAGCGGGACTCTGCTCGAAATCCACTTGTGTTCTTGTCTCCTCCAATAAGATAAACAAAGTTATTGAGCACAGCAACGCCCTGGTTGGACATTCGCGTTGGATGAGTTGCAGTGAGAGTCCTCCACTCCCCCCAGCTCGGGTGGAACACCTGAAACAAGTGTTCACTTTCTGTGAGGGCGCTGGAGCTGTACATCCCCCCAAAGCCCAAGATGTAATGAAAATGGGAGCGCGGTTGGGTGAGAGGACTCTGCATGATAGGCTGCCAGATCTCCTGCTCGTGGTAGCACAGGGCAGCTGACACAGAATCCTTCAGCGGACACCGATTCAGTCTGCCATGCAGTCTCTGCAACACTTGTTTCTCCATCAGGCAGAAACGCACCGCGTCAAGCATCTTGAGACTGTCCTTTACGTCAGAAAGATAAAATGACAAATGCAAGCAGACAAAGTGTGAGTAAAACTACAACACAGCAAAACTAAGCTGGTTTATAATAACAGTGACTTGTTTTTCATTCAGTAAAAAGTGTGTATCTGTTGGAGCTGGAGAGATGATGACAAAATGCAGACACACCTTAGGACTGACCTGCAAATACACCTGGTCAGTTTCCACCTGTTCGGGACTGTAGTGGTAATGAAGTGCCGCCTCGTACACCTCGTTCTCACTGTTCACCTCAAGCTCATCGCTGCTCAGTGCTCTGAAGACTTCATCTTGCGGTAGCTGTCGGTACGCGTCCGTTCGTGACAAAGTCTGAATGTTCCTGAGGATATAGGAGTGGACCTTGGCGTTAAGCTGCTGCAGTCCATAGAGATCAGCTAGACGATGCACCTCCAAAATGTTGCTCTCGTCCAGCCAGGAGAAGAGGAAATCACAGCAGAAAGTGATGACATTTTCAATCTTTAAACACAAAACAACAAAGGTCGTGTGAGGGAAAAAAGCAAACGCACAAACATGTTTAAGAAAGGAGCAACAAATAGAATACCTGCACAAGTGTGGCAGCTACCAGGACTTCCTGAACACACTCCAGGTCTAACTCGATCTCAGAAGTGTAGATATAGTCAAGTATTTTTTTCATGGCCATATAAGATACCCCGTGAATTGGAATCTCCTTTTGCTGAGTCTCCCGAAGGCCTCCAGCAAACATTCCCCTAGTAGAGAAGGGAGGTTCAGTGATGATAAGATGCATAATATGTAACCACAATAACTCCAGTTTGAATTCTGCCTGGTACTTTGGCTCAGCAATATCTATGTATTTTTATGCAGGCTTCCTTTCGTTTGCTGCTATGAACTGTCCAATAAAGAGAAAAATGCCTAAAGCAAACAATGAGCTAAGAAATCCCCAGAAAAGTGTGGAAACCTCATACTGAGATTTCTATATGATTAAAGATTTAAAAAACTTTATTTTGAACAGTTTTGCCCTGTTACAGCTGCTCTCTGTTCAAAAAGAAACCACAAACAGAAACAAAAACTCAGTGAGAGCAAAGATCTAACGATGGCCAGTGTCACAAACTTCCATATGTTTTCAACCCAAACTTTATTTAATATACTGAGCCTCCGTTTTATTCCCCTTTAACTACATGTCCAACATAAAGTACAAAGTGTTTGCCTGCTGACTGAGTGTGGACATCAGTATGTGTGTGGCTTGTTCATAGTCATGATGCAAAAAGGCATGTAAACAGAGAAAAAGCAAAAGTAAACAGAAACTACAAAGTAAATATGACACGACTGCTGATCATTCGACAATGGGGGAAATAAAATCAAAATGAAATTAACACCCTACTAAGACTTTTAGGAGTTTTTACCTAAAATAATCGCAAGAAGCTGCCAGAAGTATACGGTGGGCTTGTATGGGTCGACCCTCCACCAGCAACACCACATCAAACAGGATGCCACTCTGCTTGAGAGACAGCAGGCCGTCCAGCAGGCTGCGGAAATGGGCCGAACTTCTGTAGATCTCTCGGCTCGGACGGCCTGACGCACCAGCACGTCCTGACATTGGACTCTGCTCTCCATCCTCAGCCATAGCAAGAAACTGATATTCTGGCTTCATCGAGTTTATTTGTCTAGTGCTAATATCATTTTAAGTATTCTCCAGAGAAACTTAAGCCACCAATTATGACAGGAAGAGAAAAGCTTTGCAGCTCACTGCTAATGAAGGATGTTTACAGCTCCATGAAATGTCACTGCATAGTCACTATAACGTTAATGATATACGTATAAACGGCTAATAACATAACTCAATCGACGATGCAAGTATGGGTTAGCATAAGCACATATACACCCTGTACTGTCGCCACACTAAGAAGCCGCGACTCTGTGTTAAGTTTAAAGACTGAGTAACATCAGCTAGCAAGCTCTCAGCTGCTTAACGTTAGCCTGCTAGCTCATGTAACGCACACCAAAACAACAAAGCCTGACGTTCAACAAATGACACAAAACCTCACGAAAATATCTTCGTGTTCATCAAGAATAAGCCGGTTTCCATTAATCGTTGGCTCACAATCACTCAAAATCCTCTGTCGAAAGAGAAGTTAGCAGCACAGCCGTCTGATTTTTTGACAGGTCAAAACAACCCTGCTTACTTTTTGGTGTCAGGTGGTGAGGTCAAACACTATTGGTCGTTGCCATTGTTTTGTCCCGCCCAGCTGTGAAGAACGAGCCAATCAGAGACGTTTGCCACATTGCAGCCAAACAATATGACGCTTTCAGTTTGTTCAGTAAAAATAACAATGCGTCAACAGTGTGGAGCATTGTTCCTTATGTCATTTTATCATTCGTTTAGTTCCTGATTATTTACACTGATAAACATTTTAGTCAAACACATATATTTACATACTGTGACTCTTTCTTTTAAACACAAGAGGATGCTGTTTCCTGCTTAAATGTCTGCAAAGACGCATGTCACACAAATACTCCCACAGAGGTTGGAAGTAATGCATCTCTTAATGTTTACATACAGCTTTGATCTACAGGACCTTTACATAAATCTGTTATTTGCATTTTTGCAACTTTGCATCTTAATTTGAATGCATTCGTAATTTTTACATCACTGCATTTTCAGTGACTTCAGTTTGTAGCTATTACACAGACCAAACACAAGTATAGAACAGTAGTTATGCCAAAGACCACCTATGATAATGCTTTCTACTTCCATTTATCTCTCTCATGGCACCAGCAAAATGTAGAATAGTTTCTTTAAATAAGAAATATATAATGTATCATTCCCTTTAAATAATACATTTACATACAATAATTTCATAAAAAGAAGAACCAAGTATAATGTGCCAGGTTTTATTTATCATTCTTGTCAGCTGTTTACAATGTTTATCATTTTGTCCCTCTAATAGTCTGACCATATGTTTTCCAGATTAATTTTTTACTCCTTGATAACTGCATGAGCTGCAGATAGATTTCCTAAGGCAGCCGGTCATTATGTTTTTTTTTTTTTTATAACATTCAAGCATCCATATTGCTGAGGTTTTACAGTCTCATTCATCTTCTGCTGAGGTTTCAATTTGCATATATCATTTTCTGACTGGAAGAGTAGAGCTTTTTCCACTTGCAAAAACAGTGTTGGAATAATCCATCACTTGATTTATTTTCCACTCTAATATACATTGCGGTGGGGAGCATAGGGGGAATCGAAGTGGAGAAAGACGTACTGGCTTCTTGTCTTGGGTGCAGAATAGCCCTTTGTAAATAACTGTTTATTTATTTGTTTGTTTGTTTGTTTACTTTGCCTGCATCTGAATATGGCTAAAAAATGGAGTGATAGAGCCTTGTACAGCTCACTGGATAGCAGACAGCTGAATGTGAAATTATTGGTCTATTAAGAGTCAATCGGCACAAAATTGTTTTTTCTTGCCTATTACAAACTGTCCCTATTTCAATTTCTTTGTCTTGTGCCAAATCAAACATAACATATTTAGGTCTTGGAGAACAGCTTGGACAAAATAAGGAATTGATAATTATGATGGGCATGTTTCGCTGTCTTCTGATATTACCAGAGCTAAGAATTGCAATTTGTAATCAATACTGTGCTGACCTACAGTGTTACAATAGCAACAGTTACAATCCAGAAAAAAAGGTCTTGTAGATCACTTATTTTCTAGCATAAGGTGTCACACCATGTAAAGAGTGAATATCTCACTGTACACTTTTTCTGGCATTAATTTAAAGTAGATTAAAGTTACTTGCTAGCTGACACGATTCACCTGTACCTGCATCAGATGTTATCATGCCATTAAATGGCCTTTATCAGTTGTTATCTGCATCCTACTCCACCTCCTAGTCGGCTCAATAGGTGTATTGTTTTGTCATGGTTACAATAAGAAGCACGGAACATGTCAGATATAGGCACAAAAAAACTTGGTTAGACACATAAGTTATTTGGTTTGGTATAGAGAATAATTATGCTGAATAACAACTTCAAGTAGCAATGCTGACTATGAGTTGAAGACCTTCCATTCAAAGTCCTGCGTTTTGTTGACCACCCATCCACCTTGACGGTTTGTCCATAAGAACAGTGAGCCCATTCCATAACATAATTATGGGCATGATAACAACTGATAACAGCCATTTAATGGGATGATAACATCTCAATCACAATAAGTAATAAAGATGTAGGACTGTGTAAGTACTATTGCTGTAAAATTAGTCAAAATGAAAGCTTTACACTCTTTTGTTGGACCTGCTTGGAAGTCACAGAGATCTTCCTGTTACGCACACTAGATCTTTCCAGTATTAGCAGTAGACACACTCATCAGGAAAAGGCAGTGCAGTGGGATAGCTAGAGGCCAGAGGAAGAACTGACAAACAAATGAAAACAAAGTGGGCTGCACTTACAGAATTAGCTGTCAATCTAAACCAAAAGTGCAGTTTTAAAAGGGGACATTTGCTACAGTAGTTACCAAGACATGAATTAGTCCATGACCTTGAGCTTTTAAAAGCATCCCTGCAGATTCTTAAGATGCTTAACATTGATGTAAATAATTGCTGAAGGAGACATATCCAGCCATGCTCCGGATCATTTCTCCTGTATGCTACATGGGTTGAAAGATTAAATTGACAGACCAGAGTATGTGGCATGATAGCTCAGTAGGTAGAGTCATCTTCCAACCCAAGGGTCCCAGGTTCAATTCTGTTGATGTTACATGCACACTTGATTTTAAATGATTCTTGACCTACAGTATTTATATACATAAGATGTTTAATTTTATCTTTTATTTTTTCTTTTTACATTTCTTTCTATATACATTTACACTGTAGATTTTACAGTAGTGTAAGGAGTAAGGCTGAACCTGAGTCAACATACATAACCGGACAGGTCAAAAAAGAATGGCAGCAGTGTGAAATGACTTATATCTTCTGGATTATACACACTCTCTGCTCTACGATTCAGAAGTTGAATGGATGGTTGTAAAGTGACAGAGGTGCAGCCCTGACAGATGCAGTTTCGCTGTGGCTGCTCAGTGATTGTGAAGCGAGCAATCAATTTTCCTCTGCACCAAAATCCTGAAACACAACAACTTCCAGTGCTGCTGTTTGATAAAGCCTGCCAAACCAAACAAGGTAGCAGCCAGTGGGTGACACATGATTCTGCTCAAATGATAAACAGTGGGGGGTCATTTACACAGGCACAGGATTTGGACAGATTCACATTTTGTTGCCATTATGAGTCATTTTGTGAGAAACTGTGATGTCATTCTACAGTGACATTGTTTGAAAAGTCCACTTTTATCCTGTTTTCAGCAGGTAATCAGGATAATTAAACTGGAAAATACTGACATTTATATTATCCCATTATCTCACATCAGCTAAAATGATGTCTCTTTCTTCCTTTTTGTCTCTAACTGAGGTCAGGCTCATCTTTGGAAACATGCTGGGGCATTTCTCTGGCTCACTGGAGACTTAGAGTAAACAAACCAATGTTTCTGAAATATTTAAGTCTCCCAAAAGTGTGTGCTGTTCTACAGGATGCAATGATTATCAGTTAATACTGATATAAACAAGAAAAGTTAAACAAATTTGGTGAATTTAAACCTTAGAGGGACAATCACTTCTCACATGGCCCACAAATAGCAAGAAACTGGCATTTCCCTGTAGAGGATATTATACAAGACAGCAAGCAGAGACTTGATAACACCAGCTAGCTCTGCTGAACTGTGATTTGACACATGCTCTCAAAGGAAAGGTTTAGTCTGTGTCATGAACAGTTTGCCTGCATGTAAATGGAATATCAGATACAAAAAGCTGCATGTCTCTGGTTTTGCACTGACAGGTAATTATGTGTTTTCTCTGAGGTTGTAAGTGTTTCAGAAACATATCCATGTACAGTAACCCTGGTAACTGCCTCTCCAAGACTTGCAATGAGGCCAAGTAGAACAAGACTGATGGTGGATCAAATTTTAATTGGGATAAAGCTAAACTCTTGCCAAGAACCTGAGTGGGTGGCTGGTCATATCTGCCATGTGTCAGCGGATCTGGATTCATATTGAACAGAGCTTCTGGGGATCAATAGTGGCTTGCTGGCCTCTCTCTATCACGTTATGCTGCCTTTGAATTCAGTTTTCACCTCATGAGGGATATTTTGGGGGTATGACATCCACCGTCTTATTCACTGTGACAATGTTGTGTAAACTCTGAATCATATGCCTACACAGAGGAACACTGAGGGAAAAACAAGGCAGTAAAGAATTGTCTGTGCTGAACACAGATGTGACTGGAGCTGGGTAGAATACTTATGTGGCTTTAGAAAGCAGGAAGGACATGCAGAACATTTATATGAATTAAAGGAGGAGGAGGGTCAGCAGGTCTAATGCACACTGAATTGATTGTACCTTTCTGCAAATGCAATTGAGTTTTAATAAAAGCTTTTCTGGAGCTCCTCTGTAGTCTATTTCTCTCTCTTTTCTCTCCGTTGCTCTTTCCTCTTTTCCCTACTTCAAATCAGTTTATTCCACTACACTAAATGTAATTCTTAGTCAGTTTATTTTAGCTTTGTTTTATTTCATACTTGATAGACTTTATGGTCCAAAACCATGTGTGAGTTTCAGTTTTGTCTTTGACTTGGTAGCATATTAATGAATGTGGAGGAAATGTTTTGGTGTAATAAGTAAAGATGAGGCGATTACCACTCTCATGTCTGGAAATGATAAATAAAGCCACGATCTGGAGACATTAAACTAATGAGTTTGGCACAAAGCTGTAAGGATGGCTAAAACCAAAAACATGTGCTCAAGCTCCTTTATATGAGCTAGTAAGGGAATATTAACTGCGTTGAAAACACTCACCAGCATGTGCTGTTTCCACAAGTCACATTTTAACAGAAGAGCAGGGTGAGCGTATGTGTCAGATGTGGAACTTAAGGGGGTTGTATGTCATCCATGAGTACCTGAGGCATTGTGGCATTTGTACTTGACTGGGGTTATTTAATATCTCCAGGGATTTATAGGACCATGTTGCAGTGATGGAGTCAAAGATCACTTCAACTTGGTTCATGTAGGGGGCTATTGCAGGGGAGATTGTCCTTCGCTTTGTTAAAACACAATGCTTATAGATTAAAGGTCATAATGAAAGAGGAGTTGAGGGAAAAATTGAGCCACTTGATCAATATGGTTTCTGTGTTTGGTTTTAATTGACTTGGAAAGTTGAAAGGATAGATTAGCCTCAGTATATTAGACAAAAACACAGTGTCATACACTGTGTTGTTGATATCAAACAATTGACATATGTCATACAACAAATAGTGCATAAAATTCGCACATACATTCATATACACAACACAAATTAGACAAGTGTGATTTAGGAAAGGGGATAACACCAGCCCTTTTCAACATTACATAAAAACACTGTGAGCAGCTTTCGATTAATTAGTGCATCAGTTATGCTGATATTTGCCTTAAACACCCTGCACATCCATGCATGCTGTATGCATAAGGGTCCTTATCACTGCCTGATATATTATATGACTAGCACTGTAATTGTTTGCACAGACATGTCTGTGGCATTAGGGCCTGGCCGCTTTTAATCTTCAATCTTTTAATCTTTTCATTCTGCTGTGTTAATACTTACACTATAGGTGATACTACATGTATTTATTAGTATTAAAATAGTAGATATGGATTTGAACAGAACTACTATTCAAAACCATATTATAACAAGAAACACTCAGTTAAGAATAGAGAAAAGACAGTCCATCATTCATTCAGTTCATCATAGTTTAACAAATCTGAAAAACCAAACCTATCAAACACTATGATGAAACTGGCTGTCATGAGGACCATCCCAGAAAAGAAAGACCAAGCGCTACCTCTGCTGCAAGGGATATGTTTATCAGAATAACCAGCCTCAGTAGCCGCTGATTTACAGCACTTCAGATAGGAGTCCATGTAAATGCCTCTTGGAGTTCAAGTGGCAGACATATTTCAGCATCCACTGTTCAGAGGAGACTGTCTGCAGGCTTCATTCTTGAATTGCAGCAAAGAAACTATTTCTTTGGAAAAACAACAAGCAGAAGAGACTCATTTGGGCCAAGAAACACAAGAAATGGACATTCGATCAGTGTCAAACTGATGTTTGGTTCTAACTTCCTCATCTTTGTTACATGTAGAGAAGTGGCTCCCACTGTGAAGCATGGAGGAGGAGGAGTGATGATGTGGGGGTGCTATGCTGGTGACACTGTCGGTGACTCAAAATTGAGGGCACAGGCAACCACAGCATTTTGAAGCGACATGCCATCCTATCTGGATTGCACTTAGTGGGACCATCACTTGTTTTCCAACAGGACAATAACTCCAACCACACCTGTAGGTTAGAACTATTTATCCAAGAAGGAGCGTGATGTGGTGCTGCATCAGATGACCTGGTCTCCATAATCACCACCATATGAGTCTGATACCACAGGCAGCAGAAACCTGAGGAAGAAGAGTAGGAGTAGCAGGAACCATCATGGAAGTACAAACACCTGCACGACATGCACCACCGGCAGATAACAACTACGCTACTTGGCTACATGTATTGTATCCACAACACTAAACCCTTAATTAAATTCTACTAATGCTAAAAGTAATTTCATCAGCCCTGCTCACCATCAGTGAAAGATCAATAGGTTTTACTCATAGTCCTCAATAATGTCATAGTCATTGTAAATATAATAGTGAAGCCTGTTTTGGAAGGCTGATGTTGACAACTAATGTGAAACGTCACACAGCAGAGGATACTGAAGCTCTGTAAAAGTTTTTGTCAAGACAAATATTTCACACTAGAATTGATTTTTTGGTTAAAAACTGCAGAGGAACAAACGCTCCACAGCTAAACAGGGCTAAGCAGCGCTACAACGGGGGAACGGTTCATTGTTAACAGACCAGAACACTTTATTGATTTATACTGGCAACAAGACGTAAAACTATTGACAATTTTCCCACAAGAACCACTTGTTCAAATGCTTTATGTAATGAGTCTTTCTCTCAATCCAAATTTGGACATGTTTGAATCAAGTTACACTGTGTATTGTACAAGTGGACAGGAGACTAAACAGTTGATAGAGTGTACGGAATAAAAGAAGTGCCCAAAGAGCACTAAAATATTTCAATGAGAGCAAGATAATGTTTCAACAATGTTTGGAACATGTTATCTGTCCTACTTTATCATGTACGACAGAACAAAACCTGTCTGCTTTCTGTTTGTTTATGTGCAAATGTTAGTTTTAGGAACCATGTTCCCTTCAGTCTGAGAGACGTACTTCCTTTCCAGACTGCACAAGTTTCTAACGTCTGCACTTACTGTGCTGACCGTTTTCGGGCCCATCAACTTGTCAATCACATTAAACCTGAGGACACACTGTCAGAATAAAAAAATAAAAAAATCATGTCACCATAGTGATCAGTTGTCTAGACATTGCCGACTTTCTCTAAGAAACATTTTCCTCTCTCCTTCTGTCAAAACAACACCAGAAAAATAGAGAAATCTAAATTTGAGTGACAGTGGAGATTGCACCAGGTACAATAGACAGTCCAGGTTTCAGTATATTGAATAGTTTCTCATTAAAGGAAAGAAATACTGCAGTGCTGTTCAGTCATTTTCAGCATTCTTGATTTTCTCTGAAAAATACCTGCATATATTAATTGTCTTGAGTGACTTGACACCTGTGTCTGTGTCAAGTAAACAGCCTCAGAGCTGTTGTTGTCGGTGGCCAGTCATTTCACCGTTCTGCCTCTCAGAGAAACAGCTATTACTGTTCTCTCAAACAGCCTCCACTTGAAACAGGAGTGTGTGGGGACAGTGTGAAAAAGCAGTTAACAATCTGTTGCACAAGCAAGCGAGGTGCAAAAAACGGGTTTAAAATAGTTCTGGGTGTTAGCTGCGGACGGATCTGGACAGAGATTTAAATCGTGATGATGTTTCAGTTGGTTTCGAGGTGAAACGTTAAACATATTATACTGCAGATGCACAGCATACAGCATCGGTGTGGTTAGTACTGGGTATGAACTGCAGTGGAGTGGTCAGTCAAGGCTAATGATCATTATAAGTAATAGGGAAGTCAGCCTTGCTAGAATACTTGCGATCAATCAATATCAAGCAGCCTCCATCAATATTCATCATTAAATGCTGGCAGTAGAAAAATGATTTTGGACTTTTTTTTTTAATATTTATGCATCACAATGTTTTGGGAGACAAAATATGCTTAAGTGAATAGGAATACAAAATCATGTCTTTAAACATTTTCCTCTGCAGTTGGCACCCAGACACACTAGTCATGCTTTGCGATCACAGACTCTCACTTAACACATAACAAAATCAGTGTCTGGATTTCTCTGCCTATCATTGTTTCTGTTTCTTCACAGCTAACTACAGTCACACTTATTTAAAAATGTTCACAATGTGGCAAGAAGAACACAATATTGAATATAGACTGTGCAACAGCCTCAGGAAGCCCTGTAGTCATTTTAAACCAGTATAATATCAAATATCAATATTACATTACAGTGATATTATAGTGATTTCTCATTTGGGATAGGCTATATGAAACTTGTCTCCTTATGTGCAGGCTCAGCATGTTTCTTCACAATAGACTAAAGGAATAGCCCACATTTCTGGTCTGCAGGTGGGTGAAACAGACCACGTGTAGCCTAAAAATGTCAAATAACTAATTTCCCTATTGGCCCCAGTGTGGGCGCGTGCTCGCGCGTGCGTGCGCGTGCGCGTGATCCACGGAGAATTTATTATGTAACATGTTCCCAATCACATCTCAGCCTGAGTCTGTGTCTGAGGCATAAGGTCGCTTTAAGAGATATCTCAGCTCCTGTCACTGATTCTGAGAGGGCACCTCCTACCTCCTCGTCGACCAAACACTCTGCTGCCTCACCTGATGCAAAGCGGCGCTCAAACTCCCAGAGGACAGAATATTTGGGTAAGGAACAATAGCTAATTTGAAGTCTAATTAAAATATACCTAGGTTGTAACTCTTTTTTTATTTTGGAGATGGTGGGTTACCTGAGAGTAAGAAATTAATTTTTTCTAGATGTCGTGTCATGTTTTGTTTGACTACACTCAACGACAAAGCTCTAATAACTCATTTTCTAACATTAGTTTTTTTTTTAAGTGTTGCATGAAGGTGCGTAGGCTATAGCTGACTTTTATCAACACTGACGCACCCGCTACTGTAGCTGTTCTAGTGGGAATTAGAGTTTCATTTTTACCTGCCACTGGTCAGAGAACGAGACGCTAGAAGTGTGAATAGTTTAGTGGACATTCAGCAGGTCATAAGGTGGAAGTATGTGATGGGTCTTCCCCCGGACAGGACAACAGTGCGCACGCTCTGCGGTACGCTGGAGGATAGAGGAGTCTCCTCCACCTGTCCGGAGCTGGGAAAGTCCGACTCACAGCCAGCGGGAGGACAGCTACAGACAGACGGAGGGTCCAGGACAGCTGAACAGACCGAGGGTAGGACACACATACTGTAACCAGTCTGACACTTT
>JAUBNQ010000028.1:5967772-5981120 GCA_032353495.1 Ctenopoma kingsleyae
GCTTGGCATTAGCAAAAGCAGCAAACTCCACATATACACTTATATGTTGTTTGTACCCACTTACCTGGCAACCTCAAAATGACAAACAAGGAAGTGACCACACCGGCCAAAAAAATTAGTGATTGACAAACTTTGGTGTTTTCAAAAACCAAATTTGCCAAAACGGGCTGCTTGTTGAACTAGTCCTTTAAAATAGTAGGTCACCAATTTAGAATTGTACTTCTCAAGCTCATAACAGACAATGTAAAAAAAAAAAAAAAAGATCTCTTCTTTTTTGTTCCACATTTTCTTCTTGTGGCACCTACATTGGCTAAAATGCAAAGGAGCTGGGTGTGTTATGTTAGCAGTGGAAAATATAGCCCTCAAGTGATGCTTGAGGCAATTTATCAGACTTAATTCAGCTTTCGTCACATGTGCAGTGGTACTCCGCTCGTCCTGTAAACAGACATTGATGTGTAAAATTAGTGGAGTTACCATTTAAGAAATATTATTGAAACTAAACTGAAATTTAAACCGAAGCAGTACAAGTATGTAACATTCAAAATTTGCACCTGCAGTAGGCTCCATACTGTATAATGTGCATTTATTTAATTATGCATGTTTCACTGACTCCTTAATCATAATCATGCTTGTGAGCTTTTAGACTTTCAGGTTATAATCAAAATAGAATTTGAAATTTAGGTGTATCTTTTATTAACACCTTAACTTAAAAAATCATACATCCTGTACAATCATGCCAAGATCCTTCTGTATTTGATGGTAGGAGCTTGGTTTGTGTTACAGTCAATATAACAGCAATAAGACTGTGTTTGCTTACTCGTTATAGGACAGGTAGGACAACAGTACAGCTAACCTACAGTACACATACAGAGAAGAAGGATCATGTATGAGGCTCAGCTGTGGTTTTTACAAGTCTCTCTAACACGAAGGATATTTAAAATACAGAATTGAGAATCCCAGTAAAAAGAAACAAATAATAAAATCTTTGTTTCGTGAATGAATTTAGCATATTGGATGGAAGATGAAAGACTAACACATGTTGAAACACAAATCTGTTTCTTCGTCATCCCATTCTTTAATCTAATTATATCAAGCTGGGCTTCATGTGTCTCTGCAGCTTCAGTCGTCAGTCATTTGTCAAGTGTGACATGAAATCAAAGACCATATGAGATGAGACCATCTTCAGAGATGAACTATATATTTGATCAAGCAGAGCAAACTTGTGTTTGTGCTGAGTTGGCAGATACATTTGAAATTCTGATGGTCTTTGAAATGCTGCCAGTGCATATGATCTTTACGCCAGCACACTAAAGCTATTTTATAGTTTCCATGAACAGGAAATTGATGAAAGTGCTTACTTTCTGTGGTGAATTAGTATTAAAGTTGCTTATCTGAAATCCTGCAAAGAGAACAAATTTCCCTCCTCAGATACATACTCATATTAATACACACAGGGTCAGTACACAAACATACATGTCAACCATGAGCTTGTGCCTTTAATATACTTTTAATTTGAAAAGTGTAGTGATTAACTACCTCCTTTGTAAAATGTTCTGTAAAGTGTTCTTATATGTCTACATGTTCTTTTATAACCTTAGTAAAAGTAGTGTTCAATAAAAACTTTAGTATGTCTCCTATATGAAATCAAAGTTATATATTTATTTAAGTTGTATTTCTAGTATTACATTTCTAACAATGTTTTTGGTGGGAGCATTTGTGAGTTTTTATACTGTGGTTACTGAAATGTAATGTAATGACTGCTAATGTTGTCATTAATTATAATCGAGGTTTTTGTGTGTTGTGTTTTTCTGAAAACCCACAATGCAAAGATCGCGGTTTGGAGAGTCTGTGGAGCTCTGCTGGAGAGGTACTGTGGTAGCAGGGAGAACCAGGTTCCTACCAGACCCGACAGACCTGGGTCAAGTTGAAAAGTAGCGTCACAGTAAGTGGCGGAAGTGCAGCTGCTTTACATTCAAAATAAAACACGCAATTTCGTTACAGAGAAAAAGAAATGTGCATTTCAAGATTCAGGATTTTGTGAATCTATTGTGTAAAAAAATATTCACGTTGTAATATAGTTCATAATATAGGCCATACGAACCTCTTTTCAGTGAGAGGTGACGTTGAAATTCTTTTCATACTGTATTTCATACTTTCAACTTGTGGAAACAAATTAGGCAAAAATAACTTTGAAGAACTACAATATAACCTTAGAGAATGTCTTATGTCCAAACCCCTCTGTTTTACCTATAATGACAGCTAAATGCGACCTGGACCATGTCACAAAACAACAAATAGTTACTCGGCTGGTTAACAGCCATATATCAAGCCAATGGATCTGGTTTAACATAAAGCTGAGAATAGTTTGTTAGGTGTCGTTAATATTGGCTTTTATTTTCTAATCACAGACCGGAAGCTGTGCCAGTCCCGGTCTCTTTCTTGACCACAGTCCGGAGGATGCGCATACTCTCAGATTTAAGGGGGGAGGTTTGGAGCAGCCTGAACTCTCGTTGTTTAACAGCATTTCTCCTCCAGGAATGGTCCAGACGTACTTCTGTGGGATTGATTTAATGGGCGCTCTTTTGTAGGAAAACACCGCGGGACGAACAAATAGCACCGGATATGTTGTCAGAGCGAGTTGAACAACTTTAGGACACAGTTTTCGGAGGTGAGCAGACTTTTTCATCGCGAGCGAAGCGCTTTTTTTTTGGTGGGGGGATAAAGAGAGACGACAGAAAAGCACCGCACTCGCGTTGTTTCCTCGGATCATTGTGAGCTAGGTGAGATTAAAAAAAAAAAAAAAAGCAGCGTGGCGCGAAGGAAACCACAAAGCGACGTTAAAATTAACAGAGTAACACGTTTAATAGTATTTGGAAAGTTGTTTTTCTTCCGCTCCGTTGATTGTCTGGGTTCACTCTCGGAGACACACCATCGTTTCTTTCTGCCTGAAGTTTGGTAGAAATATGCGCAGACTTATTATCTAAACGCCAGTAGCTCGGAGTTGGTGACTTTCGTTAACGGGCCCCACGTTTAAAGTCTGGATCTACTGTTTTCTAGAGGGTTTTTTTTTTTCCTTTCCTGCATCTAATCTCAGCTCGGGACTCTTCCTCATCTGACCCACGCTGGCTGTTTCGCAGCCCCCCGCCAGTGAGGTGAGTCTGTGTCTGATCTACTCTTTGATTTACGTTGTGGTGTGTTTACGTGCTTTACGTGCTGCTTCTCGTGAATCTGTCTTTAATTGACAAACACTTATGCACTTTATGACAGTCGATCATCTCACTACTTTTTGTCCAAAGGGAGATTTAATCAATTGGGGAAGCTGTGTTCGTAGGCTACGTGCTTTGCTTTCTTCACACCTTACACTATGTGCCATTCGTAGTAACACCTCAGTCTCCACCATGCTTCACAGTGAAAATGTAAAATCAGTGACTTTAAAGCACAAGGCCTGAATGTTGCCTGCAGTCTTGCTAAAACTGCTTAGATTTTCTATTTAAAGTCCCTGCAGGCGCCTTAAATCTGATAAGATAGTTTCCTCGAATAAATAATGGCACACACATCAAGGGTAAAAACCTAGAAAGCAAACATTTGAACCACCACATAATCTTTATTCTCTTACAGCAGAGTGTGTTTTAATGGATCCATAGCAATGAACATCTCTGTGATATGTGTTTGTAATGCTTTCATTTGTGTTGTATCTCTGCTCACCTTATACATCCCTAGTTATGCCTCTAGCCCTGTCACATTTATGTCACAGGCTCAGACACAGCCATCAAACAGACCAGGGAAAATTCAATTCACAACATTTTTTCCCCTCTTTCACATTATGGAGCCAATTGCTTATTCGTAAATGCAGTGCAGTAAGTCTCACAGGACGGCCATCATTATTACATCTGTCATGAAGTCTGGGTCTGCAGGGGCCAGTCTGATGTTATGTAAAGCTCTAAATGTTATGTTATAACGACAGAGAGGGAGATGATGGATGGTTTAGAGCCAAATGTCCACAGGGAGAGAGGTTTTTTTTCCTGAGACATATAATGGGAAGTGAGGAATAGTTGTGCCCTTTAATTTACTAGACTGCTCCCCTGACAGAGAATTGTTTTTACGAAATCTGTGTGATTGAATTTACTATAACTAAATCTATCAAGAGATGTCGCTTGCGTTGGTCTAAATTGTACTAGTAAGTAGACTGTGTCACGTCCTGCTCAGGGTCATATTGGAAGTTGGTTTGACTTCCACAAACTCAAGGTGTTTGTTTAATTCATACAGTGTGGATTTAAGTGTCTTTACATTTGAGTGTAATCTAATGATTCCTGATCCAGCTCTGTATTATGCTGAGAGCAGACAGGTTCAGATTGTAAGGGTGTAGAGAAAGAAACACAAGTGTCTGTTTTTGTGAAAACAGTAGCCTGAGGGAAATGGTCTGATGCTCCAATGTCCACTGAACTGCAGCCATGTGCAGACCAGCCTGTTGCTGACTGGAAGTGCTGAGAAGGGGGCTGCAGAAGTTGGGAGCTGAGGAATTTTATGCATGGATGGCAGTGAACAGTAATTATGGTCTGAGCCATGTTGTGGGTTAAGCCTGTAGCCTTTTGTCTTTGTATAACCAGAGAAGCTATATGTATGTGGCACGTTCTAATTTGTTTATTATAACCTCCCTTTTCTTAATACTTCTAGGATATTTCTATGTGTTTTCCTGAGCAGTCCCTCTTTATTAGGGAGCAATGTAGCACCGAATATATGGATAGGTGTTGTTATTTCAGTTTGAGTTCACCGCTGCTTGGTTCAGACTTGCCCGTCAGCCACCACACACGTCTACTAAGGTTTGTGGATATAATATAAATATAGACCAGAGCTAGTTTAGACTATAGTCGAGCACCGTAGTGTTGAGAGCTCACAGGTTTAGGTTTGTGTGGAGTCTTTCTTCATCTCGTTAATTGGTTTAAAATGTTGAATGTGTCATTAACTGTTTTCTTACTGACCGGCTGCTGTAGATATTTGACCTCTAGGCTTGTTTCACCCTTAAAATGTATAGGTATAGTTATAATTTATAGCTCTACTAACTGTAAGAACAATTGTAAAATGAAATGATTTTAACCCGCTAATATAGTTAAATTATACAAATATATTATATAGCATATTTTTATATGGTTCAGGAGTTTTTTTTTCCTTTCTTATACTAATATTAACCAGTCGTGACAGCCTGCCTGTGGGTGGGTCAGATCGTGTTCAGAGCGACTCATAAGTTGACGATGAGTGTGTGGATAGTAAGACGCACTCTATGTTTAACTCGTGCTCCTGTGGGACCGCAGTATGACAAAGCGTCGTGTCATACTACGAAGAAGCTGCTTCCTCTCCTTTCAGTTACTGGTGGTTGTCGTAGTGACGAAGGCACAGGGAATGTGGTCGGCTGCTCTTTGTGGTTCCTTCTGTCTGGCAGCAGAAGCACTTTCTTGGAGCCCTCCCAAACACTGACTCACTGCTTACAGAGTGGCGATGACCACGCTTCTTTATCCCCCTCGGACCCCCCTGACCCAGCTCAGCTGCTGGAACACTAGGCCATTCTTGGAAAGTGAAATTGAATTGGTTTTGAGGGGAACATAATGAGTGTTTCAGTGATGAATACTCACACAAACCGATTACCTCTTAAAGGAAACCACCAGTACATCTGAACACGGGTTTGTGTGAAAATGTAAACAACGTTTCAGTCACCCAGACGCACACGCTTGTTGGTGTTGGTCTTTTCCACAATGGACTTTGGTTTTATGGATCCATCTGATAAATCCTGTGTTCTCAAGCCGAAGTTAAGAAGAGTAAAGAAACTCTTAAAAAACAAATAGAAGCATTTGTTTGAGACCTCTAGACAACGCATGGAAGCAAATGGTTGCAGTGGAGTCATTTTGGCCTTGGGGACTAAAACCAACTGTTAGGTGATAGATCTCTCAGCATGGAAATGATGGCCCGGCGGTCTCTCTCTACAAGGGTGTCATGTAACGGGCTGTAGTTTTTTTAGTCTTCAACAAATTCCTTAAGGGGGGTGTGTGTTCTGGGGGTTAGGGGCAAGTGTTAATCTCTGTGGCCAGATGCTACAGGGGTGATGATGCAAGCAGATGTGTATGTGAGGGTCACCCACTGCGCTGTGCCACCTTCAGAAGGATACTGTACATCCTTCAACACAAACTGTGGTCTATCAGCAAGCACACAACCTTGATCTGGTATCGTCTGAGTGTGTTTCTTCTTTATGAGCTCAGACTGTAATATTTGCGTCGAAGTTTTGAGAGCAAAACATTTAATTCCTTAGAACTGGGCAAGACGCAACGATTATTTGTTAGCTCAAGCTATCAGAGAGAAACCGGAGCTCTGCAGTTTCTTATCAGTGTATTTTTTTACTAGCTGGCTTAAATGCTAAAGAACCCACAAAACAGCTGTGTGAAGATTTGAATTATCTGAAACTGATTTCATTCTTGCCTGTGAAAGTTTTTTTCTCAGTGATAACAGTCTTGTGGAGGCATGTGGTTTGCAATCATGGTCATGCTTTAATTTATTTGTATTTGTTTGTTTTTAGTGGAGCACTGTGAATGACCCACTGCTGATGCACCAGAGATCTGAATGGAGTTCCAGTCGCGCAAAAGCCAACAGTTGTAGGTCCCTCAGCAGGATGCTGATGAGGCAAAGTTTACTTCTGTTTCTGGCTTTATTTGCCCAGGTTTTAAGAACCCAGTGCCGGCCTGCCAACACTGATGAAGGTAAGATGGCTTTCTAACGTAAAGCTACTCACTTGCACAGTTCTATGGTAACAGTATTATTAAATATCATGTAGCTGTTTGCGCTTATTGAGCCTGACTTATCTTGACTCTTGCCTTGAGAACTAGTCCATTGATAATCAAAGCTTTGTTCTTTGTACAGGAATGTAATCTTAACACACTCCAGGCTTTGGTGAAGTCTGGCCTTTGAAGCGTCACCTCCACTATTTGCCTGGGTCTGATGTTGTTTTAGTGCATTTTACTCCGTCACATGTAGCTGTCTGTAACTCTTGACTAAACCATTTTAAACTTCTGAGTTTATTAGAAATGGGTCTCAGTAAATCTTACTGATTATATTTGAGCTATTTTAGCAGTTTTTATTCTGTCTTTAAACTGGGAAGTACCACTGTACGTCTATTTACTGTAAAGAATTTAGCCCACTCTGGCTGCCACACAAGTTAAATTCTGAAAAGGGGAACGAGGCAATGAAATTGAATCCTTAAAAATGTGTCTTTTGGATCCAGTCCAGCAGTGTAATAGCTGCCTGGACTTGTGGGTAGATGGGTTTGGATGTTTACACTCTGCTGCCGTAAGTGGAGACCAGCACAAGAATATGATAAAGCTCAGCATTATAATTAGAGTAATTAAGCAAGAGGGTCTCTCTTGCACTGTAAGCCCTAAAATAAACTTGGTGCGGCTGTGTTTAAGCCGACAGGGAGGAGTAAATGACTCCCATCTGTAGCCCCAGGGCAGCCCCACTACCTAGCAGTCCCTGCTCTTCTCCTCCTTTGTAATGAAAAGGTATTTGTTGTCACTGAGAGAGGAGTTAACTTCCAGGGAAACTATAAATTAGCCTGTTTTTTTTGAAAAAAGGAAAGAAGATGCTACTTTGAGCCCTCCCTTATCCTTGAGGATAGGGTTTCTGAGGAGAACGTTTATCTTCTAAGGTGAGCCATAAATTTCCTCCAGTGTGGGGGAAGTCTGATACATTTATGCTCCACCCAGTTCACCAAATGGCCAGGTACTATCTATGCGCCTCCGTGCTTTCCCTCCTGCCTCCTGCTCCCCCCACTGTCTTTAGCCTGGGAATGCTTCACTTTCCTCCACCCCTCCACCCCCCCGCTTCCCCGCTGGGTGACGGATGGCTTCAGCTGTCGACAAACAATCACAGCAGAAGCATTTGGTTGAATTCCTTTTGTCTTTGGATGAGGGAAACAAAATAGTTAAATTGAAATGGGCATGTTTTATGCGTGCTTCGATGTTTGTCTTGGGGGTTTTTTTGTTTTGTGTCGTTCACATAACAAAAAATATTCCCACAACAAATTCATTTCATTGAGTTTATTCAGGGGCCACATGGACAGCCATTCAAATGATTACATTACCCCTAAACTTGTTCTCAGTGTGATCATTCACCTAAACCAGGGCTGTTTTTGTGTGTACATATTTTATAGTTACACAGTATGAGGAAGCTTTTTTTCTTTTGTTTGGAGCGGATTTATTTGTTTATTTGTCTCAGTGCTTTGTTGCCAGTGCAGAGAAGCTCTTCAGACAGACTCTGTAGGCCAGAGGAGTACAGCTCTACTGACGGAGAGAAGAT
The DNA here is from genome assembly GCA_032353495.1 of Ctenopoma kingsleyae. Classification (NCBI taxonomy): domain Eukaryota; kingdom Metazoa; phylum Chordata; class Actinopteri; order Anabantiformes; family Anabantidae; genus Ctenopoma; species Ctenopoma kingsleyae. The sequence continues at coordinate 5,976,110 of JAUBNQ010000028.1, forward strand.
GAAATAAGAAAAATTAAGAAAAATAGAAGCTTCAATTTAAAGATCGAAAAGAAAAAACCTGAAGATAAAGAAACAATAACAAGTTACTGTTTTTTGACGAAAAAGTCACTGTTGTGGTGAAACTTTTTCTACTTTATGAAACGTTGTACTTGCTGCAGTACAGCTCGCAGTATTACCTTTTATCTCCTGGTTTTGCTACATTTGACTATTAAAGACATTATACAAGGCTAAATGTAGCTGACCTCATGTGAACGACACTGGAACAACTTTGCACCACGCAGGTAATCCTTGTAGCTCCCAAGTGTTAATCATGCTGATTGTCAGCAGCTCATTTAGGAATGAAAAGTCCCTCTGCTGGAGTGCTTTCAGGAGGGACACTCTCTCTGTGGATTTCTTCGGGCTTGCTAATAGGCATTGTCCTATTCTTTTGCTTCCTACCAGTCCTGCCTTTTGTCTCTTATCAATCCCCTCTACACGTCACCCACCCCTTCACTCTGGTGTGGTCAAATCAGCAATTGAAAATGGCTGTGGCCATTTTCTCTGTGCGCCACCGCAGAGCTGCGACCAGCCTGACTTTACTTCATTGAACCATGACTGCAGCGAGAGCAGGAAATCCCAGAAGTCATTCACGCTGCATATTGCTTCCTATCTTGTAGCCAGAGAAGGTTCCACAGACTGGCGCCAACTCTTCCTTTTAGTTGCTCTTGAGTTTACAGACTGTTGAGCTTTTTTTCGTACCCTAGTTTGAAACATCTGAGTGCTTTCTTCTTCACCAAAATGCTTTTCATGATTTTTGTAATTATGCTGATTTTAAATGATGTCAATCAATTGTTCCAAATGGTTGCAAGAACACACGAGAGACCATTCCAGATGGGTTGCTTTCCTAAAATACAGTCCTTAATCCATTTTAATCCAATCAGAGCAGCAGGAGGATTAACCGAGATGAAACATCCTCAAATTCAAAGGAAATGTCAGAAACCTGGCACTTACCTCCGTGTTTTAAGTGAAGAGTTGGAAGTAAATTTACTGTGAGTGATACAAGTGTGTTGCTATTTGTTAGTCAGAAAAATAATAGCTCTGGCTTTTGCTTGACAGTGGTTGGATTGATTTGTCCACACTGTGCCCTGTCTTCAGTTTAAAGTAGGTTGTCACAGAAGCATAAATGGTCCTGACTGGCCTACAATAAAGCAGCAAGCAAATTTTACAGCTTCTCCGGGTGTTTTATGATGTCTGCAGTCAGATTAACAGCTGGGATGTTGACACAGTCTTATCAGTGACGATTTTGTTTAGAGGCCAGGGATACAAGCGCGCTGACCGGACCCCACGCACAGGCCAGAAACCATGTGGTTAACACTGTACAGGTTGGATAGCTGTAGCCCATCTCTAAATGCCTCTTCTGCTTTCCCTCATTTGGTTTTGTGTTTTAGGAGAAAGTTGATCCTACCCCCTGGCCCCTTTTTCCTGCTGGGATTAAGGGCCTGTCAGACATATGTGATCCAGGAAATACCTTTACTAGGCCCAAGTGGGGTCACCATAGCAACTGGCACAAGAACCTGCCGCTGCAGGCCCTCTCTCGCTCGCTCCTGTGCACATGCTCACTGGCTCGCTCTCACTGCTCCCTCTTCCCCTTTATTGTTAAGAGGCCTTTGTTGTGATGGTGAGAGGGATTAGTCAGCTTTGCTGATGTTGTCCCGAGGTTATGCTGTATAGATGTACTTCCTGTTACAAGAAAGTATGTTTACAAACACATGATATGCGTTAAGAACACTTCGGAATAATCTAATTTTGAAGGATTGCTCACCAATAGCACATTTGATTATCTAGTTCAGTTGTCCTCATAGTGTTATAATGCTGAAGGGTGTGTGAAGGAAATGGAGGATGAATGAAATGAAATCCTTTGGGGCAGCAATATAATACAAAAGTCATTCCGTTTTCAGTAACTATAAACTTGATTAATGTCTGTTTTGGTAATCAGGTAATCTTTTGAGTAATGAATCAAAACTCCAACTCCAGATTTTTTTGTTCCAGCCTCTTGGATGGGAGCATGCGCTGCTTGCCTCTGCTTGTTTTGCAGTTGTAAACAAAATCCCGGCTTTTGAACTGTTGGTCAAACAAAGAAACACATTTGAATGTATCATCTTGAACTTTGGAAAATTGCTCTGGGCATTTTTCACTATTTTCTGACATTTCATAGACAAACCAACCAAGAAAATAATGAACTGAATCAATTAAATGAAAACTGAAAATAAACATGACTGGAGCCCTTATGTCAACAGGATGTTGTGTAATGTAACCAGAATAGTGTACCCTGTTTGCCTTTTTGGCCTGAAAGTGTGACTTTAGAACAAGAATCGCAAGCATGTTAGCAACTCACAATCTTTACCTTTGTAACTACACAAACAACACCATTGTGATGGACAACATGTCAGCATAATTGGTTTACCCCCTCTCCCCCATGCGGACCATGCAGTCATTTAGAACAAGGGGGCTCAGGTGTCTTGCTCCATGATGTCTCCCCTCTCTACATTCCCCTAATTGAATTTCACCTTCCTTTCCCGAGTAGCTCCTTGCCTGCCTCACAGGACTTGGCTAATTTGGGATTTGATTTGTGCTGGGAGGAAATCGAGGAAGGAATTTTATGCTGTCTGTTTCATGATTAAAGTACTTCTGATGTGTTTACAGTACAAATACAGTCCCGTTTTCTACTCTGAATATTTTACACACTGTGTAGCAATTAAATTGTCCTTATGTTTTCTTTGTAGTCTCTGTGGAAACCCAACCGCAGCTGTACACGCTCTATCATGGGGAACGTCTGGAACTGAGTTGCTCAACCAAGGATTCCCTTCATGCTGTCAACTGGACCAAAGACCATGTGGCCGTAGTGGATGGAGAACACACACGCATCCGCAATGGGCAGCTTGAGATCGAAACTCTGGAGCTGGCAGACGCTGGTCTGTATGCATGTACCACCTTCAGCAACCACAGCACGTACTTCAATGTCACAGGTAAAGTTATGGAAACAAATTAGATAGAGCAATTAGATCAGCATTTGTAGTTTTTCTTCTGTGTTTTTGGCACTGAATAGTAAAAGTGTATCAGTGTAAATAGATCCCTGACTTTAATGTGCTTATCCACAGACTGTGTTCATATATGACAAAATGATAATTGTGTCTAAAGTGATACAGGAATGTTGCTACTCCAGTTTCAGACGCTTTTCTTTCCTACTGGGAGGATAACTGGAAATAGTATGTGTTTGGCCTCACAGTTGCTTTGTCTTTCACTAGTTGATACCCTGGCCTCTTCTGAGGATGAGGATGAAGATGAAGAGTCTTCGTCTGAGGAAGCCAAACTGTTAGGCAGTCAAAAACTGATACGTAAGTGTGCTGATCATTTACTATTCACCTTACAAATGCCACAAACAAATGGTCATTTCTCTGACAGGGTTATGAGTAATTATTGTGAAAGGTCAGTGATTCGAGAGTTTTATTAGTCAGTTATGTGTGTGTGGATCACATTTGGGTGAATGACTCCACTCTGAATCAGACGGTTTGCACTACCTCACTGACAGCTTTTACATGATGAATGTCCCTGTGGTGACGAACCGTGGTTAACCTTAAAAGTCTTCCAATTTGTCTGTAGTGCAATTAAGACACTTAGACTTTGTCATCTGGCTGCTACTACCCGTGCTCCCACAAAAATCCAGTAGCTACAAAGCATGAGAGTCGGCCTGACCTTGAGTTTATAGTCTAACTCCCAGAGCCTCATCTCCCCCTGAAACACTCACTTTATATAACAGACGCAAATTTGACGCCACAACATCTAGAAAAATTTAAACTTATGAAATTTAGAATTTGGTAATCAGTTTTTGATTGTCCATAAATTCTGAAATTATTTCTACAGAGAGAACTTGAGGTGTGGAGTATTTAATTTTAGAGAATACACACTCAAATGCTAACTGCTTCTTCTGTCTTCTTCTGTAGCGATGGCCCCACAGTGGGCTCATCCAGAAAAAATGGAGAAAAAGCTTCACGCCGTCCCAGCCAGCAAGACTGTGAAGTTTCGATGTCAGGCCAACGGCAACCCAACTCCCACTCTGAAATGGTACAAGAATGGCAAAGAGTTCAAGAGGGACCATCGCATTGGAGGCTTCAAGGTTAATAAAATATTTTGAAAATATCTTTCCCTCAGCTTCTTTTTAGAAACATTCCTTATGCTCCAAAATTGTTGCCTTCGAGTTGAGATGTGTCACTGATCTCATCTCCACATTAGCTCACCACCCCCTCCCCCTGGAGTAAGACGCATTCTGCGAATGAAAAGCAGAGGCAAGTTTCACATTTGACCTGAGACATAATGCAAGATGAAACTCTACGCCACAAAAAGAAACGTTGTGCCATAGTAATAATACCTCCAGGTGGGCAATCCTAGCCGTCCGTTTGGATGGATAACATTGGCTGTCCTCATTCTGGGTATCAGTGCGTCGTCCTTTCTGTAATTACATCCTTGCAACTGTAAATGTACCATGATGCCTTCCTTATCTGCGTAGAGATACAGTATAAGATGTGTGGTGTGTTTACTCTTTTTGTTAAAGTCTTCCTATTTCCAGGCAGATTACAGTCAAATGTGACACTAACTGCTGATAAACAGTGTGTTCATAATAGCTGATAGAACAATTTACACCAGTCTCTGGAGTTACTTAACAGAGGTGTGTTGTGTGAGTAGTGTATACTGGATTCTGGACCAGACTGTGGTTTATGTTCCTTAAAATTGACTTTGATTCTGTGAATGGCTGTATTCACTGGCAGCTGCCTCACAGGTGTGGGTTGTATGTGCATGTTGACCTTCCTCTTTCCTCATTCCCTGTGTCTGCTCATTCCATAAAGGTGTAGACTAGCCCATCCCATTCCCCAGCTGGGACACATTTAGGAGTTTCCTCCTCACTGCCTGCTCCACTCGTCCCCTCTGAGCCCCACACCCAGCCAGGCAGCACACTTAACCATCATCTTTTTTTTTT
>JAUBNQ010000028.1:5981220-5997417 GCA_032353495.1 Ctenopoma kingsleyae
TTTTTTTTTGTTAGTTAAATTTCCAGTCAAGGTGCAGAGGCCTGCACCAGCGGCTGGGGAAGTCTCCCGTCCTTCCCACACTCTTTCTTTTATGACCAGGCTTCTATTGTTCATATCGTCTGCGTGGAGACATGCAGGAGGGAGGAAATAATGTAGACCACATGTACATGAAGCCAAGCACAACACATCTGGCAGCAGGCAGCTGGACTCCCTCATCACGTTTTTAGCTAAATGAGAGAAAGCGTATGGTTCAGTATGTGTACATGCATGTTTGATGTTGCCATTGCCTTAAAGGTTTGTTGGTTAATCACACACTACCGGTCTTGGCAGATTTATAGAAGAAAAATTATAACATGTCTTGGGAAAAAAAGAGCCAGACATGAGTTGGTGCTAATAAGACAGGTTGGGGCAGATGTATATAAAACCCCATTTTCTTGTGGCGTCTCAGAGGTAGGATAAAGATCGGCTGTTTAAAACACTGGGTGGTGTCACAGGAAGAGGGAGTAGTGTGTTATTTTACACATTTTATCACATTATGCATCATTGATGTTGTTAGCTGATTGTATTTGATTCGTAATGGGAGAAAGAAGATGGAGAAAAATTGGGTTCCTTTCGCTGTTGAATGCATAATTGGAGTCTGACTCTCCATAATTGCCTCACTACTGGCCTCATTTACGGTAATCAGATTTTATTTAAACCATTTTAGCTTTGCATTCAAGAACTAGCAGTACAACTCACAAAGGCTGTTAAGTGTTGTGTCGCGTTGTTTATTCTTACCATTCATATTGTGGACAGGAACTCAAATGACCTGCAGCCAGACTTAAATGGTTTCTGGAGATTACCCTGCTCAGTTTCATACAATAAAATGAGTCAGTGAGCATCTGCCAACAAATCCAACGTATTTCATTGTGAGCAGGCGTTCGGTCTGAACTGTATGAACATTGTTTTTGATTATCATGTGCTTTTATATAAACCTTTTTCCTAAACTTTTAGGTTCGTGACCATGTGTGGACCATCATCATGGAATCTGTAGTTCCCTCTGACAAGGGAAACTACACATGTGTGGTGGAAAATCAGTATGGCAGCATCAATCACACATACCAGCTAGATGTAGTCGGTAAGTTTTACCTGTATTTATGTTGATGTTTTTGAAATCTTATGGTTTTATCACTTGTTGAATATTTACAGTGTTTTAGCTTTATGTTGGATTTACGGTCATGTAGGGTTTCTGGGTCTTTGTCAGCAGTTGGATAAATTAAGCCTGTTTACTTGTGGTTTGAGTGATGTCTCTATGTTAAGGAGAGAAGTGATTGCTCCTCTAGGACCTGCCTTATGGCTCGCTCTTACATGAGTGGCCCTATAAATCACCGTCTAACTTCCTCTGTCGCTGTTGTCTCCTGGGCTCTGCCTGACCTCAGTAGAATGCGAGAGCCTGATGAGCAGTGAAATCACTTCAGTGAGGGGAGTGTTTTGTCCTAAGTGCTTACTAAGTCCCCACGGATGTCTTCGTTGAAACTCTGCCAATTGAGACACTCGCCTATCAATTGTTGCCAACTCTTAGAATTTAATAATAATAATTAGACTGGAACTAGTATATAGCTGGAGAAATAGGCGCTTTAATTCTCTACAAGAGAAATTATAGTTAGCAGATTTGTGAAATTAAACGGTGTCAGAGCTAATTATACGTGTGACCTTGTTTTTCATCAGTCTCAATCATTTCCTGTAACAAAGCAATGACGTGAGGAAGCTTTTTTTTTTGGTTTGTGTTTGGAAATCAGTCAGCCGTGTGTATTTTTAATCATGTGTTTGTCTTTGATGTTGCATCTGTACTTCACTGAACATTTGGTTGTGTTGCAGAGCGCTCTCCTCACAGGCCAATCCTGCAGGCTGGCCTGCCAGCTAATCGCACTGCAGTGGTGGGCAGCGACGTGGAGTTTGAGTGCAAGGTGTTCAGTGACCCTCAGCCTCACATTCAGTGGCTGAAGCATATCGAGGTCAACGGGAGCCGCATGGGTCCCGATGGTTTACCATACGTCCGTATCCTCAAGGTAGGATTTTACTGTCACTTCTGCAACAAGCCTGAGTCCTGACTCTGCATGCGTTACTATAATAAGTGAAATGTTTTTGTAACGCTAAAGGGAAACGGAATATTTTAGTCTCTTTCATATTAGTGTATTTATCTTTAGTGCTATGTCAGTTATTTATGTAAATTCCCAGTACTGCGTGTGAGTCTAAAAAGCATTGTGTAAATACTGCAATTTGAACTTAATTTTGTTTTTGAAACTCTGAAATAACCCCCACAAACCAAAGATCCTGTGTTTGCTACTTTTCTTTCCTGTGTTGCATATGACTTGTTTTTATTTCCAGCATTCTGGGGTCAATAGCTCGGATGCTCAGGTGCTGACCCTCTACAATGTGACTGAGGAGGAGAGCGGAGAGTATATATGTAAAGTGTCCAATTATATAGGAGAGGCCAATCAGTCGGCCTGGCTGACTGTCATCAGATACGATCCCACAGGTAACCACCATGCAGGAGTTCAGGGACGACACAGTGGAGGCGCTTCTAGGACAACCTGGAAAAAAAACTAGGGCTGTATAACTTGAGACAGCCTAAGCTGTTTCTCTCCTCCCTCCCTCCATTTTCTCCCTCCTTCTCTCTTGCCTCAGTGCTCCTGACTGTAAATGACGCTATGGAAAATTCCCAGCAGAACAGTTGAAAGTGTTTAGTCTCAGGTTTATGTTGGACCCATTCTCATTCCTGCCCCATGCCTGTGCTGTGCCCTCCTAATATGGGCCTCTCCTGCCATCTTCTTCTATTACTCTCGCTCCCTTGCCCTTCAAAGTCCTCCATGTACGTCTCGCACACACTCTCTCCTTTTGTTTTTTTTTGTTTTTTTACCCTGCTGTCCTCTGCTTACCTATGTTTCACAAACCTTCTGGTGTTTGTCTAATGTTCACATAGTTGGCAGAGGTGTGAGTTTGAGTGTGCCCTGTTCTGCTGTGGAGTTTTCCATGTTGCCCATCTCTTGCATGTAGAGATGAGACTGAGGTATTTGACGTGGTGATGGGTGGTGACCCCAATGTGGGGTTCAGCAGTGCAGACTCAACCTAACCAACTCCTCCACTAACAGATACTGGAGGTCTCTTCCTGACAGAGTCCTCTGCAGGGGCTCTTGGTGGTACTTTTTGGGCAGATGGTATTGGATCGGAGAGGAGAACGCTCCTCCATTCCTTTTCTCTTTCAGAATCCTTTACTCATGGTTCCCTTTCCTCTCTTGGGCCTCTTGTCGGGTCTTCTTCCTTTGTTATTTTCTAGACCGCTGGCCTTAACACCACGGACAAGGAAATGGAAATCCTCCAACTGAGAAATGTGTCTTTTGATGACGCTGGGGAGTATACCTGTTTGGCGGGCAATTCTATCGGGTTCTCTCATCACTCTGCATGGTTGACCGTTTTTGAAGGTATCAGTGGTTCTGTCTCTCTCCTATATTTCCTTACTTTCCTATTTCCAACTCCAGTCTGGCTATCCATCTACACATTTGCCAGAACTAGGTCTTTTCTGATGCTAGTTCTGTAAAAAATAAATGTGAGAGGAAGCCAGCACAAGTTACACATACTAACTCTCTCCCTGCCTTTGTACTCAGCATTGCTCCTTCTACATCTAAACTCTCTAGATGGAAAAGTATGAGCCATGCTACACTATTTCTTTATTGAAATCACAGAATGCCAAACAACCCAAGAGCTGTTCTACCATGACAATGAAACAAACTAATTAAAGCAGTCCAATAGTATTTTGAAAACAAGATCACATAGAACTTAATGATCTCAGCCAGGTTGAACTTCATATATACTGAAGGCTTGTTTGGCAGCTCCGATGACATTTCACTTTGAACTGTCTCTACTATTCTGCTCTTTAATTGGTGTTTGCATTTGATTTGGTGTAAAGCTGATTTTCTTTGACAAGCGGTACGAATGACATGTATTCCTGATGTCATTTCCTGCTGTGAGCGCAGCAGCTGGCTTAGATAATTGGCTCTCTGTAGTGAATGTGTCTCATTCCTGAGGGGTGGAATAGGCATTTGTCCAATTATCAAGCTGCTTGTCGGTCAACCTCCTCACACAAGTGCAGCTCACTTGTGTTGCTGGTGTTGGTTTGGGGTGTAATGGTACATTTCAGCTGGTATGGTACCCTTGGTTTGGGATGCATTGCAACATGTAATGCTTCCAAAATATGTGGAAAATGTCCCACTAAGACATGTACCGCAGACCACATAGATTCTTGGCACAGTAAAGATTGTTTTTACATGGCACATAAAAAATCATTAATGTCAAAGTGTGCTTATTAGTGTACATTTATGTTTAGTCATTCAGACGTATTCTTAGCAGTACACCACGCAGGAATGTATCCAGTTATATATATATTCAAGGAACAAGATTCAACATAACTGCGTTTGATTTTGTGTGGACATTTAAGGAATTAAAAGAAGCTAAACTCCGACTACTTTTAATGCCATTGCCAGGCTTATGTTTGAGAAAAAAACTTATTTGGAATTAATGTTTGTGAGCGTGTGAACATTTATGCAAAAAGCCACATCACAAACCAAGGTCTGCCTCAGACTCTTTCACTAAGATATGGAATCATTACACCCCAAATATTGGTATAAATAAAAGCTGGTGTTTTTACTTAATGGGAGGAAAAAAACAAGATCTAAAATCAACAGTTCATTTTAAAGTACTGGCAAGTTTTGCAATTAAGCACATTACCAGCACCAACAGACATATCGTACATATGAAAACATTAAACTAGTTTACTGTAGCTCCTGCTTCATGGTATGCTTTTTTTATAATATAAAAGTGTGAATTGGACTATATGATGTAGAAATAATGTGTATTGTTGAAACATCGTGTGTGACGTGTTGACAATGTATAAAAGTCAGATTCTTTATTTTTTTTACACTCCTATACACACCATATACCAATTACAAGCAGTACATCCATACATTAACAAAACCATTTGTGTTTATATTTAAACACTGTTAACTTGCACAACACAGCATTTGGGTTTGTCTCAGCTTTTTGCTTGTGTTTGACTATGACCACTTACACTTACCAAGAATGTCAAATGAAACCCTTTGCTGTAGTTTTTCTGAATCCCATATGAGTCTGTGTCAGAGGCTCTGGCTTTTAGACTTGTCAGCTGTGTGTGTTTGTGTGACCTTTTGTATGTGCGTGCGTGTGCAAGAATTGCTCTGTTCGTTGTATTTGGTTATGTACAGACAGTTCATTCATGACTGCTGACCCCACCCTGTGCCCCCACCCCCATCCAGCTGTCCCACATTACCCTCCAGCCAACCACACTTACCTGGAGGTGGTCATCTACTGCGTGGGCTTCTTTTTCATCGCTGTCATGATTGCTACTGCAGTCATCATCAAGATTCGCACCTCCTCAAAGAAGAGCGATTTCAACAGTCAGCTGGCCGTCCACAAGCTGGCCAAAAGCATTCCCCTGCGCAGACAGGTAACAGAAAGTAGATAGGGGGTTTGGAATATTTACACATTTTCATCTTGTCTTTCTGCCATTAGCTCAGATGTTTATTTAAACCTTTACAATTCATTTGACTTATTTGACTCATCTGTATATTTTCCCAGCATTTTATCTTGATGCTGTCATAAATGTAAAAACAAACATTTATAGCGCTTTCAGGGTCTTTGTAGATTCTTGAGGTCTTGTCCATCCGGTAAGTATACAAGGAGCACTTAGACTCCAGAGACATGGTATATTTAGTGGTTTGGTGGTTGTAAAGTGGTTCTATATGGGAATTCTGGCATCCGTGCTGCAGTGTTCATTTTCTGCTGGCCTCTGTAGAGTAAATAAGCATCTGCTACTGGTGTCTGTTCCACTATGAGGGGAGTAATTTCAGCCTTCGTTACCTCAGGTGTCTGTAGACTCGAGCTCCTCTATCCACTCTGGAGTGATGCTGGTTCGTCCCTCCAGACTGTCCTCCAGCGGCTCTCCGATGCTGTCAGGTGTGTCCGAGTATGAACTTCCCCAGGATCCCCGTTGGGAGCTTCCCCGGGACAGGTATGTCCTGAATCAAACATTCTGACAGGATAACTACTATCTAGACTCTAAAACTCTAAAACTTAATACTTAATAAAAATCAAATTGTAAGCTCAGTTTTATTAATTACTACGTTTGTCTGTCTGTATCATTAATATATTTTGTGTGTTTAGTTCTATTACCCTTAATTATGATCCTATGTCTTTTCCTGCTTTGCAGACTTGTCCTTGGGAAGCCGCTGGGTGAAGGTTGCTTTGGTCAGGTAGTGATGGGAGAGGCACTGGGTCTTGACAAAGAGAAGCCAAACCGTGTGACCAAGGTTGCAGTCAAAATGTTGAAATGTAAGTTAGCTGTTCCTTCTCACTCATATGGGGTACACAGTAGGTTTGGATTGATGGGTACTGAAAGTAATGATCTCAGCTGGAATATGTGGTGGATTTGCCAAGAAAAGCTTTTCACACTACAGTATAGTAATAGATTTAACAGAAGCCTGAAGTCCAGGCTCCAGGGATGAGAAAAACGTCCAACACCAAAGCTGTGATGAACAAATACTAAGAGACATCTGCCATTGGATAATAGCCACTGTGTAAATGGTAGAGCAGAGTAAAAATTTATGAGAACACTTGACATCCCATATAAAACAGTGTTCATTAAACTGCACAAAGGAGTGAGGATGTAGGGAAAGTAGCATTTATTGTCTCATACTTTAAGTGCCTTTCCCCAGGGAGCATTCTCCAAGGAAAATGCCGGCTCAACTCTGCAATAGCTGCGATGTTGTTGTATATACTTTGCAAGGTGATTATTGTGAGGCCTTTCTGGGCCTTTTCATCAACACAACACTGACCAATTATCCTAATATGATTTATTTTTCCCTCCAGCTGACGCCACAGAGAAAGACCTGTCAGATCTGATTTCAGAGATGGAGATGATGAAGATCATCGGGAGGCACAAGAACATCATTAATCTGCTGGGAGCCTGTACACAGGACGGTAAGGCTAGACAGACAGGGGCCTGTTACTGCCCTGCCCTGGCCTGCTCAGGCCAACATACACACTCTTGTCCCACAGACAACAGTGTTGCTGTGAAACTTACTTTGTAGGATGTGTAGAACAGCATGAATAAATGATTCTGACACCAGCTTCCGAGCTCGCGATTTGAATCGACCACAGCTGTTGCTATTTCTCTCCATTCATCACAGACAAAAAAAAAAACTAAAGGAATACTAACCTCTAATGACCCCATGGTGCACAGCGCTGCGATGCCATCACGCTGAAACACAAATCTCTTTGTTCGCTCCACTTTATTTACCAACTGCTATAACTCTTATAAGTTTCTCGAGTTAACATTTATCTACTGATCTCAAAGTGCCCATTACCCTTTTCTTAGTGCTGCCGTCATTACTGTTCTATGAAATAATTCATGGCATTATTTTATGGTGATCAAATTATTTATTTTTTCCCAGGTCCTCTGTATGTGATAGTAGAGTATGCCTCCAAGGGCAACTTGCGGGAGTATTTGCGAGCTCGGCGCCCACCCGGCATGGAGTACTGCTACAACCCAGACCAGGTTCCTGTTGAGAACATGTCCATCAAGGACCTGGTGTCCTGTGCTTACCAAGTGGCCCGAGGCATGGAGTATTTGGCTTCCAAAAAGGTAACCATAAAGTTGTCAGCCTTCCATATTAAATACAATGCTGGGGTTTGATAAATGCATGTGACTTTAGAGACGCAGATTCCCACGATGTTAGTTCAGTTTTAGTAATATCTGTTTTTATTTGTCCAGTGCATCCACAGAGATCTTGCTGCTCGCAATGTTTTGGTAACAGAGGACAACGTGATGAAAATAGCTGACTTTGGGCTTGCAAGAGATATCCACCATATTGATTACTACAAGAAGACCACCAACGTGAGTGCTCGTATTATTTATTTAATGTTATTCACAAATGTGAAAACATACTCTAGATAGCCATACTATGCATATCTTTCCCACAGGGTCGTTTGCCAGTCAAGTGGATGGCTCCTGAGGCTCTGTTTGACCGGATATACACACACCAAAGTGATGTGTGAGTATCATGTTTTGTTACTTTTCTAACTCGTGTTGGAACACGAGTAAAACATTTAGTCCTGCAGAAAGTCAGTACGCTCCTGTCTTTGTCCATCTGCAGCTGGTCATTTGGGGTGCTGCTTTGGGAGATCTTCACCCTGGGAGGCTCTCCGTATCCTGGCGTCCCAGTAGAGGAGCTGTTCAAGCTGCTGAAGGAAGGTCACCGTATGGACAAGCCCTCAACATGCACTCATGAGCTGTAAGGGAACATGACACATCTAAAGTCAAATGTTTCACTAACTGTTTTTGCAACTGACTGAACTCTTAATAGCCCTTCACCATCGTTTCCATATTTGGTAAAAGAAATATTTAGTTTAGTTAGTTTATTTATGCTGTGCAGAGCAACCCCGAAAATCTATGACACTTTACAAATTGCGTTGGAAGTAAGACAGTTTACAATGCTTTTGAATCAGGGCAAGGCTTAGTCACTGCTATGTCTCATGCTTGGTCTAAACAGTTGGCATTAATATTTCCATTACCGTGTTGTTGTATATCAGGAAAATTCCAGGTGCTTAGCAACGTAATAATGATCCCTGCCATTGTTTGTGCAACATCCAATAAAATGAATTGCTCAGAGGATGAGTGAGCTCCGATTGGCGCACATTGTTCATTTGTTTTTGTCACTTTCCAGCTACACAGGTTTTTGACCACTCCTTGGAATTTGTAGGTTTAGTGGTTTTTTTTTTTTTAAATATGTATATTTTTATGTAATCTTGACTGCTCACTGTTGAATCTCCACAGATATATGATGATGAGGGACTGCTGGCATGCTGTGCCCTCTCAGAGACCCACTTTCAAACAGCTGGTAGAGGACCTGGATCGATGCTTGGCCATGACATCCAACCAGGTGAGCCCTCTTCTCCTTGTCATATGAGAAACATTCAGCAGTGTCTGTTTTGAAAGCTAAATGTTTTTTTATTTATTTATTTTCCTCTTTGTACCTACAGGAGTATTTGGAGCTCTCAGTGCCTTTGGACCAATATTCCCCCAACTACCCTGACACTCGCAGCTCCACCTGCTCTTCCGGTGAGGACTCTGTCTTCTCCCACGACGCTGGGGCTGAGGAGCCCTGCCTACCAAAGTTCCCTCCCCACTCTAATGGGGCAGCCATAAAGAAACGCTGATACCTCATCTCCATTCAGACAAACATTGACATTTGCTCCACTCCCTGCCTCATGGGGTTGGACTCTTCCCCACATTCCCAGAGATGAAGCTAAAAAAAAACACTGTTGCTCTGTGAGAAAGAAGCTTGGAGACACCTTGTAGAACTTGTTGGATCACATGGACTGAAGAGTGCAACCATTATCCCGGTTCTTGGTGGTGACTATTTTTATGGGGCACTTTGTATTAACAGGAGTGACAGTTTGTCACAGTGTTGGAAAAGACTGGATTCTTCTCTTCACTTCGGGCATTTTGCGGCACAGGAGAATGGAAAAGACTGACTGTGATTGTGTCAGGTTTTCCTTTGTTCCCTTGTCCCCTCTGCAGTCACTTAATCAATAGTGAAGGACAACATTCTGCTTTTCAGACCAAATCCAGAGAGAACACTACCAAGGGACATGCAGCACCGTGGTCCACTGCATTATTCATTATTTTCTTGTAAATACAGTTAGAAAATTATAAATATGAATATATATTTACACAGTACTCTTATTTTTCTTACCATAAGTGATTTATTTTCTCTTGGACATGCTTTTGTTTGATCCATTTTTGAATATAGTGGCTTGTTACATGAGAATATCATAAAATTGTTGCAGATTACATGGCCAGTTTGTTTTCACCTTTGATTTCCCCTAAATTTATTGCATAATCATCAGTGGAAAAAAACATATTGGTCATTCTGTGTAACCCATCGTTTGGAGTTTCTGTTCACCACAACAACTAGAATTATGAAATTTGTTGTTGTGTGTTCGGCTGAGAATGTCAGGTGTGTGTGTGTGTGTGTGTGTGTGTGTGTGTGCGCGTGTGTGTGCGTGCATGTGTGTGTGTCTTTATCTCGCCTTATTCAAGATCCTTCATGAACCTCAAGGTCATAACTTCAAATATTGCTGGTTGTACGCCAAACTTATTAGAACCCAGAGTCATTTGCTTCAGCCAACATCATGCACTTCCACTGTGCATGCCTTTCATGTGGTGAACGTATCTTCTACTGTAAATGCTTTGACAGGAGTTACATTTGCTGCCATATAACTTCTGACAAAGAATTGCAGCACACGTATGTCATTGTAAAAAGGATAACATTAAATAAAATTCTATTGGAAATTGAACCACTTTCAGATTTTGAACTCGACTCCATAAATGGGTCTATAAATATGAAGACGTCAGTGATGTAAATCATGTTTACAACAATGGCCACTTCCATCTCTCACCCTTTTAACATAGTTTGCTGGGGGCTGGTTAGATATGATAATGAGCTGCTGACATCAGAAGAAATGTTGGCCAGCGCAGAGAGGTGCAGCCGGCAGTAAACATGTAATTTATGGTAGTGAGAATGGCTTGGCAAGTGCTGGTGCTGCTCTTCCATCCATCAGCCACACCAACCTTGATGCCGGTGTCTGGCTCTGGCTCCCTGCCACTGACTGATGCATCACCTGGATTGCAGTCTCCATGCAACAGGGTAAAATCAGCAGCACAGCACGACTGGCTCTTGACCCTTTTTAAAACCCAGCTCTTACAGCTCAGGTCAACGTAGTTGGCCTTCTGTACATACTGTATTACAACAGGAGGGATGAGCAGTTTATTTGTCAATGGAGAACAGATCCTTGACACTTGTATTGCATCAGTTATTGAATTCAAGCTGCTGGTATTTGTAAATTAACACCAGATTTTTCTTTATGTTTAACAACATATGGCCGCATTGTTTCTGAGAGAAATATTATCCACTCCTGGGAACAGAATTAATAAAAAAAGTAACCTGTGTGTTGTACGTGAGGTGACTGTATCTAAATGGTTTCTAATCACTGAAAGGAAAGAAGGCATTTCTGGACTTGTCCAGTCCAGTTGCCATGACTCAACTTTCAGACAACTTCACCTGGATGACTGAGAATCTTCAGACATTTCTATATTCTGTTTTTATCTTCCCTGAGAAATTACAATCTGATGACTGACTGAGGAATTATCCAGCTTAACTAGTATCTTAAAGCATTAGTAACATTCTTGCCAGCTTAATATATATACATATATATATTATATTACTGTGCATTTAAACCAGCTGTTTATTTTAGCAGTTTACTTTCACTACTCTTATTATTTTAATATGAATTTGGATGGATTTTGGTATTTAATGCATACTTTGTGTCATCTTTGGCAAAATAATATTCAATATTGCAGTGAACTGCATATAATTATATGTATTGGCTGCTATCTGCAAGGATAAATGCATTATCACATCTTGAAGATATAAAAATATATACTAAATGGATACAAAAAATTAGCATATTATCTGCAAACTGTATAACGTTTGTGAAATTCAGTAATATCAGCAAGATCATGACCATGCGTGTTTCTTTGGTGGCTTGTTAGATGAATTTTTTTGTGTTTGTGTTTTGTTCTGTTTACACTGGTCTGATTTATTTCAGTTTAAGATTATCATCTCCAGGTCGAGAGAAACGCCTGAGCCACGTCTATTAATCTTCACAATGTGTGGTGGCAGCAAGGACGGATGACCTGCCCTTCAACTTTCTGACACCGTGTGTAGGAGACATGTTGTCAATCAGAGATCGTTTCTCAGCTTCACGCAGTAAGGAGAGGGGATCCTCGGAGAGTGATGTTGGTGTTAATGTGTGCGTTTGTGTCTTTGGCTTATTTGAACCTCATGGAAACAGTAAGTGGTGACATCAGCCTGCTGCACCTCCATCTTCTCACAAATGAACTGATTGTTTATGGGTAAGAGGGAGGAGACGTTAGTGGAGGGGAGCTGTCAATGCACATGAAGACACAAAGTATGAAGGGTTACAGCAGTACAAGACTAGAACTTGTGAATATCATTTTGGCTGGCGTCCACGTGCAAGGTGAAGGAGACATGTCTCTTGTCCTGGCATTCTTCCCTGTGCTGAGTGCATAAAAAAAGAGACCTCAGACAGTTCAGACATTAACTGTGTGGGTAACCGCAGAAGACAGGCTTAGCTCCGGTGCACCATGCATTGTTTATTTCAAAACAGATGAGGAATTTTAATTTTCTGTTGTTTGCTCACTATGACAGATTCCACACCCTCATTAACAATAGTTAAAATGATGACCAGATGTTATGTGACTACATGTGGCCACTGTGGTTTTGGGTGTAGTTCACTCTTGAGAACATATTTTTATCAGAACAAAATATGTAATTCTCTCATCGATGTAAATAAATTGTCACCGGATGTCAAAGTGTCGGCACTGAACCCTCCGTTAGCTTGCTGAAGTAGATATGACAGAAGGAAGTCAATGTCCTCGTCTCAGCTTTGCTCTTTTGGTTATTGATGTTTCTAGCTCCACAGAGGGGTCCACAGAAGGGTCCACAGAGGGCTTGGGGATCTGTCTATATGACAGCTCCCCAGTGCTCTGGTTGCTCTGTGGGAGAGACATGACAGAAGGGGTGAGCCTGGGGCATGGCCTGTCACTCACTGCATGTCTCACTATTGTCTTTGAGTCACTGCCCCTTTCCTTCTTTTATCCACATCACAAAACCCATAAGCAACTATGGTATTCACTACATGTTCAGCATTATGTTTTGCTCTTCCATAAATGGATAACACTTTAAATTACAACATGTGAATTCCTAGTGTTTAAATAGTGTAATACTTTAGTAATGAGTGTAAAAAACTATCATAAACTATAATAAGGACAAAGCACTGAATAGCCACATTAGCCATGAATACCTGCAGTGGCAGTATGCAAAACAGAGTTGTTCATTCATGTTTCAGGGTAATTATAGTGTAGGGATATGGGTAAATCAAACAGTGAACAGTTTTTCAAAATAGCTGTAAGGTATCTAGGCTGTAACGCTTTGTTAACATCGTCATACTAACACGCTCAAAATGCAGGTATAATGTTATATGTATACACCATAAACACAGTACAACTGAAGCTGATTAAAATGCCATTTGGTCATCAAAAACTCTTGTCAAAACGAGCATCAAAAGCATCAGAGTTCATCATTGTGGAATCACAAAATGTTCTACAAAATGTAATAGCAATCCAACAAGTAGTTGCTGAGGTTCTTCTGTTTGGACCAAGCTAATGGGCCGACCACAAGACCAACACTGCCATCTCTAAAGCCAGTCCCACACAATGTTAGTTTATTATTCACAGAGCCAGTTATTTCTACACCCACCCCCCTCAATGTGTCACCCCCTTATGCTCTGTACTTCTATGATAAGCCTATTTCATTGGTTCCCCATAAGCAAAAAATATCTACAGCATAGTTTGTCAAATGCCTGCAGAAGTGTAACAGACACCGTTTGGAAATGATACATTCTGAGGCAAATATTTATATTCTTCCTTATAGCACAAAATATATATTTGGCATGTCTCAGAGTATTTATGGTGTCTAGAGGCATGGGTGTGGTCAGGTAAATGAGATGGGTGAGGATGTTTGTTTGGTGTTGAACTAGCAGTGCAGTGGAGAGGGGGCAGTGGTAGTGGTGTCTGCCTGACAAGGTGTGTGTTGGCGTCCATACAAAAACTGACGCCTACAGGCACTGCCCTGTCTTTCCCACCAGATCGACTTTCTTCAGCGCAGGAATGAGACACAGACACCTCCTCCAGGCTGAGACATATAATCTGGGCCTGTCAGGGCCTTTATCAAACAGGATCAACTGGTGCGCTGAGCCTTTCTCCATAGTCTCCGCAGGCAGCAGAATACCTGTGCATGCATTCCTTCGAAACATCCCTGTCCCAGGAGGCATATCACCTGTCTTTTATGGCAGCTTGGTGCAAGGGTGGGGGAAGAAGGTCTAGGGTACAGTTGCTTCCCTGCATTGTCCTGAATGAAAGCTAAGATAGCAGCATGGCTTTTGGTTTGGAGGAATTTTCCTGATCCCCTGAGTTTTAAAATGTCATAATGCTGATCATCAGAAAATCCCTGTCTTAGGAAAAAAAAAACACTTATTTTGGCTGATTTGTTCAGGGGACCCTTCGTAGCCTCTGTAGGATACTGCAGCCCACCTTAGAGAGTCCTCTGTGGCTTTGTTGTTTCAGCTTGGAGGCCTGTTTCTGTTAGAGACCAGATAAGAGAGGGCATGAATCAAAGCAGCAGCGTCATTGCACACAGGACTCTAATCATATCACTTGCCTCTGAGCCATATGTCTTTGTACTCTCTTTAATTGAATTGAGCCTGGGATGAGATTGGCTCACATACCTTCCAGTGACTGTGCCGCACTTACAGGGCGAAGCAGGGAATAAGGGCAATTTGGGATGGTTGTTTTCTTGGCACAATATAAAATCCAAAAGGTATCCTACACTTCAGCACAGCAGTTTCATTTAACAGGCTTTATTGCTGCTAGATAGACTTGTCTGTAGGGCTCGACATTTATTGTCAAATATTAAATAAATGTGAATTTTATTGACATGTTTGCAGCCCCATGATTCCCCAAGACAGACTCATTGAACATGACAGACCTGTGCTCAACATGATTCGATGTGACAAACACCTTATTCAATTTCTCGGCCATATGTGAGTGTTCCTCCTGTGTCTCCTGACTCACCAGGGAGGACATCTGATGTCAACGTGTCCTCATACTTGGGCAGCTGAATTACTGGCATCTACAGTATGAGCCACTGGACTCGTGAAGAGGCTTAAGATAATGATTTAGTGTCTCATAATCACCTGTTTATTTGTTTCCATGTCCATCTCTGTCAGTTAGTTAGCATATAGAATTGCAGAGCAATTGCAGACATATTGTTTTCATGTCTCCAACAGTACAGTAGCTACAGTATAGAAACATCACAACGTGTGCGTACATGTCTGATGAAATCTCTGCACCTCAGTGAGTCCTGTATAAAGCTCGTAGCCTCAGGCTGGGATTTTCCCTGAAAGAACTGAGGTGAAACATATTTCATCTTTCTTCTTATTTAGTTTTTTTTTCTTGCTTCCTGTACAGCTAGAAGGCCACACTGTGAAAACTAAACAGAAATGGAAACAGACTGAGAGGTCTTTCCAGGCTCCTTGGCCCATAATCAGAGTAGGATGTGGGTTTGAAACCGAAGTGAACAAAGTCAGTGGCTGTGACATAGATGTAAACTTGTCCAAACAGAATTGAGGCAATGCTGGCGGATGAAGAGAGGAAGTGCTCTCATTTTAGAATACATATGCGCCAAACAGGAGAGGATATAATGAGACCTTGAGAGGCTGGCAAAGGATACAGGAGCAATTTGTGACGTTTGCTGACTTTTTTTTTTTTTTTTTTTTTGCCAAACTCAGCTTGGCCAAGTGCATTAGAAGGATTCTAATGTTCAGCTCTCAGAGTGAGTGGTAACTTGGCTAAACATTTATTAAAACTGATATAAAAATCAGGGGACACAGCTGTTACTGCTGTGCAGTACTTGACGGAGAGATGTGCTGTAACTGTACTGACTGTGTGCTCAAAGTTTCTCCACAGTGCTGTGGTAGGTTGCGACCTGGTCTTTTAAAAGTGGCAAGGCCTTTGGCTATGGCTGACAAATGCATTAGTGCAATTCATATTTTATCAAATATATAAATGTACACTTTAAAGAAAACACGAGATCAAGTGAATTAACAACGAGTAAATAAACGACAGCAACATTTAACAAAATAAGAACAATAACAAACTTTGTTTCAACACATTTTATGAATCCAGTAATTAAAGTTCAACCATTTGTGGTAGAAATGTAACCTCCATGTTCTGATACACTTCAAATATATGAAGAATGTTTTTGCCGTACAAACAGCAAACAGGTCCAGACCTGTTGGGTTTCCTGCCGCAAGTTTCTTTAACTGCATACTCCTATTTTTTTCACATAGTAATACCTGTTTTGTCCATGATTGCATGCAGTTATTAAACTAGATGCTTTGAAGTAATGGAATTTTTTTGTG
>JAUBNQ010000028.1:6001515-6021052 GCA_032353495.1 Ctenopoma kingsleyae
TTGAGATGATCACATTTAAAAACATAGTCACAGCACTTTACACCACAGGTATGTTTGCACGCAGCTGATATTGTAGTACACGCAGACATCTTTTGTTTTGCAGTGACAATGGAGGGACTTCAACTACTAGAAATGAATGGTTATTGAAAACAGTGGTGACATAGCAGTAATGAGTGAAGTGGTTCTGTATCAGTGTCATTGCCAATGACTGACTCCCTTCAGTTCTGCTGTGCCAGACAAAGGCCTATTTATCTCCTCAGATGCAATCATGAGTATGTGTGTGTGTGTGTTCATGTGTGTAGTTATGTGCAGTTCTATATGTGTTTGTGTAAATTTCAGATCAGAACTTTAACCATATAGTTTTCTGTATATACTGTGAATGCTGTATGAGATGTGGACTACAAATGTACTTTATTATTATTTACATCTTTGGAAAATGATAATCCGTTGCCTAGATGTTCCCTTCTAGCTTTATTCTGACATGTGATACATTATCTATTGGATTTAAAACACTGTTCATTCCTTTCTACAGGCTACTGAACTCCAACACACTCACCGCAATTGCTGATGATGCCTTTGCTGGCCTGTCTCACCTTCAGTACCTGTAAGTGTCTCACAATAACTCGCTGTGTTGCTGTGCACCTGATTTTTTCATACATTATTACATTACATTATACTGTACATGAGTATACATTACAGAGTCAGTTGATTGATTTGACTCTTCTCTGCATGTGCTACTCTTACATTATGTTGTAGTATTTTACCATTATGCTGTGAGTGTGTCTAACAGGGCCACACGAAAGCACCATTTTTCAGCTATTATCAGCTCTGTGTTTTATTGTTTTGTGTCATGATTAGGTACTGTAGGTATAACTCGAGGCAGGTTTATATCTCTGTGAATAAAAGTAATCTGACTCAAAGCAGCACCATAAGATTTCAGGACTGGTGCCTGCAGCATATGAAAGAATGCCAAAAGTAGAACTGAAAATAAATCCTCCTACGACAGCAAGCACACTGCCTCTGTAGTGTGATTAAGCTGAATATGCTATTCTATGAATTGATGGGCAAGAAAACACTTAGCTGATGGCTTTAATTGTTGAGCTTTCAGTGGTGGCCATGCCTCAGGCAGTGTGCTGTGTGTGGCTCTGGCTGCCGTCCAGCCATTAGGTCTCTCTGCATCACAGCTACTACCGTCACCACCTCCTATGAATGTTAATAAAGTCATATTTCCATACCCAGCCACCTCCAGAGAATCTCCACATGCTGCATATGTCCTCGACTATCAACAGACAAAACACAGACAGTCAGGCTGCACTCATTGTGTCCTTTCTATCTTATTAATCACAGCCAAGATATGAGCTTTTATCATTAAGCATCATTTAAATGCTGACTGTATTAGTCTCCATCAAATGAAAATTAAAAATCTAATATGTATTTGTATTGTTACCATGGATGCTCAGTTGAAGACAAAGAGATACAAAACAGCAACAAGAGACAGGCAAAATGACCAAATGAGACATGTGATTACTACAAAAAAAGATGAAAATTGACCAAAAAAACAATAAATTACAAGGACAAAAGACAAAAAAACAGCAAAAGATTACAAAAATGACCACAAGGGAAAGACAAATGTACAAAAAATGACAATAAAAATGTACATAACAACCACAAAGAGACACAAAACAGCTGGAAAGAAACAAATAATGACCATGAAGAGGTTATAGTTGTTTTTGGTCTCTTTTAGTCTGGGGGCTTTTTACCTGTCTCCTCACGTGCCCATGTTCCCATAACCTATGCATGATTGTCACATCTTCATTAGCTGTCAACACAGATTTCCTAAAAATAGACATCATAACCTTTTGATAAATAAATCCATAAATCATAAATCAAATCATAAATCCACCAGATGCAGACTCTGCTATTACTAAAAACTGCTGTTTACGTGTATCCTGCACAAACAATGATGACATTTAATAATACTCAGTTTATCATCACTGTGTGTCCTATGACTGGTTTGTTCTCTTCTCAGGTTCATTGAGAATAATGACATCCAGACTCTTTCAAAGTATACCTTCAGAGGACTCAAATCCCTGACTCATCTGTAAGTATTCTGTAGAGCTACAACAATGGAGATGGCTCCTTTAGCAATTAAACCGTACAAGCTAGATGTAATGTTAACTATTTTTATAGTTAGGATTTTTTTTTTCAGATCTCTATCGAACAATAACCTGCAGCAGCTGCCAAGAGATCTCTTCAAACATCTGGACATCCTCACAGATTTGTAAGTGCGCCTTTGCTGAGATCAAAACAGTGTCTTGACAGCCAGAGAGCTCTGACCCAACAATCTGACACTACAAAACACTGGTTTTCTAGGGTTTCCTGAGGGTTTAGAGGTTTACCATACTCGTCTGCAAAACGGTTTGGCTCAAGTGTGTGGATCGGAATTCAAACCACACACTTCTCTTTTCTGTTTTTTTCCCTCTCCACATACTGAGAAGAAGGTTTAGTAGATTTGTTTGAGCATTTATTTTCTGTATTTCTTACCTGCCACTCAGAGACCTGCGTGGGAACTCTTTCCGCTGTGACTGTAAAATCAAATGGCTGGTGGACTGGATGGAGAAGACTAACACTTCTGTTCCCACCATCTACTGTGCCAGCCCCTTTGAATTCCAGGGACGCAGAATCCACGATCTTGCACCACGAGACTTCAACTGCATTAGCGCAGGTTTCACCTTAAGCCTCGTCCATTTTGAGCAATTTGCAAAACTCAATATCATGGCATAATTTTTTGTTTTCTAAAAACGGTCATTCTGTTTGCCTTCTTGTAGATTTTGCTGTTTATGAAACCTTCCCTTTCCACTCTGTGTCAGTGGAGTCCTATGAATTCAGCGGAGATCAGTTTGTCGCCTTTGCTCAGCCTGATTCAGGGTTCTGCACCGTGTATGTATGGGACCATGTGGAGATGGTCTTCAGGAGGTTTCACAACATTACTTGTAAGATGCAGTCTGAAAAAACATAAAGATTCAACAATGCTATGATAATATCCTTATGTTGCCTTTACTTCTGTGTATGTTTCCTGCAGCTCGTTCTGCTGTGTATTGCAAACCAGTGGTGATAAACAACACACTTTACATGGTTGTGGCTCAACTTTTTGGTGGATCTCATATTTACAAGTGAGATTTATAACTTGATCTTGCATGCAGCTAGTGTGAATTTGCCTCAGCACAAAGACTCAAATCAGGGGAAATCAACTAGCCTGGTTCTGTCGAAGGCAAACAAAATTCACATATTACATATTTTATTTTCCACACATATGCTAAAGTGTCAGGGCAATATGTTCTGGACTATTTCTTAACCTGAGACTTTTACACCTTTGAACAGAAGCAGGCTGTTGCCTCCCATTTTTTGTCTTTAAACTACACTTGGTGGCTGCTGCTACTAGTTTTACATTTATTATACAGACATGAATGAAATGTTTTCCTCATTTAAAGCAAATAATCCTGTATTGTTTGTTTTTCTAAACAAAAAAAAAAAGCTTATACTATGACGAACTTCTTATTATAACAGATGGGAAGAAGACCCACAACGCTTTGTAAAGATCCAAGACATAGACACAACTCGAGTGAGGAAGCCCAACTTTGTGGAGACCTTCCAACTGGATGGAGAGTGGTACTTCATAGTGGCAGATAGCTCCAAGGCTGGCTCCACCAGCATTTATCGTTGGAACAGCAATGGCTTTTACTCCCACCAGTCTCTCCATCCTTGGCATCGGGACACCCACGTGGAGTTCCTTGATGTTGTGGGAAAGCCTCACCTAATCCTCTCCAGTGCCTCTCAACCACCGGTGGTTTACCAGTGGAACCGAAGCCAGAAGCAGTTTACTTTCTACTCCCAAATCACAGAGCTGGCTGATGTGCAGATGGTAAAGCACATTTGGGTGAGGAAAGTTCTTTATCTTTGCCTCACACGTTTCATTGGTGACTCCAAGATTCTCCGCTGGGAAGGGCAGCGTTTTGTCGAGATCCAGACTCTTCCCTCCAGGGGTTCAATGGCGGTGTATCCTTTCACAGTGGGCCTCCGCCAGTACCTCATTCTCGGAAGTGATTTCTCCTTCTCCAGGGTGTACCTGTGGGATGATCTCACTCAGCGCTTTCAGCCCTTCCAGGAGCTCAACATGAGAGCCCCGAGAGCGTTCAGTTTGGTATCTGTGGACAACAAGGACATTCTGCTGGCTGCCAGCTTCAAAGGCAACACCCTGGCCTACCAGCACCTAGTGGTGGATCTCAGTGCCAAGTAGACATGTCAAAGAGAGGGGGAGGTTTCTGTGAGCATTTATCTGTGTGTGCCAAATAAATGAAAGACTGCAAAAATGTTAAGCCATGTACAGTAACTAGGCCTGCAGTTCATTCTGATGTTTTAAGCAAGGTAAATAATTAAATGATTAATCTATTTTTATGCACTAACCCTTAACATCTGAATGAAATCATGTGATAATATACAGCGTTAGTAACATGCCGAGACAAGTGTCATGTCACAGTTGCATCACTGCTTCTGTTTTGCCAAAAAATGTCTTAGCCAATTATTTTTGAAAGTATTATATTGTATATTATACTTTACTAAAAAATGATACGCATGGTCATCTACTGAATTATTCACTGAATGAAATAACAGTGTTAAAGTGAAGGTTTTTAAAGTTACACAGTGTAGTTTATCTGAATAGCATTTTGCATGACACTGTACAAAAAAATGTTATTGTGTAAATTGAGCAATACTTACCATTGCAATACTTTCAGTCTTTGATTATGTTGTGTCGGTATATAGGAGATACAGTCAAAACTGTTTTGGATGTGTCTGCAATAACACCATGGGATCAAAGCTGTCTTGATGCATAAGCAAACTACAGGACGTTCCCCAAATTAATTGATAAAGTAAACTTTTATTGCTCTGTTTATTTTCTAGTTTTTAGGGCATATTTCTATATTTAGTTTTGCTTGTTATAGTGCCAAATGCCAAATGCCACCAGGATTCAAAACAGAATTTCTGAGGAATGTATATGACAGTAATAAAAAGTTCTAATCCTGTTTTATATTTGTAATGCACAGTCACAAACTGTATTTAATTGTTTAATTGCTGTATAGATTTGCACATGGAATAAATCCTGCATAAAGTCCTGTGTCTTTTTTTTCTTCTTTTTTTCAAAAACCCAGCGCCTGCTGTCAAAAATTAGGTTACTTTGTGTTGTACTGCGGTACAAATTAGTCTTACAACGCTAGGACTAGACCAGTGTATTTACTGTTAAATCTAAATGTTGTCTGTGATGCCCTCCGAGTTGTAGACAAAAGTATCGTCATGTAAAGAACCACTGGCATAACGACAGAAATGATCGACGATCGACGCATGCTGGGAGAAAAGAGCGCATATTGTTTACATGCGCATGTAGGACGCAAACGTTATGTGCGTGAGCAGCGTTCTGGGCGCGCTTGTTTTGTGTCTCAAAATATCTGCGTAGGTGGAAACGACCAACGCCTCGCGGTGATAGACACTGAATCGTCTATCACCGCTTTCCGCACGGTCCTGAATTGTAAACGCAGGCAACCTTATGTTGTTGACAAACGAAATGCTAGCTCGGGTTAGGCAAATTTTAGTGAATCATGGTGAAATAAGAGCTTGTTTTGACAGCTGGCTGTGATATGTGAGCTACTGCCCAGAAGTTTCTCTCAGCTGACGATAACTTAGCTTTTAGGTTAGGTTTGTCGGTCAGTGGTGGTTGTTTCTGGTGAGAGTACGGGGCTGGAAGTGGATGTTGCTGGCTGACATTAACGTAGTTGTAAGCTAGCAAGCGTTAGCTGTCTCAGCTGTCTGCTTGGTAAAACTAGAAAGTTGAGGTTTAATTAAATTTAGCTTCGGGTGTTACCAATGTCTAACTCTACCGACATGACCCTGACACCCGAGTGGGAAGATGACGACCGGATGAATTTTCTGTTCTCGGACTTCAAGGAGAACCGAGATGTCAACACGTCGGACTGGGACAGTAAGATGGACTTCTGGACGGCTCTGATCATAAAGACCTGCAGGAACCGCGGTACCGTATGTGTCAGTTTGCAAGACCTCAGTCAGACCTTCAGGAAGAAAGAAAAGACACCGCTAGGCCTGAGCACTGTCATCCAGTCCATGGCCAGGTAAGTGCTACTGTGTCAGCTCAGTCACTGCTGACTGTTCCTGTGTGTCTGGTTTCATGTCCTCTACTTTAACTTGTGCCAGATGTGGGAAGATGCAGAGGGAGTCAGAGTTTGCTGCCAATGTGGACTGCGGCTGGCTGTCCTGGGGTGTCGGCCTGCTGCTGGTGAAGCCTCTGAAATGGACCTTCTCCACTCTGCTAGGAAGCAACCGGGTGCCTTTGGAGGAGTCTTTTGTTGTTATTGAACTAGTAAAGGTTTGTCAAAGTCAGTGATTTACCACAGTACAAAATTGTTACTCTAAATACCGTGATTTTTGCTGTTTAGATTTACTGTCATTGGTTCTACTCAAAACATTGGTTTTATGTCAAATTGTTTAATTTTCCCTGTCTGTCATTTTTTAAGTAGAACATTATGTTTATGATGGCAGGTGTGCTTTCATTGGAGATCATAGTCTAGTAATCTACTAGTCGAGTAGTCTAGTTGCTCTTGTGGACTTTGTGCTCGCTAACAGCAGAGGATGTATTTTTTAAGAAGACTTAGACTGAGAGACTCTTTAAAACTGAACAATGAAGCAGCATCGTCAGTCTCTTATCTACACTGTAGGGTCTATGTATGGGACATCTCTGCTCAGAGTGGTGTATGAGAGGTGCATGTGAATTTCTAAATGATTGATCTCACGTCCTTCACTCTGTACATGAGCTCCTCCTCATACGGCTGATCATTTAGATTTCCATGTTGTAGACTGAACTGCATTGTAAAGTGATGTGTGATTTCATTTGTATCCCTTTGTATACAGAGATTTGTTGGAGAAGGTTGTAATGGTAATGATAATATGACAGGGGTTAGCACTGGGAGTGTTTTAATTGCTGTTTAAATGTCCACTATTCTAGTGCAATGTGCAGCTGAGTAGGATTTTTTAGTGGTGTTTTCTTTTGTTTCTATTTTCCTGTTTTAACTAATTCTATTTTATGTATGTGTCTGTGCTTGTATGTAATTTAGTGACAAATGACTATATGGATGCTTTTAAGCTCAGTTACTGTGATACAGCAATGTTGAACCCAAGACAAATGTCCCTTAGGCTACAATAAAGTCTTCTTGTTTTTTCTAGGAGAAAGCAGCAGAATTACTCAGGGTCTACCGGAGCAGCGAATTTGCAAGCCGCACCGTTCTGTCTTTTCAAGAACTCTGTACCCTCTCCTCTGATGTTTGTGCTGATGAGAGCACCCTGTGCATGGCTCTCCTGCAGCTGCAGAGGGACAAACAAGTGTTAGTTTCATTGCACGAAGGCGAGAAGGTAAATCATAAGCTGCCCTTAATTCTGCAAACTGTTCCCTCAGAACCTGAGGGAAAGGTGACTTGTTCAAGTACAACTGTCTTGTGTTGTCTTTACAGATAGTTAAGTTTTGTCAGCCTGGGCAGGACCTTGTCTCTCCTGTCAATGAGGTAGACATAGGCATCTACCATCTGCAGCGCAGTGAGAAGCTGCTGGGAGAGCGGGTGGAGAAACTGGGCCTGGAAGCTGATAAGTACGTCAGATCAAATATGAACTTGAAGTTGTTTAGTATTGATTGATAATAATTTGGGAAGGATTTGTAATCAACACAGTCCATATAACCGAAATACATGTTGTTTTGCTTGTAAAAGGTCTTTTTTTTTTAGAGAATAACATTTGGGGTATGTGATGTAGTCTGAGATAACACTGTTCAGTCGCCAGTGCTAAAGTTGCTTTATATTGTCTTTGTGCAGGTGCAAAGAGGAAGCAAAAATCCTGCTGCGGGAAGGAAAGAAATCACAGGTTACTACTAATGTTTCATTGTAAAGACCCGTTTTATTACTTGATCTTACATAATCATACAGCACATGATTTTGTCTGTCCTAAAGGCACTGAGGTGTTTGAGAGGCCGCAAGAGGGTAGAAAAGAGAGCAGACAACTTGTTTGCCAAACTCGAGTCCATCAGAGCAATCCTGGACAGAATAGCCCAGTCACAGACAGATAAGATGGTAAGATAAAGAATAAACCTCTCCTCTCTGTCAGCAGTACTTCTGTGGAGTTGTCTGTAGCAAACTGTGATGTCTGCTGAACATGTCTGCAGGTTATGCAAGCGTATCAGGCCGGCGTGTCTGCCCTGAGACTGTCTCTAAAGGATGTGACTGTGGAACGTGCTGAGAGCCTTGTGGATCAAATCCAAGAGGTAGAACCTTAATTTTAAGAGAATGAATTATGTTTTTTATTATCATGATTTATTCTTTAGCAAGCATCTTAATGTACCTTTTTGTCATTGAACCAGCTATGTGATGCTCAGGATGAGGTGAACCAAACTATATCTAGTGGTGTGACCGGTGCAGGTATGTCGTTCTATCAGTGTTACAGCTTTAATATGTTGTAGACTGCGTGAGTATCATTCACAGCTATGTTATGTTGTTTTTATGTAGATGAAGACATGGATGAGTTGGAGGAAGAACTGAAATCTTTGTTGGACGAGTCAAAGCCGGTTTCAATCTCAGGTTTACCTCAAGTTCCAGCAAACAGTCTGCGACCCTCCGGGGAGCCGAGCCTGCCCACTGCACCTCGCAGCAACTTCCATTTGACCACTGAGCAGCTGGAGGAGGAATTCCATCACTTAACCCTTACAAGTTCAGGTTTGCACTTTGACATCTCTCTGTTATTTTTCCTCTGTTGGACTCTAAGATGTTCTAAACTAACACATGCTCACCTCTCTGTCCAGGCCTTCAACAGAAAAAAGTGACGTCGCCAGCCAAGGGATTAGAGCCTGCGCAGTGATGACGTGGCAAGTTTGAAGTTCTGCATCAACATATCAACACTAAGTGAACCTCTTAAAATGTTCTAGCCAGAGTTCATGGAAGTAAAAAAACAAACCTAAATATTAAATCAGCAATTGCAAAATAATAATTGGACACCTCCAATTATTATTACGTTATAAAACAATTAGCTGAAAATAAGGAACTTTCTTCATGTAATGAAAATAATGCCTATACTGTGTAGTATAAAAAAACACTTTCATAGATTAGCTTATGTTTTAACTTAAATGTTTTCAGATCTGCTCTGTCACCAGTATCTGAGGAATAGGAAAGGAGTGAACATTTTAGCTGGTTTGCCATCATCAGGAATGCTGTTATTAATATTAGGATTATTTTTGACAAGATAAGGAGAATGGTTATGGTTTATTGTGTGTTTATTGATGTTTGTATGTACCCCATTGGTAGTCCTGTAAAGTGCATTAAGTGGCCTTCTGAACTGTAAATTATAAATCGTAATAAGAATATTATGCCAAATGATTTATTACAACTATATTTAGTCTCACAACAACATACCTGTGAGGACTGAGACGCTTACCTGAAGTAAGTTTACCAAAACGTTTGTCGAAATAAAATAAACTTTATTTTAATCACTTGTCTGTAGTGGTGTTTTTGTATATCATTGTTATACATATTTTTACCGAACTAAATACAGTACTTTGGCCACCAGGGGTCAGTGTTCTGGTGAGATTTGACTCAACTACATTATATAATTTTTTTGCAGTTAAATACAGGTAAAGTACTTCTAAATAATCTGTAACTGAAGGTAGAAAGACTTAGTTAATTTCTTCCTGACTTGTTTCACTCAGTCTCACTGTGGTGGCAGGACACCTAGCGGCCAACCAGTTGAACTATGAATTGTGTGAACTGTGAATTATAATTTACTTCACACATTGACTTACATGGAGGGGCCTGTAATGATGTATTCTAAAGCATTTTAACATATTTATGTTTCTCAATCTTTATTATTTATGTTTAAACCACAAAACTAATAACTGTAGTGACATTGAATCCATATTAAGTTCTTGTACAAATCTTTACCCACAATTATACTGTTGATTTCATGTGACTGGGAATTTTCAGTAGACATGTTCACTATTAAGCGATTTAGCAGCAGAGCCACTGTACTGAAGTGTGACTTTACAGTAAAAATACCATCACTATAAGTTACCAGTGTATTGTAGTAGTTGTCAATTTAGCATTTAGCATAACAAAATATTCCATCTCTTCATATGTGAACCAATACCAGACTTGTGAATATTAAAAGTTCTAAATAAATATCACTTTTAAATATGTTGCATTTTAGCATAAATGGAACAAGCCAGAGAGAGACTGAGATGTTTTACTTACACACACATAAGTCAAAGCAACTAAACTCACAGAATATCTTCCTGGTGTCGACATGCGTCCATGGTCTTCTTTGTTTTGTGATGAGTTTTTTTATTTTAGGTTTTTTAGAGCTAAACATCTGCAGATCTCTTCATTTTTAAACGCAGAAGATCTTGTGCCGACATAATTGGGCACATTTCAAACACTAACGTGGACAAGGCAAAGCCAAAGGAATCTGACTTTTTTTGGTTCTGACACTGGTCAGTAAATTCAATGTTGTTTTTATGAAGTTACTCAAAAGAAGTAAAGAGGAGGACGATGTTTAAGGAGGCAACAGTTACGTAGATCGATTGACCAGGCTGATGGTCGGACATCAACAGATCAGAAGAAACACTAGCTGGGCTGATGGAGGGACACAAGATGTTACAAAAAGGTGCAACTGACTGAGGAGAGGAGCAGGCAGCAAGGAGGTAAACAACAGGTTTAACTGGGCAGTAGAAGGCACATTTCAAACACTGACATTTTTCAGTGTATCTGTAGACAAAACAGAACCAAATGCTGGTTCTGGCAGTGGTCAGTGTAGTCCGAGCATAATATTTGACATTTGTAGGAGTGCAGAAGCAGAGCCATAGAGAGCCCATATTCTGCCTGATCTAAATCAGCAGGAGTTTCTTATTATCTCAATCAAAAGTAGTGCAGAGGAGGAAGATGTTTGAAGAGGCAACATTAGGTCTGAATAAAGTACGTCATAAAATTCAGAACAAATTAATTTGGATCTTGTTATATACTCAAATGTAATTTAAATTTATTGAAGAGAGCAGTCCCGTAATTACTTAATTTTGCTCATTTAAATGTACATGACAACCACCTAACAACACTGTAACCACCTGATAACACCCTAAAAGTAAAAGTAAACCGCAGACAATAACAACAGACTGATTTCAGTCACCCATTATAATTACAACCCTGTTAAAGCAGAGTTATGTTGTTATTGGACCACAAACGTTACTGAGGACGCTGGGAGAGATATTAGATGTCATCACTGTATTTCTCTGTGATGTTCTTTAAAGCAACCACATGTCAACCATTAAAGTCACAGCTAATTCAACTTCAGAACTCAAACCCAAAACATTACTGCAACTAATCATACATCAAGAAAACACAAAACGTGATGAGTGCCGGGGCGTGGGGGAGAAAGAGACCCGACAGCTCCTCCTTCACAGCCTTTCATAGCCTTGGCCATCAGCAAATTGGGAGGAGACACACAAATGAACAAGTAGGAGGGATGGTGCACTGACAAGAAGACGCGCCTAACACAGAACAACTGATGGTACAGACTGAAGTGGAGTTTGCATCTGATTGTTTGCATTTGTCTTGGAGCCACTTTACTGAACCAAACAGGTAGTTATGTTTAACAGTGGCATATTTGTATTTGTTAATAATCCTCATATGTAGATGAGTCTCAGGCCTTTGTGCTTTTGTATTTTGCTTTTAAGGGGGACATCAGACCCTGATGTTATATTAAAGTTCAGTTGTTTGGTATCTCTCTCAGTCCCAGATATCTTTACCATTCAATGGTCAACGCACACTGCAGCCTCTCAAGTAATCGTGGCTGTGCCTGCCTCAGGTTGTCCCAATGGTTTTACCGGTGGGACATCTTCCATATTTGGCCTTATTCGACTCAGCTGAGATAAAACTACTTCAGCTTTGAGGATCTGCTTGTGCCTGACCTCTTTGTGGGACTGAGGACCTTTTAAATTGACCTCTTTAAACCACCTCTAAACTGAACTGTAAAAACTGAACAGTGGATTCAGGCCTGGACAATAATGAGGAAAGAGTTTTAAAAAAAACCTGAAAACTCTCTAGTACACGATGCAATTCAATTATTCAATTAGTTAACAAACGTTTAACACAGATTTCTATTGCCTATTCAGATGGTGGCCCGTGGGCGTGTTGTGTTGTTGTGTTGTGTTGTGTAGCAGGCAGCAGTGCTAAGATAGAGCTAAACATGTCTTTATCTAATCACAAGCGTGTTGTAGAGGGTGAAAACAGGCGGTTTAACCCTGCCTAGACTGACAAATTTCTTTTACCGGCAAGTCCAAACACCAAACCTATGTGTTTAATGTGCCATGAGTGCGTTTCAGTACTTAAAGATTACAATGTGCGGAGGCTTCCACTTTGAGCACAAGAGTTTGTGCACAAACTTTCCCGAGAGCTCTAAGGAGAAGGCGGCTAATGTGCAGAGTTTGATTGCATCTTACAGCAGGAGCTGTACGGCCATGGTGCGGACATGCACTGAGCTACAGCTGCTTCCCTCCATGTATCTTGGATCTTGGCAAAAAGGCTGTTCACAAACTGCTAAACGGTCAAACACGGCACGCTGGCCGTCGTAGATGATGTGATAAATGACAACAAAATTCTAACGTGTGGATGTGTTGAAAATGTTCCCCTGTCATACAGTCACCTGTAAACGGGCCTGTGAAGTGCTGCCCAGCTAACTTTGTTGGTTTGAAATCTGGTCCAACTTAAGTGGCTATTGAATAGAACTGATTTAGGGTGTTATCAGGTGGTTGTCACGGTGTTAGGTGGTTTCCAGAAACATTTTAGAAATTTGAATTTCGACCCCCAATTTAAATCTGCTCTCTCTTTTCCGAATTTCAATTTTTCTTTCAGTTATACTCTGTATTTTTTAGATTTTGTTTTGAAACCTGGTGCCTGAAACCAATAAAAGCCTCCTACCTGTAAGGTGATATCCTCCTCTTTGTCCACTGAAATGAATAATAATAAGAAATGTTTAGGCCTCAAATTTCAGCATTAATGTACAACAAAACCAGACAACAAGGAAAAACACGTTTATCCATATCCTCATGTGTATGAAGTGAATTTAAATCAAAAATAACTAACCTAGTTTACAATGAAATGTGACCATGTATCTAAAGTATATCTGTGAATGTATGTGAAAGAGTGTGAGTTGAGTTGCTTACTCTCACACACAGGGTACCACGCATGCCGCCTGCCCTCCTGTTTCATCTCCCAGCCTTCAGTTATTGTTTTCCTCCTTCTTCCTTTCCTTCTTTTCCTTTGTCAGTTTCTCCTTCTCCTCCTTCTCCATTTCCTTGTTTACCCTTTTTTCTATCCATTATCAGAGTTCCCTTTTTTCTTTTCTCTCAGTTTCAGTTTTTCTGTCCGTTGTTCTTCCTCCTGCCTTATCTTTGCCTCCTTCTTCTCCCATCTCTCTCTCTTCTTGTCCTCATTCTTCAGTTTCAGTATCTGTTTTTTCTCCTTCAACATCTTTTTCTTCTTCTTCATCTGCTCCCAGTCCAATTTCCCTAGTTCCTTCCTCTCCCACCTCTCTCTTTTCTCTTCCTTCACCATCATCTTGCATTTGATCTTTTCCTCCTTCTTGTCGTACTTCTTTCGTCTGTCCATTTCT
This sequence comes from Ctenopoma kingsleyae, assembly GCA_032353495.1. Classification (NCBI taxonomy): domain Eukaryota; kingdom Metazoa; phylum Chordata; class Actinopteri; order Anabantiformes; family Anabantidae; genus Ctenopoma; species Ctenopoma kingsleyae. The sequence continues at coordinate 6,015,274 of JAUBNQ010000028.1, forward strand.
TCCTTCGTCCTCTTCTGCCCCCTCGAGTCCTGGCAAAACAAACTTTGTCTTTCACTGCTCTCCCATCGTTTTCTTCTCTGCTCCCAATACATTGTTTGTCTCCAATTATGCTGCTCCCAGAGTCATCTGTCTATGTTTCTCTCTTTCCTCTCTCAGTTTGTTTAGTCTTTCCATCTCCAGCCTTCTGTTAACCCATTTAGTTATAAATGACATTTCTTCTCTCTCCATTTTCAGTTCGTGCCTCCTCGGGTCCTGTCCGCCATCCTTTTCATCATCTTCTCTTTCCTTCTCCTTCATCCTCTTGCCCCAGTCTTGGATTTTTTAGTGAACAATGTTCTTCTTTCGTTCCATCTCCTTAACAGTTTCAGGGTCCTCCTGCTCACCTCTCTCTCTCCGTTCATTCTCCTGTGTCAGACTCTCTTCCATTAGGCGATATCCATCTTCTAAAAATGATACAAGCCTTCCCATTCTCTCTTCCTTGCTTTTGTCGTCCGCAGAGTGTAGCGGCGTCTCTGATGTTCTCCTCACCCTTCCAATCCATTTCTTCTTTCTAGATGGTTTCCTTTCTTTATTTCTCTTTCCTCTTTCCGTGTATCTTTCTATGTTCTCTATTCTTCTCTATTCACTTGAGTTTGTCTTTCGCTATTCTGACATGACACAAAATGTAAAAGTTTGTTTTCAAAACAAAACTTACAGGGAAAAACGCTCTCTCTCAGTGATTTTAAACTAAAACCAAGTCATCAAGATGTACAACTGTAACTGACATTTGACAGTTTTTCTCATTTGCTTCTGACACAGGAACAATTGTAACTTTATTGTCTTGCAGCAGACGTCTGAGGTGAATAGTGTAATGCTACTGTAAACATACAGAAAATTAAACATAAACAAAGTATTTATTAGAAATGTCCAAAAAAAAACCAACTGCGAATAACAATGGAAATACTCTACACTTCACATTTAGTTTTTACTGAACAACTGTGCACAGCCAGTTGTATATGTGCATTACAGATTCACAATTCTGCAACTAATTTCATCAGCTGTGAATAGATGCTTTTCCTTTGTCACAGTTAATTCAGTGAAGTTTGATGTGAACTGTTTTCACACTGTTGTACAAAGCAGAAGATGCATTTAAAGAGATAAAGATATTATAGTCATTAACATAATAATGTGTTAATACAACAAATGATACTGAGCTTCCATTGCTGGTTACAGAAGTAGTAATTATTATTAAAATGGACTCAGAACCCTATTTAAGGTCCTCTTGTGCTGAAGAGGTTAAAGGACAAACACGTATACGCAGATGTGTAGCAAATCGATATTAAAACGTGACTTCTATCAAATGTTATGGCACTGTTGCGTTTTATTTCATGACAAAATAGTAATTGTGAAATGCATCGAGACGTCTGGGCACAGTGCTACAGGCCACACTCTGATCACTGTCTTAGCTTCTCATCATAGCAACTTTATTTTAATAAAGACAGATACAATTTATGATGCAATTCAAAACATGGAATATAACATAGGATAATGTGGATTAAAAAATAACTTCAAATACTGTTAAAAATGTGTTTAAAAAAGTAGTTAAACACTGACTGCATCCAAACCAATTATGATTTACTTTTTACTACATTTTTTTCCCTGATTACTTACATACTTAAAGAACTGACACTGAAGTACTGTAATTTTACTTAAGCTACACCTTACCGAGTTCAGAAGTCCATGGTTGTAAATTTCAAAAATGATTATTAATGTCGTAAGATGATCGTTTCCTCTCATGCTAAATCAAAATCAGGTGCCAAAATTAACACAGTATTCTGGGCCCTCAGAATACTGGAAAAGTTGACATAGTGGAAAAGTTCACAAAATAATTTACTGTCACACTCTGAGTGATCCTGAACATTAGCCTCCCCAAACAAGCAAAAAGTTATCACAGTCTTCTTCCCAAAGGAGCAGAATTCCAGCAACATCAGCCAGTTCAGGAGTATTGCTCTGCTGAAAGGAAAAAGGATGAGCAGCTACCTCACAAGTAACGGTTACGTTGACACTAGCTGCCAGAAGGCAGGTATGCCAGGATTCCCAGGGTGCATAGACCACTCAGCAGTAATATGAGAACAGATCCAGAGGGCAAAAAGGGAAAAGGGCAACTTGCATGTGATGTGGCTGGACTTGGCCAGTGCATACAGGTCCGTCCCTCATCAACTCATTAAGTTCTCCCTGGAGTTCTTCCACGTCTCTGATTGCATCAGAAGCCTGGTTGCCGAGTACTTTGGAGACCTGAAAAGGTGCTATACCCACCAGGATTTCATCACAGGCTGGCAACAGCTAGAAGTTGGCATTCCCATGGGATGTGCAATCACCCCCGTCTTGTTTGTAGCAGCAGTGATGGTTAGGTAGACGCTTGGTGACATAACTGCCATTCCAGTCAAAATTCAGAAATTCACCCCAGATGATATCAGTATTTAAACATTAAATCAAGTATTGGTACGATCAATCAGCTTTGAGTGTCGATTGATATTTACTACTTCTCACACTTCAACTAGTAATTTAAACACATAAAGTATAAGATAAACGTATCAAATCAGCTCCCAATCTGGATTCTCAAATATTACATTTTGTTACTTTATTTCTGCTTTATATCACTAAAAACCTAATTCACTTTTGGTTTTTTGGCAGTTTGTCAGACAAAATAAGTAATTTCAATGCAATACTTGTTGCACTATGATGGATATTTGTCAATAAAATCTAGTATCACATTAATGAGATTTAGCTGATTTTATTTGTCTTATTCAAATATACTTCTTATACTGTTTGTTTTTGGCAGAACGCTGTTTGAAGTTGAGTTATTTTTGGCAGTAGTCACTATTTTGAACATATAGAGAAACTCCGAAATAGAGAAATTCATTTCAGGGTTTTTCCTGATTACCTCCAAAGCTCTAAACCATCCTCAGGGAACATAACTTTTTTAAACATGTTGACATGATCAGTAATGAGTTCGAGTTATCATCAGAATCAATATTGATCATCCCAGTGTAGACCAAATGAATTTAGTTGTACTCACTGGAGCACTCTTTTAAGGAATAATTTCAAATATATTTTTTGGCATCTTTATTAACAGTGAGTTGTTAAGTGGCAGAGAGAAAACATGGAAAGACAGAGAGAGAGGGTACGACATGCAAAGAAGGTCCCTAGCTTGAGTTGAACTGGTGACGTGACTTATGTATTGTAACCCACATTCGGCTCCCATGATCCAACCAGTTTTTTTTTTTTAACTTAATTTTTACTCTGGAATGTTTTAATATGTTTGTAAGATTCGTCTGGGCAGGTGTGTGTCTGGTTTTATGTCTTGATAAAAGCCAAGGAAACAGATACGTATGATTTTTTTTTTATATCAGGAAGTTCCTCTTCATCAGGTTTTTTTGTGATGTTTTTTAACATTATGCACAGTGGTGTGAAAAAGTTTGCTCCTTTCCTGATTTACTTTTTTTTTGTATGTTTGTCACAATGACAAAGTAAACACAAAATGCAGTTTCTAAATGAAAGTGTTTATTATTAAGGGGGGAAAAAAACCTACACGACCCTGTGTGAAAAAGTAAACCTAATAACTGGTTGGGCCACTGTTAGCAGTAACAACTGCAATCGAGCTTTTGGCGATAACTGGCAATGAGTCTTTTACAGCACTGCGGAGGAATTTTGACCCACTCATCTTTGCAGAATTGTTGTAATTCAGGCACATTGGAGGGTTTTCGAGCATGAACCACCTTTTTAAGGTCATGCCACAGCATCTCAGTCGGATTCAGGACTTTGACTAGGCCACTGCTGTGTTACGTTTACGCCAGATGTAATGGGACACACACCTTCTAAAAAGTTAAACTTTTGTCTCGTCAGTTCACATTTTCTGTGTGCTATTTTCTAAATCTTGATCATCAAGATTTTTTCTGGCAAAACTGAGATGAGCCTTTATGTTCCTTTTGCTCAGCAGTGGTGTTTGTCTTGGAACTCTGCCATGCAGGCCATTTTTGCCCAGTCTCTCTCTTTCTTATGGTGGATTCATGAACACTGACCTTAACTGAGGCAAGTGAGGCCTGCAGTTCTTCGGATGTTGTTCTGGGTTCTTTCTATGACCTCCTGGATGAGTCGTTGTTCTCTCTGAGTATTTTTGGTAGGCCGGGCCACTCCTGGGAAGGTTCACCACTGCCATTTGTGGATAATGGCTCTCACTGTGGTTCGCTGGAGTCTCAAAGCTTTAGAAATGCCTTTCTAACCTTTTCCAGACTGATAGATCTCAATTACTTTGTTCCTGAATTTCCTGGGATCGCAGGACGATGTCTGGCTTTTGAGGATCTTTTGGTCTACTCCACGTTGTCAGGCAGGTCCTCTTTAAGTGATTTCTTCATTGAGAACAGGTGTGGCAGTATTTTCCAAAGATGTCATACACCACAGTTAATTTCTGTTTTAACAGGTGGGGGGCAATCACTTTTTCACACAGGGCCATGTAGGTTTGGAATGTTTTTTTCCACTTAATAATAAACACTTTCATTTAGAAACTGCTCAGCTTCTGAGCCTTAGCTCTCAAAAGGGTCAAAGCAGATATACCTACAAACCAAGAGCGAAATGTGTGTGAAGAACCGGCTGAATACCAGGAAGTTTGCTCGTCCCTAGAGTGGTTGAACTTTTTCTGTTCCTGCTTGGTCCAATGAGTGAGTCCTCCTGTTGATTCTTCAGAGCATAAGCTAAGTCTCCCTCCATTCACACTCCTGGCTTCTGTGTTCTTTTTGTCGTCCCACTATAGCAGTCCCCACTCTGCATTATCCCCCTCCCCCTGAAGTGAACAGACTCCACTGACTCTCACATCAATAAACTCTTTCACAGAACTGGTAAATGGACTGATTTCTCAATGTGGACATTGCATTAACACATAAAATGTATTTTCTTTTTACAATAAGTACTTTTAGAGTTTGATACCTAGAGCACATCCAAAAAATGTTGGGACAAAGGCATATTTGTGTGTGTTACATCACTTTTTAAAATTATACGTTTTTGTTACATTTTACATTTGCAGTTTTGCAAGTGAAATATTTGCTGATTCTTGCTGGATACACGACTTCAGTAGCTCAACAGTCTATGGTTGCTGTTGTCCTCCATATGATGTGTCATACATTGTCAAAAGAAGACAGAGCTGGACTGCAGGCAGGCCAGTCACTCATACGTACTCTGTGTCTACGAAGCCACACTGTTGTGGTAATTAAGAATGAGGCCTGGCATCTGCTGAAATATCCACTGAATTCCCAGGAGCAGATGTTGCCTCAGCAGCAGCATCCATCTGGCTGAAATCCCAGTGTGTGCCTCCGTATCAATATGGAACTGACCCATTCTGTGGTCACTGATGCGCCCCATACCATTGCAGATGCTGGCTTTTACCTTTTCCTGGCAACAGTTTGGATGGTCTTTTTCATCTTTGGTACATTACGACAGTTTTTTCCAAAAACAAATGTGTAGTCCAGTATTTTTCTGTCCATCTGACCTGACACAGACCCACAACCCTAACCCAAAAACATAAGGCAATGCCATCATAACACGAGCCAAAGATAGGATGAGCCCCCATGTTACAGTCATAACAGATTGTTTGCATTTGTCTTGGACCAAACAGGTAGTTATGTTTAACAGTGGCATATTTGTATTTGTTAATAATCCTCATATATAGATGACATGAGTCTCAGGCCTGTCCATCAGCACTTTTTCCTTTGTGCTTTTGTATTTTGCTTTTAAGGGGGACATCAGA